>VZTH01006749.1:256124-642178 GCA_013397815.1 Aleadryas rufinucha | reverse complement strand
AAAAAAAAAAAGAAAAAGTAAATCCAGAGAATAAGGTTGTTTTTGTTCTATTCTTTAATAATTTTAATTTTATTTCTTTTCTTTCTCCTCCTGATATTTACACCGGCGTTTTTTTTCATAAAAGATGTTTTATAATGAAGTGCTTCATTGTTGATGAACACTGTCACTAAATGCAATACCAGGTGTTTAAACAAGTTCATGAAGCTTGCAAGAGTCTTGAAAGTTGTTTTTTTTTTTAAAGGTAAAAATAAAAATTAAGCTCTGAGGAAGCTTTAAATATGGACAGAGAAAAAAAGCCCTTTTGACATCTCAGTCTATTTCCTGCTTGGTCTTTCTGTGTGCTCCTTAGTTACACTCTTAATTAAGTGAAATCCAGGCAGGTTTAGATTTCAGATTCATTTGTAAAATCACACAAGGAAGGTCTCCTGCCACAGTCTTTTGGACCTAATTGTGCCTTGTGGGTATACCTCTGAAAGGAATGTAATATTAGGTATCTTTCTACCCTTTTTAAAAGTATACTTCTGTTCTGGAATGAGATAAGAATTGGCATCAGAGATTGTTGTAAATACAATTACTAATATCCTGATTTTTAAAAATTGCAGCTCTTAAGGAAAAGTAATTTTTTTTTAATTCCTAGAAAATGGAACTTCTCTAAAGAAAAAGACTACAAACAATTCAAATCATTAAAATATTTTGCTGCTGCATTACAGGAAGGAATGTCTTATTTTACAGAATAGTTTTGAATCTTTTGGCTAATTTACCAAGTATTTTTGGTCTAACTATGAGAATAAGAAACCTGTTATTTTTCCCAATTTCTAGTCAAGTCAACAACATCTTTAGAAAACTTTACAATGTTTCTGTGTCCTGGCTGTCATCCTAACCCCTGACAGGTAAAAGCCATTTGCAAATTTAACATTGTTTGCTACCTTTTCATATCATTAAGGAAAAAGCAAATGTGATGGATGACAGTGTTTAGCACATCACATGAGGCCATCTTATTCAAACTTGAGCATCTTGCAGTCAAAAATAGCTTCAGGTTCTCTGACCACTGTGGCCCAAGGACTTTTACTCTGTGTCCTTCCAGGGGACCTCAGCACTCTGGAATAACTGCTTATATTTTTAGTGCCCTCTTAGGTAAAACCTATCAAAGGTCCATAACCTTCCAAAAAACTGAAATGAGGTAACACTCATCTGCCTCTTCTTGAAAGAGAAACTGAGGAAAAGGTCAGTCAACCATATTTCACTTCTGCAAAAAATAAACAATTCTTTGTAAGGAATGAGTACTTTCTGGTGTCACAAAGAAAGGACAATGTATTCCTAAAAAGAAAGCATACCAAGCCAACCTGGTATCCAGTTCAGAACATTTGTGTGGAATGAGTGACTTTATCTTAAAACCATGTACTAAGAGGATATGAATCTAATTTCCCTGTGTTAGGTGCAAAACAGAACTTAAATCATTGTTCAAACTGTATTTCTCACTTTCTAACAGGAGACATAAGCTCAATGTCTTTCTTACAGAACTGCCTTGATTCCATTTTTAATTATATTTCTGACAGTGATTTGAATTATGACACAGTATGGTTATTAAATCTGTAAAGAGTACCATGTTGAATGACATTGCTCCTAGAACAGAATATTCTAACCCTTAAATACTGGATGAAGAATGATTGACTGAGAAGCAGTTCTGCAGAAAACAAGACCTAGATAATTAAAATGGATCACAAGTTATACTTGAGTCAACAGTGTCATTCCATATTTAAATAAGGTAAATATCCTACTGGAAGTATACAAAGAGGTAAAAAGTTTCTGAGGCATGAAATAGTCTTTCAATTCTACTCTGCGCAGGCAAAGTACAGGACAACAAAGTACTATATCTTGAAAAAACCTGCACACTATCCTAACTAATTAGCAATCACTTCCAAGAAAACCAGAATATTGGAGTTGTTTAATCTTTAAAAAATAATAAAATGTTAAGTGGACATGTGGTCGTTGTCTTAAAACTTGTTGAGTGCGTCTGAAAATATCAAATTGAGACGTTATTCTCATATTTGATAGAAAATATTTAATATGGTCAAATTCAAAGAGAATATAGAAAAATAGATTAAGAACTAGGGAAGAAAAACTTATGAAAAGACTTATTTGGCTTTGGACAGATTGTGTAAGGTAGCCATGAAATCTCCACTACTGTTGAGAGCTTCTAAAACAAAAATCATTATGTAATTTTTAGTAACTAATTATGCTTTTTCTATAGGGCAGCTTAGTCTGAAATTCAGCAAATCACAGAAACACAGGATGGGTCAGGTTGAAAGAGACCACAGTGGGGGTCATCTGGTCCAATCTTCCGGCTCAAGCAGGGCCATCCCAGAGCACACTGCACAGGATTGTGTCCAGATGGTTCTTGAATATCTGCAGTGAGGGAGACTCCACAGCCTCTCTGGGCAATCTGTTCCAGTGCACAGTCACCCACACAGCGAAGAAGATCATATTCTTACCTTCAGCCCTGTTCTATTTTGTTCAGTTTCTGCATCCCAAAGCTGAGGATCGTAGTGTCCTAGTGATACCATCTGCAATTCAAAAACCACCTTTACCCCAACAAACTTAAATGCATTTTTCAAATATTTTTGTAAGATTCAATCTTTTTTATCCACCAAGACGCAATGACTATCCAACATGTTCCTAAAATGAGAACATGTGCAAGAAAGTAGCTGGTCCCACAGTATAGGTCTTCTCATCCTATACAGTACACTCTAAGAATTATAAATATACCCCAAGAAACTTCATATTGCCCACTTCAGACTCTTTGGACAAGCACACCCAGGAAATACAGTCAATAGACCTGCCTTCCAGTTACCATACTAAATATTCATGGATTTCTGATAGACATCTCTGTTCTCCAAGTTCATATTGCGAGAGTCACAAAACTCACTCTTGTTCCAAATGAAGGTTCTGAATATGAGTGTGCATAATCATTTAAAGTGAAAACAAGATGTACTCTTTGAAGTAGCCTTGCCATCATCTTCAGCTACTCTTGGGATATTTTAGGCATTTTTTAAACAAATGTTAGACAAACACTGATTGTTGTTACAAAAAACATGATGTGATCAAAGAAGCAAAAGTGAGTTTTTGTGAGGCAAAGCTGTCATATTTCATTCAGTCTGACCAATGTAAATGGTGCTCTTTTACTGCAGTTATCTGAGTTTTCCATAACATGTTTATTCTTGCACCACCACTGTCAGGGAACATTTTTGCCTTCATTTCACATATGAGGTCATAGGGCACAGAGAAAGGCACTTAGCAGAAAACTCAAGATTAATTGAAGGCCTTCAGAATCTAATAATCCCTGAATTATGCTTCATTTTGCTGGATGACTTCTGGTATTGCTTACCTACTGCATCAGCAAAATAGGACATCATGTGTATTTCAGAAAAGACCAGATGCAAACCATAGCAGAGCTGAGAATTAATATTGCATGAAGTTATGTTCCAGTTAGTGAATTTACAGAAGTGTAATGTTGTTCATTTGTAGAATGGACCAACTTTTCGAGAAATATAATAATTAATAGCCGAAACCAGACGTGGAACTAGGTCTAAATGCCAGGCAGCTGAACTCCTTGGGAATTCACTACACCCACAATGAAGGATACATAATCACTGACCAATGAGTTTCCACTGCAAAGCCCTCTTGTTTCTGTCTTAGCCTTTGTCTCCTGGAAGAAACAGCCTGCAGTCCAATACTGTCAGTCTCAGGTGTTCTCATTTCTATCTGAAAACCAAACAAAAAATGAAAAGTGTAACCCTGAAAGAAAATGAAAGAAAAGCTGAGCATCCCTGGAGTCCACTAGGAGCTGTTCTTACATTGATGGAAATGTCTTAGAGTCAGGTAGATAGGAAGAGCTATTTCCCAAACAGAAAGTACAGAAAAATCTTAATCTCTCCAGTCTGAAAACAAGGAGAGCAGTCAGATATGGCAGCATGTTTCTGCAAAAGCTGCCAGACTTAAAATCCTCTAGTAGACATTAGCATCATGTAGGACTTCAAACATTGCTCAGCAGACAAGGGCCACAAAGCTGCAGACATTCCAGTTAGCAGGAGGGATCAAAGGAAGCATACAGAGAAGGCTGTTTCCACACTGTTCCCTTTCCTCACATAACAGCAATGTTTAAATGAGTTTCTCTTTTTAAGTTATAAGGTGATAATTTAAAAATAAATAAAAGTGGGGTGCATTAAACTGTGAAACTAGGTCATCATTATCTTGAGAAATTCATTTTTTACTTCAAAATAGCTCAGAGAAGATGAGAGAGAAGTGACTTTGATATCAAACTGATACTTATGAGCTCTCTTAGATGAGGAGATAATGAACAGATTTGTTTAAATTAGTTAAGTACAGTTATGTTTAGAGTATATTATATGTTACTCCTCTAAAATAATTTAAATGTTGGTTAGTTAAACAAATACCTTATGAATAGAGCTAGTCTAAATGCCTTTGGATGAGAACTTCTAGTCAGGAAATACCTAGTAGCTGAATTTTAAAAACCTCACAGAAAAAAGTTAATTAATTTCCTAATTAAACACATTAAATTTATTTTAAAATGTCAAAATATTTTAGCTAATTATTTTAGAAATAAAAAGTTTTTTGATTCACAATACATGTTTGATTTTATTTTACATTGCAGAAAGTAATATGAGTCTTATATTAAAATGATAAAATGGTCAATATCTAAATTAAATATTATCATTTCTACACATTATTTCAGTGGATTGAATTTTAAGAAGATTAGAAGTGGGGGGATTTGATTAGCTAACATTTTTGTGATTATGAAAACATTTCATGTCCTCAAATGCAGAAAACCTCCAAACTCTTCACAGAAAATGAAGTTTATAGCCAGCATTGCATCATGGTAACTAATGTTTCTTTATATTGACACATCTTGAATTGTAGTATCTGAACTTACCAAGCCACTGGGGACATAGGCAACACTTTGGGGTGTGAGTTTTGTGAGTACTTAGCAATACATAAATGCTGTTTGAAGAGCTTTCAGTTTGAACAGAAAAGTTTAACATCTGAGAAAAGATGTACATGATTCTCCACTATCATACGGACAGCTAAGGAGAGAATCCTGACTGCAGCCGTCAGTGGTTATGCCCCCTGTGAGGCCTCAGACGTTAGATTGTGTTCTCCAAATAACTTTGAGACTGTCTATGCTTACAGAAGGCAAGTACAGCAATTTTAAGGATGGAGTAGGTAGCATTCTTAATTTAATCCCTGAGGGAATTTTTGCCCTTTGCTGAGCAGGGCAGAGGGAAGGTTTCCCCAAGACCAGCCAATATTGCCCATCTGCTTCACTAGAGAAGTCATTTCTTTGGAGAAACCTTCTGTCTATACAAAAGTGTATACATATTTATCCTTTTCTTCCATGAAATTCAGACTTTCATATTTAATATTTTATGAGGAAAGAGCCCAAAGGTCTTGAAGTTGCTATCTAACACTCAAGATGATTGAAGTGGAGCAGCCCAGTCTCCAAGTGATTATTAAGGAAAAATTCTCGTTGGAAATACTTAAGTGGAATATACTTGGAGGAACTATTCTCATTTAAGTTGTTTTTAATAGGCTGCTTCCAAAATGAAATTTTTATTTTATTTTATTTTTTATTGTTTTACACATATATATTTAATATAGAAATTTAAATCCCATATAAAAATCATTTAAATAAAGTATTTGGATCAGATGAGAAGAAGTTGGGTATTCTTTTTTTTTTTTTTTTTTAACACATAGACAACTCCAGAATTTCAGGCATATGTGTTTTGATTTCATTTGGTTTGTACCCTTTAGAATAAAATAACACTCTATTGTCATGTTCTATTTGCAGACATAACTACACAGAAGGCTGTGATTTTGATCATGTTGTATCAGTGGCATGTGGTTGCTCCAGCTGCTCAAACGACTTGGTTTATGCCCCTATTCTTAACAGTGAGGTACTTTAAAAGACTCATAGTCACAAGAGTTAGATGTGGATAATATCTAGTAGGTAGTAGCAGGTCCTATTGGTGTTTTTCCATCATTAATTTGAATTGTAACAGTCAAAGGCACCTCTAACATTTCTATTTGGGAAACACCCCCATATCCTCAACTTTCGGGAAGATCATCCTGCTAATCAACCAACATGTTACCTTTCATAAATATGCTCTATTACTCCCACATGCATTTTCAAAATTATACCAAAGCTATACCTTCTTTTTTTTATATTTCTGGCAAAGTTCATCCTTTTGGTGCAAATGGAAACTAGTGGAAAATGAAGCTCTGTATTCCCTTTATTTCTTGTAAAACATATACTGCAAATTTTAACCTGACTTGACTTCTTTTCCATGGCTCAGATACAGCATAGAATATTTTTCTGATTTGCAGTTCCTTGTCTAGAAAAATAATGAGAGCATTTCTGCTTAAATAAATATGCTTTGTGACAGGTAGGATTATTACCAGCCTAATGAATGACATCATGCATTTCTTCTCTTTCACTCAAGGCTCCTCTTCTTTTGCTTTGTGAATTTTCACTGTGACCTGCTAGAAACAATGCTACATCTTTAATCTCTCCTAAAGGTTGATGCTCATCTATGGTCACTGAAAATCTTTCAAACCAAAGAACTATCTGATAACAATTTGCATGTAAACCTATTGATAGAAAAAGCTCTTTTATTCAAAAAGGCATACATGACATCCCAAAAATTCCTGGGCAGGAGAAAACTTAGTTCATTCTTCCATTTGGCAGTAGAGGCTTTTCACCTCCTGTTGATAAACTTTAATGTGATATGGCAGATGTCAGTACATTTTGTTAACTTTAAGAATTAAAACATTGTTTTGCTGTGTAATGCACATAAGATCTTAATGGTTTATGATTAGGTAGTTTAATTGGCTCAATTGCTGGGCAGGAGGGGAAGCAAGAACCACCTGCAGTTTGCCTGACCCTTTTCTATCAGATTGAAGTATTATTATGTTCTGTACTATGTTAAGCTTCATCTGGAAAAAAATCTGTTCTTTTTAAGCTTCTTAATAGTTTCCAGTACGGATTCATGGGAAGTGGAACCAACAGATTGTTATAGTTAGACTGTAGGTGGGGATGCATATGCTTGAGTTTTGAACAAAATTCCAGCTCTGAAGCAGGGATAAGTCTTTTGCATGATGATGTAATTGTTTGGGGTTTTTTTTAAACAAAATATGAAGAAACATATGGGAGTAGCTTTTGACTGGGCTTAGGGCCAGATGTTCAGGTAGGCAACATGCAGGATTCAGGCCAGTATTTTAAAAGAACCCAGATGCCACTTGTTGCCAAGAGGACACATTTACAAAAGCCATCTACTGCTAATAGCTCTGATTATAGCAATGCAGACAAAGTTTCAAGAGGACAGGAACATCCACTAAAAAGCTGTGTGACCTCCTCCAGCAGAACCAGCTGCAGTATAAAGGTGTCAGTTTCCAAATACTGAAATGGAGATGGAGTTTTGTGGGGCAAGAGGAGCTGAATTTAAATTGACCATATTTGAGCTCCAGCTTGTGTTGTTTGCAGAGTCTTTTCTGCTGAACTGGAATGAGGCAAGCAAGAGTAAATCAATCCCTCCCTTCTGTTTAACATTTCCTTTGGAATTTTCTTTAGGTTTAGAAGGGGAAACAAAATAGATACATGGATAAATTCTCAGGATATAGGCAACTTTTATCACAGGGGACTCACAGAAGAATGTTGGTTTGTTTCCAGTTTAGTTCTGAATTAATTTTCACTTGGAAGTGAAACTACAAACCGCATAGGACATCACCATTGTCCATCCATTTGTGCAAGTCTTGAAGTCATTATATCCTTCTTCCTGTGTCATAAACTTGCTGGACAGTGTGAACTGCTCCACTGCAGGAAACTTGCTCTTGCTGTGGCATTTTTGGTAGTACTACTATAGATAGACCAAAGAATCACATCCTTGGGGAGGCCAGTTCCATACAGAAAGCTGTAGATGTTCTTCCGCTGTGAACTTCATATCTCGTCCTCAAGGAAATGACAGAATGTACCCTTACCTGCTTTCCCACTGTCATTCCTTCAATGCTACATGTATATGTTTATGCACATACATGTTTTATTGACAAAGAAAGAGCCCAGAGGAAATGTTTCTTAATACAAAGAACAAACAAAGAAATTTACAAACAAAGGTACAAAGAAATTTAACAGAAAAGATTTTCTTTTTCCATCAAGGAGTGTTCATTATCCCCACAGTATGGCTCATACTAGATATACATACCTCATCAAACCACTTGCACAACAGGAGAATTCACTATGAATAATTAATTGCATAGAGTTTAATCAGCAAGGCAAGAGCACCACTGGTGTATTTGTATGAGAGTCTTGAAGCAAAGCTGCTTTCTGTTTTCATCAAATCTCCCTTGAGTTCATGTCATAGAGCTGTAGTTTTCCCAGTTGGAGACCTCAGTGACTCTCAGATTTGGACTGCCAGGATGTATTTTCTTCCAAAGAACCTAACATTTTCCCAAGCACCCCTGGTAGTTTAACATGTTTCCTATGATTTTCGATGACACATAGCATTCTGTAGGGTTTCATAAAATCTCCCCGTCTTGATGCTTGATGAAACCATGGTGTTTGTGCTAGAGCAGACTTTATTTGATTGGAAAAAAGTTAATGCACTTCATGCTCACTGAAAGACTTGTTATTTTTCAGTACTGTAATTAAACCTATTCTGAGCTTTATAGCAAGCCTCAGGATAACAGTTTGTATGCTTATACCACTTTCAAACAAATACTGCAGTATGTGGAATACAGAAGATACGCAGTTCTGTAAGTCAGCTGAACCAGTCTGGGAATTTTCCACTGAGAGTTTTTTGACAGAGGATGAGATCTTCAGAATTTCAATCTATTTGGGTGTCGTAACTTAACCCCAGCCAGCAATGAAGCACCAGGCAGCCGCTCACTCACTCCTCCACCAACAGGACTGGGGAGAGAATCAGAAAGGTAAAAGCTAAAGAACCTGTGGTTTAAGATAAAGACAGTTTAACAGGTAAAGAAAAAAACATGCACACAAGCAAAGCAAATAAGGAATTAAATCACTGCTTCCCATGAGCAGGCAGGTGTTCAGCCATCTCCAGGAGAGGAGGGACCCATCATATGTAATGGTGATTTGGGAAGACAAACTCCATCACTACAAACACCCCTCCCTTCCTCCTTCTTCCCTGCACTTTATGTACTGAGCATGATGTCGCATGGTCTGGAATATCCCTTTGGTCAGCTGGGGTCACCTGTCCTGGCTGTGTCTCCTCCCAGCCTCCCAGGCAGCCCCAATCTCCAGGCCAGTGTGGCAGCATGAAAAGTAGAAAAGGCCTTGGCTCTGTGTAAGCCCTGCTCACCAATAACAAAAACATCTCTATATTACCAACCCTGTGTTCAGCACAAATCCAAAACATAGCACTGTACTAACTACTGTGATTAAAATTAACTCTACCACAACCAAAACCAGCACATTGAGATATACAGTTTTTCCTCAAACTTTCATCTTCTATGGCAAAGATTAACAATGTTTCTATGTCCTTTTTATTTTCTGTTAGAAAAAGTAATCCAGAATATTTAATGTTGATCCAGAATGACCTAAATGAGAATAATTTTAGACAAAGTAGTGTATTTCATGTCAGATGGCCTAATTTTATTTTTGAAGGCTTCAGGGTCTGCTGGGAGTTAAATATGACTGACTCCCCTTTTTCCTTCAGACTGACTTTGGCAGCTATAATACATATTTCATGAGACACCATGGTTGTGACCTCTAGCTGAACTGTTTCAGCATCCCATTGGGAATCACTTGATGCTCATGTACCACAGGAAACGCAGTTTGCCCTAAGGGTATGACACAGGGGGAAGCACTGGACACCTGATTTACTACTCCCAGAAAGCATTGCAAGAACTGAGTTTAAAAATCCAATGACATTTTGTCCAGGCAGAATTTGCATAGTAATGTGGTTTCCATTAGGCCTAATCACAGCAAGGAGGAAAATGAAAATTCCTTTAGGCAGAGAGACCTGCATTCAGGTTGCCATTCTGGTTGGGTCCAATTTGGAAATTTAGTGGTCTCAAGGTCTCAATGATTCATTCCTGATGCGAAAGGAAGATGATGTTATTTCCTGTCTTCTGTTCTTTGCCTCTTTTGACTATTTGGATGGTAAGATCCTAAAACTGAGGACTGTTTTTACATTCGTATTCAGTGCTGAGTGTAACAAAGCCTCTGAGCTGCTGCACCAGAGTGGCAGCAATAACTCCCCACATGGGCAAGCAGAATGCTTCATAGCTCCTATGTCTAAAGTCAAAAAACCCAGGTGACAGTCCAAATCCGTGTCTGATTCTCACTGCTTCACATACATTTTCACTGTCAGTGCTCCTATGCACTTGCAATTCTGCTGGTGAGAGAAAGAATTTTTCTTACCGTTTCTTCCATTTGCAAGCTAACAAATTTGTGAAGGATCAGCAGTTTCTTGCAACATCATCACTTCAACACTCACAGTTTTATTAATTAATTAACTGACTGTATTTCTGTGGAATATTGCTGAGGGTTTAAGACATTATTTTTGAGAAAGATTTCCTGCCTCAGAGGCCTTCTTATTTAAATGAGACATGAAACAGATTTCAACAGCCATATGGAGGAGTACAGGCAACCAGACACATAATCCTAGTCAGGATAACTGTCAGTGGTATCAGTACATCCACTGTTTTAGCACTGTGACTTTTAGGTAGGCCTGGCAGTGAAGAAAGTTTCTGTGGTGAGACAGAATAAAGGGAAAAATTGTATCTGTCTGTTAATATCTATTACCAGTTTATTTATCTATTACCAGTTTATTCCCGCCGACAAAGAAAACATTGAAAGAAAATACAAAGCTTTTCCCACTGGTAGAAATTTAATTCAAAACAAACAAACAAACAAAACAAAACCAAAAAACCAAAAACTCTCAAAAAAAACACTAAAGCACATTCAGTTCATCTGTACTGTAATGCTAATCCTCAATTTTATCATTCGTTCTCCAGTAGAAATTTCTCCTTCAGCAAAATAAGTTTTACCTTTCACTCTAATTAAAAAAAAAGTTGTTTTCCAGATTGCTTTATGAATTAGGTGATGCTATGAGCTTTTTTTTTGCATATATTTAAAATATTGCACCTAAAAATTCATTCTCAACATGTATTTTTTAATTTGCTGAAGTAAATCACAGACCTCTTGGTTACATTTAGTCAGTTTAAGGGAATCAGAAGAGATTGACATTTGTATATATTTTGTTGTACACATTGTGGACCAGATCCTCACAGGTAATGAGGTACACAACAGCCTTTGGCTTCGGCAGAGATGCAGGGTCTTGAAGAGAAGTGAGTTTTCTAGGAAAATTTGTTGATCTTGTCTTGAAAAATGGATTAATTAAAAGGTTAAAATGATATTGTTAAGATTGGCACAGTGGTCTCTGTGCAGATATATAACATATACTTTAAGACGTCTGACGTTTCCGAAGGAAGCAAAGCTGCTGCAGATTTTAATATATGCATTTGTGTTTCTGTTTACATTTAGGAAACTATGGCGAAAGTGGAATGGAAGCTTTCAAAGACATGGCTGCCAAGGAAGGGATCTGCATTGCACACTCCTACAAGATCTACAGCAATGCTGGTGAACAGAGCTTTGACAAGCTGCTGCGAAAGCTTCGGAGCCACCTGCCCAAGGCAAGAGTGGTTGCCTGCTTCTGTGAAGGCATGACTGTGAGAGGTCTCTTGATGGCTATGAGGCGCCTGGGGCTCGCTGGAGAGTTTTTGCTGCTAGGCAGGTGAGTAATACTGTGCAGTTATAGCCAGCTGTTTTAGTCAGCAGGGCAGAAAAAAGAAGACGGTCCAGTCAAGTATACATAAAGCACAGACTCATGGCCTCTCCTACACCTGCGCATATCTAAAAGATAGCAAGTAATGCCAGCTGTGTCACAGAAGTAAAAATGCTACAAAGACATGCATCATTCTCATGACATGCCAGGCAAACACAAGTCTGCTTGGCCAGTCTTAGCAGCATTATGTAAGGGAAAGCTGGCACTCAAATCTTTGATCTATGTCACCCGTTTTGTTCACTACAGTTTAAAATGCATCATGTACGTACATAGCCTGAAGCTGTGTCTCATTTGAGTAACTCTGTGTTAAGAATTGCTGATGTGGCCTCTGGGTATACCTGAAATAGAACTTCCCAAAACAAAGTTTGCTAACTATCACCTTTTCTTCCTGAGCCAATGTGCCAGTGTGCATACTCTCCTAAGAGCAATATACGGGAAATCCTTTCTCTTAGCTCAGTGATATTGGTGTTTCCTTTCCTAACCCCCAAAGGAAGAAAAGAAAAGTCACTTAGTGTATGTTCACCCAGAAGGAAAAGATCCTGGGGTCATAAGCAGAGAAGTAAGTTACTGACGACCCCTAAAGGGATCTTTGCATTTTCCTCTTATTCAACAAGTGGATCCTAACCAAGACAAGAAAAATGATGTATTGAGAACAAAATAAAGTACACCAGAAGTCAACTAATGTAACTCACTGCCTTTCCAGTGCATTATTAGAAGGATGACCTGGTGCTGTCCCAAGCATGAACCCTACAAGTAAAATGGTGTCAGTGAAACCAGAAGTCATGGTGAGACCTCCAGGGAAACTTTCAAGAACTGCCCTGGCAGCTGGGAGACTGAGTCTATCTAACTGGTAGGACATCAGCCTCTGTTCCCAATCTTCCCTGCTGCACACAGCTGCTCTTCCCCTTGGGCAAAGGGGAAAGTAAACAGGCAAAACCAGTGACTCTCACCTCTGCCCTTACTCTTTGGCATCAGATTACATTTTGGCATTTTCAGATGGCAATTCCTTAATTCTTTCTCTGATATATGGAAACTGTCTCCACCCTTCTTTTCACATACGTTTCATCTGTTGGGTCTTCCATGGACTGTCTTGGTCTGTTTCTGGACTGACACCCAAAGGGACCACAATCCTCAAGGTGAGATTCACCTAAACATTTTTGATGTCTACAATTTATACACTTCCATGTAGCCATCAGGATTCTCTCTACAGTTAACCATGCAAAATAGAACCTTCTTAGGTCCCTTGTTTTTAATGTGAGTCTTTCAAGTAGCTCAGAGAAATTGTGTTCTAGAATGGGGCTTGTACAACGACTCTCTTGATCACTAGCTTTGGTGGAAAAGCCAACTTGACAATTGTTTAGAGTAGATTGGAGCAAATGCCACCTCCACTATCTCTAGTTGAATCTGGTGCCCTAGGATGTTTGCTATCTTCTTCTATCCTAAATACAAGATAGTGTCAACAATCTGCAGCAGTATCCAAATTTAGAAGCCCGTAAGCATTGTTTTCAAAAAATATGTTGTCCCTTAACTACTCCAGACTCCAATCTATACATAATTTTGTATGGTATTTATGTACAACAGTGCTAAATTTAGCCCTCTGGATGCTTTTATGAATAAAGACTTCAGGAACTGCTGATTGTGAATAAGAGTGCAGCAATTCAGATTAGCTCTTCAAAAAAAAGCAGAGTCTAGAGAGAAAAGCCTTTGTGGCTTTGCTTGGGGTTTTTGTTTGTTTTGTTTGTTTTATTTTCTTTCTTTGTGAAAAATACCTGTTTCTAGCTGCAGTGGGAATTATCATGAGTAATAATAAGAAAGTTGTTATTCAGTAAATTGAAAGTGATAGCTTCTCTTAGAAGCCTAAAGTTTTTCAAATTGAAACAAAAATCCTTAATTCTACCTGACCATTTGGGGTGTATCCATGCCTGTGGCAGTACTACACAATTCAATTGTGAAAAATGTAACACAATCTGGAAGTGTTTACAAAGAAAGAAAAAGAAAAGTGTAGCGATTTTTTTCTATTTTTTTTATTTATTATCAGAGACCCCAAGGTAATGGCTGAGAAGTGGCTACTCAGACATAGTGCATGTTCCCATCCACTGACTGCTACATCAGACAAGGATGGCTAGAGAGACATAGTCTCTCTATACATGGCTTTGCACTTCAGAGATCCCAAGGATCTTGGAGAATCCTGCATTTTTCAATATATTTGTTTCCAATTTGTTATCAAAATCAGCTATAAGACAGGGAAAAATTAAAAAAAAAACCCAAGCAAACTAACTAACTAACTGGTTTTGCCTGCTGAGGACTTTTGTTAAGCTTTGAGCTGCCCTTAGTTTGTAGAGCAGTGTTTTATGTTTCTGCCACACAGCAAGAGCCATGTATAGGGTGTGGGATGTTGTGGAGTGACAGTATTCCACAAAAATGTTCATTCTGACAAAAATGTTCTCCTTCCACTATGGGCTAATCTCTAGGCTTTGCGGCAGAGGCAGAAGAAAAAAAAAAAGCAAAAGAAAATACAGGGAACTTGCAAGAAAGCTTCTTGACGTAGATGGGGTGTAAGACAATAATCTCATTGTCCAGTGATAACCTGTGCTCCTGTAGGGATTTAAAGCTCTATTTTCCAGGACCTTTATGTGCTGTGTGTTCTTTTGTTGGCTCTGTTGTCTGGGAAAATTTAACTGTTGGTCCAAAGCTAGGATTATTGGTTGGTTCTGTAGAGAACAGTGTAAGGCATAGACCTGGGATGGATGTGACACCAGTACAAACCCAGATCTCATACAAGCAGATTATATTGGGGACCTTTTTGTACATCATTTATAGGGGGAAAAGACAGTAGACAGGGTTTTGAGAAGAACAGATGGTTCAGAATGCTCTAAGGGGAAAGAGCTACATCTGAAATTAAAGAAGGCTTGTGAAATTAATTTTTCTTGCAAGGCTATGCAGGAAAATGGACTAGGATAAGATTTATATTTTCATTCATTGTCTGATCCTGAATTTGCTCTGGGCTGCCCATTCAGCGGAGAAGATTATAAGAAGACATTCCAAGTGTAGTGAGAGTGTCTGTCGCTGAAATGCAATGGGCTCACAAGAAAACCTCCATCTACTAATGAATACTTTTTTGTTCCCCCACAAATGCTTCCCTCTTGTTTTGTTAAGTGGAGAATTATTTTGTTTCTTTTCCAAATGCATAGAAAGAACTAAAGTCACAAAGCCACATAGTAGTTTTATGGGAAACCCCAAGAAAGCAACATTTCCACTTTCTCTTAGCCTTCCTTTTTGTTCCATTTTTAATTTGGATTCATCCTTGATATTTTCAATCTGAAGCCTTGCAAAAATATTGGGATTTTTTTTAAGCTATGGATTTCTCACAGCATCTGTTTTATGCTCAGATAAACAGAAAATGGATTGGCCAAGGAGAGTCCGTAACAGATAAATTGCCTTATACAGCCCCAAGGGGAGGAAAAAGATATCTTTCAATAAACACTCCGTTCTTGACCTACTATGCAGTTTCTGAAATTGCATTGCCTGCCTGTGACAGATATGCAAGGTGGCGTATCATTAGTGATTGTAACATTCCAGAGCTTTTTGATTCATGGAAAATATTTTAAATGCTTGGCAAATATTTACCTCATGCATCTTGAGGAATTGGACCTAACCTCACATATTAAGGTGAGTGTGCTGACTTTTAAGTGTGAAAAAAGTGTTATTTTAACTTAACCATTATTCAAGTTAATTGAGATATGAACACCAGGCTTCACCTGTTTGTCTTCACTGCTTCTGTCATCCACAGGTCATATGCCAGGAGATACCCTTACAGATAAATCCATTCAAGAATAAATAATTCATCCACATAGCAGAATAACTTTGAAACAGATTTCAGAACTATGGAGTATTAATTGTGTAGATACAAGCAGCTTGGCTGTATATGATTTTCAGCTGTTCCTCATTTTATGTAATATTCAGACCCAATAGCTGAAATTTTCTTTCATGTTATATGCTCACCTTCACCTTGCCCCTCTTGACTCCTAGTTTCTGATCTTTGGACAAAATGTCTGTGGTAATTCTCTACAAGGATAATTTTATTTGATGCCTTTCATCTGCAGGGATTCCAAAACATCTCTCAGAATGACTAAGTATCTTAGTGCTAGGTCACATGTTTTTTCATAATAAAATAGAAACTAGCTGCAACAGAAATGAATATTGACTATTACTGCTCTGAATAAAATGGGTTCAGAAAACACTACCACAGCACTGAATAATTATAGTCTTTTTTTACTTGCTGGAATTATTTTGTCTTATATCAAGTAACACCTTTGAGATGGGACTCGGCATGTTGTTGGTGACATCAGCTGGGGATTGTTACCAAGCAGCAGTTGGGACATACTGTGTTTTGGGGTAGAAGGACATTAAGATTCATGGATGCAGTCACTGTATGTCTTTTACCTCTAGACAAGACAACTGCCCCTGGCTGACTTGTTTATTATTACAAAACAGTTATTGTACAAACCTAAAGAGCAAAACACAGAAATTTTGCAAATAATTTGTGATTCCAAGTGCAAGACAGTCAGACTTTTCCTACCTAAAGGACAAGAGAAGGGAACGGACAAGGGCATTGGAACAGTCAGGCATTGCAACAATTCCCTGCCCAGGAAAGTGGTGAAATCACCATCCCTGGAAGTGTTCAAAATGCATGTGCATGTGGCACTTGGGGATATGGTTTAGTGGTGAACAGTTGGACTCAATATTCCTTAAGGTCTTTCACAACCTTAATGATTCTATGATTCTAAAGGGAAAGTAGAGGTATATAGAGATAAAAATGGCTTGCTCAATGTCTCCAGTGACCAAATGACATTCCACAGGCAATACTCATCTTCAAGAAATTACTGGGACTTCCATTTTCTTCATATGTTCATGTATGCGTATGGTGTGTCAGATTTATTACTGCATTCACTTTCATATCTGATTAAAAAAAAGAGTTACTTAAGATTATCCAGACTTTCTGTTGTATTAAATGACAAAATTATATGCAATAAAAAAGTTTATCAGAGATGGAAATATGTCCTTAGGCTGTAGTACTGATTCTGATTTTCAGCTGTCCAGCTGAAGAAACATGGCCAACATTTATCAGTCTAATTTAACCTCTACATGACTCTTAGATACTGAACTCAGCAAGGATTTACAAAAAAAATATAAAACTGTGAACTGGCTACAGTATCTATGAGCAAAGGAATGGGACATCTAGAGCTGCAGGGCATCCCACAGAGCTTCCATCTTGTTTGAAGTACAGCCAGGACTTGATGACTATGTGCTGTAATGTCCTTGCAAAGATGAAGAACCACATCCTGCATTTTCAAGATTCACTCTGTTCTGTGTTATGTGAAAGTCTGTGCCTTGGGCTGCCTCGGGCTGTGCCTCTGAAGCATGCCATGGCTGCAGAGCATGTCCAGATGAAGGTGGGTAAGGGCAGGACACCACTTCTAGCAGTGTGATGATCACGAGCAATTCAAGTGAGGCTCTGCAAGAGGGCAGAAGGACCACTGAAGCAGTGTCCATTCTTCTCAGAACAACACAGATATTCTCTATCACAAATCACCACTCCTAATAAGATATCCGCTTAGCTCCTGAGGAGATGGATTGGAGGAAATTGTTATTGATTCTAAGAGATGTTGCAGCAAATGAGCTAAGTAGAAGGTAAGTAGTAGAGATGAGGATAAGGAGGGAGAATGAAATGTGGAGGAGCATTAGTTCCTGGAAGTCCCGAAAATAATTCACCTGATAGGAAACTCAGCAATATATACGAAGAAAGCTGGTTAGCAACTAAAAAGGGCAACTATAGCTGAAGGAAAATTGAACCAAGATAGATGATCTGAGGGAAATGAGACCTTTTCATTAGTTTAAAAAGAAATCTTTTGTGAGATTTTAAAAAGTGTCTGTTGGATGAAGAAAAATCTCACTGCAGAGGATATAGTGACTTCCTTCCTGGAAGTATGCTATGTGGTGTGGGTTAACACGCCTTTTTCTATCTTTGTGCAAGTCCAACTGGTGAAGAATTTCTTGTAAAAAAAATTAGGATATGAAGTTTTGTAGACCTGAAATGTGCTCTAAATTCATTTTTGGTTATTTCTGCTGCTTTGGGGAAGCATTAATCAGACAAAATTCTTCTATCTAGTATAGTTACTACTGCCTAACCTTTGACAAATCTGTGGAAGATAAATGCAAGATAAATGTGCAGATCTCTTCTCCAGGGACAAAATAAGCAGGTGAAAAGATGCATTTAGAGTACAATAGTACAACTCCAGCCTGTATGAACAGTCTGATCCTATTTCTTCAATCCACAGTAGGCAGGAGTCTGTTGCACCCTCACCTGAATGCTGATTCCTCTACGAAAACTGTCTGCTGCTCACTCATTTATTTATCTCTGTTCTCTTGTTCAGGCATCAATGTGTAACCCAAGGAAGCAGGTATCATTATATATTTAGTAATTAAATGCACTGTAAATAGCAGCATTAAGTCAGAATCTTCATTGCTACTTGAAAAACCAGGAACTTAACAGCAAAACAGAGGTTTGCATTCTAGAACTGTAAAAGAGATTAGGGAAGTGAAAAGCTGTCTTCCCTCCTGTATCCTAACAGAGTCTTTAGAAATAAAGCAAACTAGAGGGTAAAGAATCACTTGGTTTTGAACAGGAGTTTTGTGGTCTCCGTTTGAGGCAGCCTCAAAGAGGCTCAGAGACCCTCAGGGTGAGCAATAGCAACGGTGTCCTGCTGAAGATGGAAGCAGTGAAGTGGTTGATCAAGGCTGTTTGTGAAATGAGTGAAAAAAGCATAATTTCCTTTCTGTGGTTCAGATTCCACAAGCTATGCTTGAGGATTTTGGGGAGACAAGTGAGGCAAACCTATCAAACATATACACTGAAAGCAGATCAATCTGCCCGACCTTTTAAACTTACTTGTATGCCTTTAAAATCTCTTTTTTTTTTTTTCTTGGCATCTATCTGACCTGTTTCTAATAAATATTGCATCTTGTAGTACAATTTTCACAGTTACTAATCAGGTAGTGGGGAATGGGAGTAAGCTCTACACCTATTTGGAAGGATGTCTTCATTTTGCTCTTTCAGGAATGATATGTATTTCTTGGGGTGGTGGTAGTGGTGGTCTGGGGGTGGATGTCTACTATGGCATCAAGCAAACAACAAAGAATTTACAAGTGTACATATTGGCACATAAGCACACCTCCTACACATCTGAAACCACAGCATTAGAAAATACTCTTATCAGTCAGATCAAAGGTCCACCAAACCAATGTGTTATTTCTGAGAGTGGTCAGCAGCAAATGAATGGCAAAAAGTGACACGAAGCCAGGATGGAGCAAAGTTCTCCAGGAGAATTCGTGGTGTCTTTGTAAAAGCCCTTGTGGTCATCTTTGTGACCGTCCTCAGGACTCCCTTTAACAGGTCCAGAGCCTTCTTATGTTGGTACCCCAGAGCTGCAAGCAGCACTCCAGGGCCAACCGAGAGCAGAGTAGAGGGGGAGAATCACCTCCCTCAGTAAGTTTTTTCATGCATCCTCACCATCCTTCTTCTGATGCAGCTCATGACAAGTTTGACTGTCTGGGCTGGGAGTTCACATTGTTGGGTTGTGTTGAGCTTCTCACCCACCAACACCCCCAAGTCTCTCTCTTCTCCTCAGGGCTGCTCGCAATCCATTCTTTGCCCATCCTGTACTTGTGCTCGGGATTGCTCCTTGCGCTTGGCCTTGTTTATACTCATGATGTTCACACGGGTTCACATCCCAAATCTGTCAAATTCCCTCTGGATGACATCCCTTGCTCCTAACCCTTTTGTGACACGAGAATCATGTGTGTCCAATTAAATTATTTACTTCCTTAAGGATCTGCTCTTTCTCACCTACAACTGGCATTAACAGCCAGAGGAAGGTAGCTTTGTTAGTCAATATGTTTGGACAGAGTTGTGCCTCCGCACTGTAGAAAAACAGTGGCTCAGGATGTCCTTCAAGTCTTTTACTTCTGCACTGGTTCACCTCTACCAATTCATGCTTGATCCATCTTTGGATAGATCTGCTTAAAATCTTTCAAAGATAAAAATTACACAGCCCTCTCAGGCAACTGTTTTCTATGCTTAACTACTCCTTATGCTCTTCCTAATGTCAAACTTACAATTCTTTTAAGCCCATTACTCCTTGTCCTATGTACGGGAACAAAGGAAGTAGTTTCTAAGACTACACTTTCTATATTTGAAGGCTTATGCTTACCCTTATTCTGCTTTGACAACTTTCAGTATGAACAGAAAACATGCTTTACACTTTGGAATAACATGAGATCTCTATTATCCCAGTGGAAATGAGGCACGAGGCAAAGTACAGAAAAAGAGATGTCAAACAATTCTGAAGAATTATATAAGGTTTATTTTCATTGCGAAATGACAAATTCATGAGATGACCTACACGGTTGAAAAATAGACAGTGTGGCAATCTCAGAAATAACTCCATATTGCCAACAGACCCGTGCTTGCAGTTCTGCATGAAAGCAAGTCAGAGGCATTGCTGGGAAATTGTGTGCATTTGTGGGTGCCTCTCTGTTCTCACACAAGAGATGTACACTTCTGATTTTATATTTGACTTAGAAGCTCTACTTTATCCCACAGCTTATTAAAATTCAGAATGGGAAAAGTTTATGGGTGGCTGACTTAAGACTGTTCTCTTCCAATATGTCTTCTGAGAGTGATAGGCAGCGATCACAGAGAATTTTCTGATGTGAGCCTATTTTGAGAATGAAAGAGACTCTTCCAATTCTAAGAAAAGGAAATCAAAAATACCCTTGGAACAATGAAAACATTTTCTATTCAAGTCTGAGAAAAGATTAGATGCTTCCTTCTCAAATACATAAATTCAAGACGTAAAAATAAATCAAAATCTTAAACTTCAGCATTGCTATTCCACAATTTGCTGCAGGCTACATGGTAAAATGTAACTTTTTAAAACATTAAAACTAAGACTAAAAATGTGATCCAGTATATATTCATAGAAAAAGGTAGTTGGAACAGGATGAAAATTAGCATTATGCTTGAGATTTTCTGATCCTTAGAAAAGCTACTGAATTTTGATTAATGAAGTTAAGTGAACCTAAAATGATCTTTATTAAAAATAGCCCAATCCTGTTTCTGCTCCTTTAGAATGAACTCTGTGACAAACAGAGGTTTACTGTAAGGTACTGATTAACACTTAAGATGTGTTTCCTTTCTGTTGTCTTTCTCTGTAGCAAGTGGGTAAGGTATTTTCCATTACTTCTTTTTAACTCTTTCTTTTTCTGATTTATCTGCATCCCAGAATCTACACCCAGGACTAATTACTCACTGCACACACACAAACCACACACACATGTCTGTATACATAGAAGATATTTGTGGAAGTGGAAGACCCAAGGGTTTGTAGCTTCATGTTTCTGTGTCCTGATATAGAGCATCTCTTCCAGATCATGGGGTACAGGAACAGCCTCTTAGCAAATCTGCCCTCAATTCTGTTCATGTCTTAGTTTCTTAGTTACAGAGATCCTTTGTGTGGGTAAATCGTAGAAAAATGTGTGGCAGATAAAGGGGAAGAAATACTGGACCTCTTGGACAGTAATTGCTCAGTTGTCCCAGCTTCTCATCTACGTTCACATGTGTTCCATTTTTTGATTAGAGAACAGTGGGACTCATAAAGGCAGGCAGGTTCTTTCTGCAACTTCACATTTCAGATGATTTAGTTGTACCTAAAACACCTGGAAGATCTGAACATAAAAACATTACCCGCACAGTAGAGATTTACATAGATGAACCCATCTCACTAACACTGGTGAGTGGTTATGGAAGAGTATTACTTGGAGTAACGAAAACTTCTGATTTGTAAACTTGCGGTGTAATTCATTTTTCTATCAGTCTATTAAAGTGACAAAGCACACACAGCAGCACATTTCTCCCTCACTATGGCTGAATTGATAGCTTCTAGCGAAGCCATTGTCTCTCCAGAGGATAAGGCTGAAGGCAACTGATAAGGTTCATGAAGCACCAAAATTCAATAAACCTCATTCTGGTGGAATTTAGTCCACTTCTGCCTTGAAAAGATATTATAAATCATGGCAAGAATATGTTACTTTCAAGACAACCAGATAAAAAAACCAATGTACTATTTCAAGAAATAAGGCCCAAGCTGAATTTGGTTGATAATTTTCATATTAGAAATGTGTAATAACAGAATTGATTAAAGGAACAGTGTTTTAATTAGGAAGTTAATAAAATAAAATTTATATTTGCTAAGGGGTCATACTGTTCAACCTTTATTCATGTTGATTAGTGACAATGAAGGAGGTGAAGACTGAATTATAATGAGTAAATCATCTCTGTCCTGGGAAAATACATAGCTATAAAACATGGGGATTTAATACATTTTAACTGGTATATTGTTAAGCATTCTGTGTCTTGAAGTGCTGGTATGCACAAATCAGTGTTAATCTCAGATGCTGACTCTTTTCAAATATGTCTGGCTAATATGATTTTTAATGTAGTTCTACCAAAGCATACAAAAAGGAACATTATTCCTTGTCTCCCAGGAGTTAAAACAAAGTAAGTTAAATACATTTCTGTTTGAATCATTTCTGAAAATCTTTATGTGCTCCAAGTTTTCATACCTTGGCTAAATCAGTTCGCTTTTCATAGCCAAATGTGCATCACCTGGATGCTACCTGAGTAAAAAAAAATTGCATGTTAGACACTCAAGATCTGATTTTATCTGAGCATTTCAGACATGAGGACAACTATACTATAACATAATGTCAAATCAGCTGTATGTTGAGGAGGATGATTGTCTCAAACTAGAAGGGTTGATGTTAGTTTTACACTTAATAGAGATTTTATGGGGCTTTAAGGAAAAATAATATACAAAAATATGTTATTTAGCTGCTTGATCTGACACCAGATATTTATACAAATAGCTAGAAACTCTTGCATAGACGGGAATGTCAGGAAACCGAAATGACAACTGCAGGTTGTTTGTCTGGTTTTGTTGATAGCTCATTACTTGAAATCGCCTTCAGAGAAAGACATTAATGAATGCATAATTGGTTTTGGTCTTTAAAAAGAAAAATCAAAGACAGAACTGCTTCTGAAGCTGTCATCTCTTAGCTGTATTTTTGAGAAACTTTATGTGCATATTTTTTTCTTTTTATTATAAGATATATAACTGATATTATCTAGCAATAAGAAAATAGAGAGATTAATTACTTGTGCAGCAAATGCTCTGTCAGAAATCTAATTACTTCTTGCTGCTCCATAAGTCCTTGTCATGGGGAATCTCCCAGTACAAGGGTTGGGTAAAGGTAATTAGTATTTTCTAATCATGTCCCCCCTTATTTTGCACTACATTGAACTTAATATGACAGTTTCACTTACTGTCAGCCAGAAGCTCCATGGTAGCTTGTTATTTCATTCTAGTTGTGCTCTTGCAACCAGAATAGTAAATGATTCATACTCCAACAAAGCCTTAACTCCTCTCTCCCAGCTGAAAACAACAGGGCCAAAGGAGCACCCTGAGAACTGCAACAAAGAAATAGTACAGGTGCCACAGAGCCTGCATTTTGTTCAACTGCAATAATTCAGTTGGGATATGCAGAAATTCCTACACACAGGAATGCAGTCAAGGTGTTTCCAAACGACCAGCTGAAAACAAATACCTTCCTTCTGAAGTGCTCAGGGTCAGAACACAGATCCCAGGCAAGGAAACAGTTGTTGGTTTTTATCTGAAGCTTTGTTATAGCAGGTGGTGACTGCTACGTTTCCTTAAGAGTGATGCCCATCCTGAGCTCAGGTTATACACTGATTCTCTGAGATGGGTGTTGTCCAAACCTTGAGTCATACATATAAGAGAAAAGGAGATATAATTACTCTTCAAAATAAGAAGCAATGATTTTATACCATAATTTTGTTCCTAATTTAAATAGGTTTTTATCTGAACATTTTATAGCACTGATGAAGAAGCACAAGATTCATCTTAAATAAGGCCAGTGTTAAATTGGTCTGAGCTCACTTAAATAATCAGTAGCAAGTTGTAGGCATTGTGCACAGAGTGATTCGGGCCAAGATAAGGAAAATTGTCCCCTGCCGGGGATTTGAGGTAAATACATCCAAACATCCATTGTGTGCTGAGAATCAGGGAAGATAAAACCTTCACTAACATATCGCTCTCTCAGATGGGAATATTGGCTTTATGGGAAAACAGAGATGTCATTATTCTTCAGGTGGGTGGACAGATGCCAAGTCAGTAACAGGTTTAATGTTCTTTAAAAGAGGGCTAGATCTGTGGTGGGAATTTACTCAAGGGTAAGAACTTATTCATATTAGGAAAGAAAATCCTTCACCTTGAATCCTTTTTTTCCAGAAATGGCGTAGTAGATTCACATTCCTGCATACCTCTGCACATTCTCTTTGTGCTCATAGGCAGGTTCTGACATCTTCTGTTGACTTTTACCTTAAAAAGGAGCTATCAGTTAGCCTGCCATACAGACTGAAGGCTTCCCCCTGACACTGAGGAAGCAAGTGTCTGAAAATCCTTCCAGGTTTGGGAATTCCCAGCCAGGACTATCCTGGAGGGTACAAACTTCAAAAGCTCAAAACAGTTATTAGTGAGAAATTTCAAGGAAGAAATTAGTTTCCTGGCCTTGATTTCAGCTCCACTGATTCTGTCTGAGGATATTGCATCCTGACACTTCTAGTGATTTAGTGTCTGGGAGCTATCAGAGACAGACCAAGGTGAATCTGGATGCATAGATACAGTACAAAATAGTTTCTAAGACTTCTCTCTCTTCCATGTATGTGGCAGCTTTAATGATGACCCTCACCCTCAGGGCTCTTAAGACAGAATCCAGAGCCTCAGGCAGTGATACTAAAATTACATATGCTTATAACAACTGAGAATTTACTATCAGAAGAAGGTAAATGACTTCTAAGATTAGTTCTAAACTCCTGCAGGTCAACAGCAAGAGTATTTTTGAGCTGCTGTCTTTTGAAAATGAATTTTATAAAAAATGAATAAGGTTGTACATTTTTGTTTTGTTATTATAATCTGTATCAGTGGTCAAGAACCAGAAACTTCATCTGATTGAAAAGAAATCAATTACTACTTTAAAAAAATTTACTGATCAATATTCATTAATAACATTGCTGCATAAACTTTATTGACACTTTATTACAAATGATTTTTCTTTAAAATACTCACTTTAGAATAAATGCAACTTTCATCTTGATAGAAGAGGAATTGAGAAGTCCTCAGGTCTAATAATGCATGTTCTTTCAAAGTACTGAAGAGAAAAACTCAAGAATTAAAAAAATCTTTCTAGAGTTCTACAAATTATATTGTTTTCAATCCCAAGTTAAAAAACTTTGCAGTTAAAAAATTTTGCCTTTATATGATTTTTTAATTTTTTTTTTTATGAGCATTCCCCTCATTGTGATTCAATTCATTATGGTTGTATGACAGACACTGGGAATGTAGTTCTCATAACTATTTTAAGGAAGCGATTTTAACTATGGCATTTTAAGGGACTTTCAAATCAGACACAGTAGCTGTAAGAAATATCAATAAATATTTATTTTCTTTGACTGTTTTGGAGGGTATGTTTTTTGTTATTTTTCATCCCAGGAAAAAAAAATTAAAATTAAATGCTAACCTTATTCTGTATCAAGTCATGAAGAACAGTTAAAAAGTAATGTTTATGAACTGTGCTTCTGCCCAGAAGTATTTCAGGAAGTGATGATTTCTGCAAAGCACTCTTTGCCCTGGCAACCTATTACATCTGGGACATGCCTTCTCTGAAGATTCACAAATGTCTCACCCTCCTTTAAATCTCAGTTTAGATATTTTCCTCTACGCTCCTTCTAAAAACATGGCAATAGTGAGCAGAAAGTCAATATCATATTATCTCATGACACTGCTGATTTTTATTCTCCTATCTTTATGTATTTTTGTGTTATTTTTACTCTTTCGTCTGATTTTATTTCTAAGTATTTTATGTAGCCTATTCCTGCAGAGGTCTTAACACCCCAGACTCCTGGATTGTGTCTATGAATCTTAAATTCTAAAGTAATATTAATGATAGATTCTACTCACTGTTCCTAGTTAGGTAGCTTTCCAGCTATTGGTTTCAGGCCTGAAAATATTTCAGTCCATTTACTACTCCCTGTCTGAGCCTTTTACAAGCGAATCCTCTGTCACATACTTAAAAAGAAAGGAAGAGTCTGAGCATTCAGAAGAAAACAGGTAAATCAGTCATTTAAATCAGAGATTGTTCTCAGCCAGTCCTCACATAAACAACTCCTAAACTCAGAGACACTGCACAAATCACAGGGTACAATCAGCCTTTTATTTCAGAATTAGCATCTTAATTGGCTATCTTGTTATTAGATCTTAGAAAAAAGTTCCAACAGTCTGTGATATTTAATTATGATATAGTAAATTGTTTTCGAAATTTAATTTTGTATTCCAGTGGTTATGGTTATTGGAAAAATCAGTTGAATGGAAACAAGTATCATAATAAATGCTTTTTTCTGCATTTGAAACAAGTTCTGTTCTTGAATTAATGCTGATTAAGGAAAATTCTCTAGAGCCTTGAATTATCTTTACCTTGAACTAAATTATTTGCAAACATGTAAATCTGATTTTGCTATATTTGCCTTGCTCTTTACCTAAAAATATTTTAGAAATGAAAAATTCTTGTTTATGAGATAGATGGTCTCAGATTTTACACCATCCATTCAGCTTGCCTTTGCTATACAATGTTCTCTTGAGGCGTTAGGTTACGCAGACTAACTAATTACTGTGCCTGAAAGTCATGCCAGATTAATACTGAGTGAATAAGAGGAATTTGTCATTTATTAAATCCCAGTAAAATTTCAATGTTAAAAAAAAATGTGATGAGAGAAGATAACTCTGTCAGTCCTGAACATTACTTAAGTTACTATTTTGAACAAACTAATTTAATTGGCACTGTTCGTTACCGGGCTTTTGTTAACAGCTGGCATGTGATTTTTTACTGTTATGCCTCCATCCAGCTTTATGTTCAGCAACACTAATCCAGAGATTATTAAATATCCACTGTACAGGGATGTGCGTAACAAAATCATTCCCTATCCATACAGAAAGAAAATTTAACCTGAACCATTGTTTTCAAAAATTGCTACTCAGCAAAAACCAAAACATCAGGGTGTTATCGACATTATTCTCATACAAAATCCGAACCACAACACTGTACCAGCTACTGAGAAGGAAATTAACTGCATCCCAGATAAAATTAGGACAGCTTTATAAACCATAATATTAATGATCTACTTCAAGAAGGTCATTACATTCAATAAATTCATATTTAGTATGCATACTTCTAGCAACCAAACCCTCAGTTGCACCAGGGAAGTTTTAGATTAGATATTATGAAAAATTTCCTCTCAGAAAGGGTTGTCAAGGATTGGAACAGCCTGCCCAGGGAAGCGGTGGAAGGGTTTAAAAGATATGTAGATGTGGTGGAAGAGTGGACGTGTTTTAGTTGGGGAATTGACAGTGCTGTGTTAATGGTTGAATTTAATGATTTTAGTGGTCTTTTCCAACCCAAATATTTCTATGCTTCTATGATTGTGGTTGGAAATTAGGGACATTTTCAAATCTCAGTGAGACAAGAAATTCCACATTTAAAAACATCCTGGACTGTGGATCCTAAAAGACAAGATTTATTGGAACAATCAGATCTTTTGCTCTATTATGAAAGTGATTTTCTTTTTCTATCTTTTAATCCTGGTAACAGTGTTATTTTTGAACAGTAGAGACATACATGTGTTCATTACTTTTCTCACTTTTGATGTTTTTCCCTTTGATTTTGTGTTTATCTGCATCATCCTTCTTATGACTTCACCATCCTGTAGGAACAATAAGTAAAGTAATTAGGAATTATCATGGAAATCTATGTGAGATGTTAAATAAGCATTTTACAAATGAATATCTCATGATGACACTAATTTAAAAACAAGCTCTTTAAAATTGTGCATTTTGTTATGGCAGCTGAACTGCTGGCATGCCAAGGATCTCACAACACAGAGAAGCTTCAAGTAGGATGAAAAGCCCAATGAAGGAGAGTCACTGGGTTAAAAATACCCAAGTGCTTTATGCAGGCGTGATGTATCATTATAAAGGAGATGAAGTGTGTTTGTTCTGAACCAAAACTCTTGGCTGGCTGTTGATGGTGCAGGGTCATTGAGATGTTAACAGGAAGGGAAAACTTGCTCAATTTTATGTACACCAGAGGGGGTTTTTGTGCCATAGCCTTTCAGCCCTTGAACCTTCAAGCATTTTTCAGGTGTCCCAGGTGTTACCTTTTCGTGGGGGAGACCATGTCTGATGTGTTGGGTCCTGGAACATCTGAGAGACAGGAATTTTGGGCTTCAGGTGGGGCAGAGTAATTTGATCCTCTGTGTTGGACGCATGGGTTCAATCACTCTGAAATTACTACTGTATGGGTATGAAAAAAAGGCAATTTCTCTTCCCCATGAAAAAGGACAATTTCTGTTCAGTCCTATTCATAGGGTCTTTGGGGGAAAAAAAAAAAAAAGATGATGAGCCCTAAACAGATCTTTTAAGATCATTATGAGCCAAAAAGTTTGAAAGATACGGTGCATAGCATTCATGACGTTTATTTAGCATTTGGGTTGGAAATCGATGGTTCCTGCTGTAAATCATCCCCTCTGCTCTCTATAGATGGAAATCCAATCAATTTCATCAGCTAATGTTAGACTCTGAGACTGGATGTTTTGAACAACCTAATAATAAGGTTTCTCATACTTTTAATGAGGGAAAAATGTGTTTTCATGCTTTTAACTCAAATGCATTGTTGGACTTTACTTTCCTTAATAGCTGAAAATTGTATTTCCTAATAACCAATTGCACTGCTGTAAATGAACTCGTAGACTGTATGTGCCAAATGGGTAAACTCTCCAGTCCTGATTTGCATGAAGATGGTCTCTCAGGAAGAGTGTATTCACACAAGTTCAGTGCTGTTCTAATGATCTGAACCTGGAGTGAGTTTAAACATCTTCAAATGCAGAAACAGGAGCCCACATCCATCTGCATAACTGTTACCAAAGTCACTTGTTCCTACTTGTGCAAAAAGTCTGCGGTAACTCTTAAAATCAAGACTTGATTTTGCATATCCAAAAAAGATTTTGCATATCTCCATTTTAATTTGTACTGAATATCTCTTCAGTGTCCAAATTCTATAAGTAAAGCAGCTGTTCTTTATGCCTATGGATTACTCAGAAGACACTCAGATGTCTAAAATCAATAATAGATAATATGTAAGACTGGTTATGTATGTGGCATTTTCTCTTTCCGGAAAAGAACCCAAAAGCATTTTCTTTTGCTTCCCCCTTGAAAATGTCCAATCAAACCAGTCTGGCTTTCTTTGATTTGAAAGAAATGTCACATTTGGGGTTTTGTCCTTCATTCTACAATTAATTATGACAATGGATTTATAGCCACTTGCGAACCATTGACCATAATAACTAGTAAGAAAACAGTATTTCTATTACTTGTAGAGATGAATTGCAAATTTTAAAGTGTGAATTCAGCTAGTGAGAATAAAACTAATAAGACATGTATAAATGTCATTAAATAGCGGTTCAATTTTCATTTTTGTTCTCAAAGCCCTTAGAGAAAAATAAAGAAACATAATGGGGAGATCAGATACTACATGTCAGTATACAGGAAAATTAAGGAAAATTAAGTTGCTACTACTTATTCCCTATATTTAGATATAATATTTAGATATAATGAATATTTAGAATATTTAGATATAATGGCTTCTGATGTTTAAGGATAAATGCAATATGATGACAAATGAAATTAATGGATAAGGGCTAGAAAGAATATTATCAAAAAATGGATGAAGACTTGCTATAATAATTTACGGGAAGACATAAGAAATAACTTATATACTGAGAAGAATGTAAACTTTTAACTGAATGGAAAGGAAAAATGAGACAGAGATGTTGAGGAGCAAGAAAACTGCTGTGATAATGAATCAGATCATCAGCTGTTTATAAACTTTGAAAAAAATTCTCTTAGGAGGAATTGAAATCTTCCTTAATTCCTCTGGGCCATTCCCACCATACCAATTCCATCAAAGAAATACACTGAAGATTGACAACTAAGGAATTTTTTTTGTCCATCTGTATATCAACCCCAAACATCTGTATGTCAACCTTAACTAGTACCTCGAAATGCATTGTGGTAGTTAAAAATAAATCTGAAGATCTCATTCCTTTTACAAACTCAATATGTGCCCATTCATCTTACCAGTACCAGATTTTGAAAAGTACCATCACAGGCTACCTAAAAAAAAATATATATACACTATCACTTCTATTTTCATCAGTCATTTTTCTTCTGTAACTTCTAGAAAATAAATGATTATGAATGCTCCCAAAAATCTTAACTGGTGGTGAGCAGTAAGCCCTATGACAAGCCAAACCTTTTAACTCAAAGAGAAAATAAGATGAGCTTTGAAATACATTCCCCATTTGCTCATGCATGAGGGTGTGAATTAGGTACTGCTGAAACTAACAATTCCCAGAGACCTCTCATCACATGAATTTTGTAGAAATGTGAGTTTAAAACCATCCTCAGGACTTGAAACAGGTCCAGGAAAAGCTATTACTTTTAAGATATAACACTTGGATTCATGGCAAGCCAGTAACACATGCCATTTGATGACAATGGAATTGTGCAGCTCAAGTTGTGATTATTTGAGAAGCAATGTAGAAGAGCTGCAACACCAGTTGGTTTTTTAACTGCTATTATTTTATGAGATTGCAACAGGAAGCAGAGGCAGCTGGAAATGACTTACCAAGATCTCCTCCACAGTATTTCATTAACAACTAGTGATACACAAACAAAAAATCGTTTGTTGGACTTGGTGGAAATTTTACAGAAAGGAATTGGTCTGTATATATGTGCCTATGTCCTTCAAGTTGAATAATTTCAGGTTTTTTAAAAACTTCAGAGGTTGCCACGTATTAACTATGCATATGTTTTTGGCCACTTAACGTGTTCAGGTTTAAAATCTGGCATTACCAAACTTTATCTCTGTAGGTGCTGACAAACTGCAGTTTGGGACAGGATTTCCAAAAAAGTTATCCATAGTCACTGGCAGGTTCAGTTCTTTGACTAAATCTGTAGAGTAAATCAATGTAAACAGACTTATAGGTTAGGAGGAAAGGTCTAGTCAACACATCGAAGCAATCATATGTGTGTGTCCTGTAGACTACAACTGTTTAACTTACATGAAAACATGTCTGATCCTTAGAAAAAGAATATAAGGGCACTGAGAATACTTGAGACAGGACCCATTTTACTTAATTTCAGCCAGCCAAAATTTAGAGATCTGACCCAAACTGGTAAATTAGTTTTGCTCTATGATAAATAGAAAGAGATAAGTATTTCTGGAGGAGAATTCATCCGTCTCTAAAATAGACTCCTTTGTCATTTCATCACTACAGAAGGAATCCAAGAGGTCAATTTTACTTGTTGCATCTGTTGTGGTTTAAGCCAAAACCAGGATACATCTTACTCTGTCTGGCTCCTAGCTGCCACTGGAAAAGGGGATATATATCTTTTAAGGCCTGTTTTGCATCTGCTAGCCTTTTGCAGATGTCTCATTTGCTATATGGTGAAGTAGATAGTTGTGTAAAGACAACAGCATCAAATTCCAGTTGGTGAGATCTGGGTAGATAAAAAATTACAGGTGATTTTAAATTTTAAAATTTAATCTTACCTTTATGGTCTGGAAAATCTTCCTCTTCCCTGAAAGGACCTATCAATTTGCAATAATCAACAAAGCAGTAGTAAATTTAGTTCAACATAAGATATTTGATAGAAGCCCAGTGTCAACATCATGGTCAAGGGGAGAAATTCAGAGATTTCTTTCTCCTAAATGTTATGTAAAACATACACTAAAATAAAAACTGCATGGTCCCAAGTACTTAGGAATGCTCAAAACAAAATCTAAAGTAGAAAAAGAATGGAGGAGGAGGTTCATATAGCAGAGTTATCACCCACCCTAGTAAAAACGGGTTTTTTAAACCCATTTTTTAAATTTTCTGTGGTGGATCTTTTTACCATGTATCTTGGGACAGAATCCCAGGATAGTTATGTGATTAGTATGAAGAACGTGTGTGTTAATTACCTAACATCTCAGAAAGAGAGTCAGCAAACATGTATAAACAAAATATATTGAATAAATATATTTCCACATGGCTGCATAATTATCAGTAGCTTTCATCCAAAAAGTAAGTTTTGTTTTCCATGAAAAAAACAATGAAAATTTACATATATTTGTTTATTTTTAGTGGCCATCATGTGTGCCCAACTCTAGAATTTATTTCCCAAAACTCTTGGGAATATGGTATGGCTATTTGCATACGACATTTGCTTTGGGTTTTTTATTCCTCAGGTATAGCTCAAGAAGATATTAGAAATTGTTTCATGTATGTGAGAATTCATTTTTGCAACAGCTTATGCGTATGTGTGGGCTTGGGAAGCTACATGTAATATTTTGAATATATTCAGTTACTTATTTCTAAACATTTACATGATTTCAACCAAATTTTTGACACTCATCTCCATTTTTGAAATTCAAATACAGACCTTGAAAAATTTTATGCATATGCCGAATTTTATTTGTAGTTAGGTTCCTCAGCAAAATTAGACTGTTTTTAGGCAATCATTACCAAATTTTTTAGCTTGCGAGTGAGCCACCTATCCAAGTTTCCATTTTCTACCACCAAATACAGCTAGAAGAGGTGAATCTCCACATCTGATTCTGCCTATCTGACCTGTTCCAGCCATCTGATCACCTTTATCACCCTGTAGTGGTTTCAGTTCGCATTTCTTATCTTTCGTGAGAGAGGAGATTTGGAGGAATGCAAAGCAGACTCAAAATTTAAAGAATATGAAAAAAAGTTTATCAACAGAACTAAAATAAAAAAAAAAAGAAATAACAAGAAATTAAAGCAAACCTCCCTTTGCTCTAATCCCCCCCTCCCTTTTCTCCTTCCCAAACCAGCACAAAGGATAACAAAATATGATTCTTGGTCAGCATTTACAGTTCTTAAAAATCTGTCTACTATTTAAGGAAACAGAGATCTCTTTCACTGCTTGTGGATCCCAAAACTGCATCAGCCAACAGGTCCACCCAGAATATCTGCTGCCGGGAAAAAACATCTCTCCCATGGAAAGAAATCAGTCTCTTTGTTACCATGGGCCACACAGGGGGTTTCCAGTTTAAGAATGGACAAATTCCAGCCTGAAAACAACAACTCTCTTTTTCACAGAAATTTTAAAGTCTCTCACAACCTCTCACAACTCCTGGGTAACCTGGCATGGTCACCTTTGTTTTCTCACAAGGCTGCATTCAGAATTTTCCATCCCCTTGTGTCTTTAAATGGATTAAAGAGAAAAACAGTTTGGGATATTACAGTTCCTACCACGATCTGCAGAAAGCTGGTTTAAGCTTTCATGCTGCAAGTGCGACCCGCCCTCTTTCTTGCCTGTCTGCCATCTTCAGCTTNGTCTGCCATCTTCAGATTCACTCACTTTCTCTTTCTCTCTGACCTTGAAGACGCCATGATGAAGAGTCTTCGGTGTTCAGGCTTTACGGTGGAGAAAAAGCCTCACTCACGTTGTGCTGCTGGCTCCCCGATGCTGTCTCTCAGCTCCATCGGCTCCCGCTGGATCTCCGCAGGCCACGTGGTGGGGGGAAGGGAGTTCTCAGAAGCCTCAGCTGGGTGGTTTTGGCTATTTGCAGCAGTTTATGGTTGTCTTCAGCTGCCCGGGGCTCTGAGGGGCTCTCCTGCAGACACCTGGGGCCGTGCCCAGGCACCAGAGTGGGGGGAGGGGAGGCCAGAGGCTGCTCCGAGAAATGGAGCTCCAGGACCCATCTTTTCCCCCCTGCTCCCGCAGGAGGCTGCCAAACTGAAAGAGGGAACTTCCTGTGTCCCCCAGGCTTTAAATATGGAAATTTGAAAACGCGCTACTGGTCAAAAGAGCTGTCCATCAGCTCAGGTTCAACCTACCACACACCCTCCTCTGGACTCACTATAACAGGTGTACATCCTTCTTATGGTTGGGGTTCCTGAGGTGGACACAGCACTCCCAGTGGCATCTCACAAGAGCAGGGGGGCAGAATCACCTCCCCTGACCTCCTGCCCATATTTCTTTTGATGCAGCCCAGGATATGACGCACCTTCTGATCTGCAAGCGCACCTTGACAACTCATGTTGAGAATCTCATCAACCAACACTCCCAAACTCTTCTTCTCGGGGCTGCTCTCAATCCATTCTTCACCCAGCCTATATTTGTGACTGGGCTTGCCCCAGCCTTGCTCTAGAGTAAATAATCTTCTAAGAGTGGTGGGGAGCCCCCATGTTAGGTTATGGCTCAGAATGAATTTCCATGTGCAGTTTCTGCAGCCCCAGGCACCTTAATGACTTTCAGTTGTATCACATAAAATAGTTCTGTTGAATATATTTGTTTCAGCTTTTTATTTTAATATTTAAAATTCACTGTAAGTATAGAGTGAAGATTGGGGCCTCGATGTGCTTAATAATATAATGTGTCTAATCCTTAAATATTTATACATGCTATGAATAATTTTGCTAAGGATGAAAACTTTCAGGGTATCATTTCACTCTCAGTTCATCCTGATTATAATGGACTCTAATCAACTGAAGGTGGCGTGCAAATTAGCCTGAAGTGTTACTTTTTCTGAGATTTTTTTATCAAGTGGAAAGGTTATTTTGTATTGGTTTCTAAAAGATTTGATTAATAAGAGTTGGAGTTTTTTTAGAAAGTGCCTCATCAAAAAGATTTTCTTAAATTCTACTTCTTGTTGCAATACGGAGAAACAGTTTTGACTTAGCAGCATTTTCTGATAGAATAGAGCACAAAAATTATAGAATTGAGTATAAGAAGTATAACTGAGACCCTGTTAACTTGCATCAGTCTCCCAATAATTGTTTATGCTTTTCCATGTCAATCTTGGATATTAATGCAGGCTATGAAGTAAAAATACTTAAGAAAATAGATGAAGAAATGTCACTAACAACAGAGAACAGGACGTGTGGTAGCCAAAGTGGAGTAACAGTGGTCCATGCTGAGTAAATACTCCATAACTCCTCAGCATTCATTGGCAGTTCTGCATTCAAGTGCTGCTGCCAGAGTCAGATGCCACAATCTGTGGGTGACACTTGCACACGGGTAATAGGATAAAAAAGTTATCCAAACCTGTACATCAAGGCCCAGAGTGTAAATTCTCTTCCTGCCTTTACCTTCCAACAGGATGCAATATCCAGCTCTTGCATCTGCAGTGATACAAATTTCCGCATTCAATCATCGTTTCAGGTCTCGTCTCCTTTTTATGAACTATTTTGTAGCACAGTGCAGAAGTCATCAATGCAATGGGTTTGGGGTGTGTGATGCCCTTGAGCCTCATGTACCCAGTGTCATCATTCTCATCAGCTGCAACACAGAAGAAACAAGTGATATATGACTACCTGAAATGCTTCGAACCATGTAGAGGTGTTATCTATCCTCAGTTTCATGTCCAGCAGAGGAAAGCTTTATTAAAGAAACTTGGAACCTGACCTAATATCTTCTTTAATCAACAGCATTTCTCGTTTTTTCCACCTTTCCCCAAATTCCTGGTATTACATTACTGCAGGGACCCCCATAGATTTCTTGGTCCCTTTATCTCAGATGATTGCATTTCTGTCTGTTAATTTTCACATGGCTCAAATGTCATCTAGATCTTATTTGTTTCACCATCTCCATGTTACCTACCTATTTCTCCCTCTACCTCCTCTCTGCTTACAAGGCTAAACCTTTCAGGCAGTCCTGTCTGAATCTCTGGCGAGAATTGCAGCCTTGCAGTCTGCAAGGTACAGACACATCCTGAATCCAGATGGAATGTGCTATGACTCAGCAGTTCAAGGGGGTACCAGCACTTTCCCAGGCACATCAACCCCAGCAGAAGTAGTTTTGGGCAAAAATGCCCCCAGGGCCATTTGTGTGCGTAATTTGCACTAGCACAGATTCTGTGTGGGATGTGGGTGACTCTAAGTGTAATGAGCTATGTAATTTGCTCAAAAAAGCTTAGGAAAACAGTTAACTACCTCAGAATATATTTGTGTTACTAAGTAACAGATGTTGTCCTTATATCATTTAAGTTTAAATAACTATTAAGATTAATAACTATTAATCTCTGCCTACACCAGATGAAATACAATAAGTTGTAAATTTACCTAAAGAAATTAAAAGGTTGAAGCAGCAATTAGATGTTTAAAACACAGGAAAATATTACCTCAGGCTTAGAAAGAAGGACCTTCATGTCACAGTCTGGGAGGAATGAGCCTTCACTAGACTTTGTTGGTTTTATATACCTCCTCAGGAAGTAAAAGATGGATTTATTTAGTAGAATTTTTCAGGAGGTAGAGACTAGTTTTTCTAAAGTTTTGGTAAACTTCATATGTAAAATCTTTAACCTGAGGGTCTCTAAATTTTGCTAACAGCAGCAAGCCATTCTTTTATATATATAAAACTCTATAACTATATTTAAATCACACTTTTATGTATTATTACAGATAAAAACAGTTGATTTTGTCACAGAGTACATTAAAAGCATTGAATGTTACCCTAAATCTTTTGTAACTGATCCTGGCATGAAATCAACATCAATTTGACTGTTAGTCACAGCCAACCAGTCCTGCTTGAAAGAGATGGAGCCTAAGTCAGTAGCAGCACCACACCATTCCACTTACAGTGGTTTTGGGAGCCAGACTGGTATCTGTCCAGTCTTGCATTGTGTTACAGAGATATGTAAAACCTCTCTGTTCTCCTTGTCTTCTGCATTGCAGACTGAGCTGGAGTTGCCAGTACCTAGACACTGTCATTCAATGCCATCCAGTGATTGAAAGGACGATTTAATTCAATTTCTGTTGGCAATGCCAAGTGATAGAGAATATTGCTGCCTTCAAAGCTAACTGGAAATTTCCTGAAATTCCCTATCGAAAAAAAAAAAAAAGGCAGCACTTAGGAAAAAAAAAAAGGTCAAAGTCTTTTCCTTGCACGGCACTTGGGTAAATGGCAAAGGAAAGGAACTGAATTTTCACTTCCCACAAAGGAACATTACTGAAACTGACATATATTTGACAAGAGAGAAGATCCCTACGGAAACTGAAGTAGAAGTAAGGCGGAATGCTCACCAAAAGAACAATTGAAAAATATATAGACTAACACAAGATTCCAGAGCAACAAACTGAAGCACCTAGACATAGAAACACATGAAGTGAAACAAAGCATGATAGGAATAGTAGCATAAGCATAGACAATCCCTCCAGAAATTGCATGGTGTTATAGCTGTCATGGTTCAGAGCATTGGTACCCCTGGACGTGGTGATTTAGGAAGGTAGAAACACAAATTTTTTTGTGGGGTTAGAGATATGATAGACTTTGTAGAGATAAAAGGGGAGGTAAAGCATGAAATAAGCTCTGTTTAGTTTGAAACAACCTTGGAGTGACTGAAGGGATTCTACTACTTTAGGGCTGGGCATCAGCTGTACTTGGAAACAGAAATCAGCATTTCCACAATCTGGGTCTTAATGGGAAACTTAAACTTCCCAGAAACAGAATGGAGAGCAAACACAAACATTAATGAAAAGAGCCTCCTATTCCTGAATGTGTTAGCCGCAAGACTGTCTCTTGGTCAATAAAAGACATAATATTTCAGACCTGTTACCAGCAAACAAGAGGGATACTAAGGAAGACACAGTTTTGTCTGTGTCTTCCTTAGCCTCCTCCTTGTTTACTGGAAACAGGTCTAAAATAATTTATCTAAGAGAATTAGATTAAGTGGCTGAAAAGTATAAAACTGTGTCTCAAGTTGTGTAGAGAAGTGTTTTAAGCCCAACATGACTACCCAGCAACTCAAAAAGCAGAGATCTAATAATAAGTGGACAGAAAGAATTAACAAGATAAATTAGGTCTGTGGAATCACTAAGTATAGAGATAAAGCAAAATTTTCTGTAAAGAAGTAGAGTTATTGAAAATAAGCAATAAAAAGTTCTTCCATCACATAGAGAAAAAGAAACCCAGGAAAACAAGATGTGAAGTTGCTATGCAACAGTGACTAAAGATAATCTAGCTATGGTCAAAATCTGAATAAATACTTTCCTCTCACTTTTCCATAAGAATAGTTTTTCCAAATATGATAAAATTTCACTATTCATTTGATATGGAACTGAAATTCAACTATTTGAGGTGGGAGTAAAACTGAGGACATACCTTAACCCTCTGTTAAAAGTTGTCTTTAGCACTTTGTCAGGACTCGAACCCACTGTTTGGACTAGACCGACTGTTAGTCTGAAAGCCTGTAGACTATGGAGGAATCAGCAAGTAATTTTCAGAGTGCATGAAAGCATATTTGAATACGTCCAACGGACCAACAAATAGCTGGACATGACAGAAAAGGCCTCTTTGTGTTTGCCCAAAGCAGTTGCATGGACCAACAAAAAGTAGAGAGTAGAGAGTACACTGTTTACACCATGTCAGGAAAAGCAGCTCATTCAGTTTGATTGAGATGTAGCTAATGCACCCAATGATTCAGAGGAGTTTTTCATTCCAGAATGTTGCTGAAATTGGTAAATGAATTTGTGAGGAAAGTAGGAAAGCTTTCTGATAAAAAACGTGCTATATTTAAGAATGGTGGGATGGTGATGTGCTGCAGATAATTAATAACTTGCAAGTTTTGTTCCAAGGTGTACAGAGATAAGCAAAAAAATTGAATAAAATGAAATAAAATGCAAGACACTCACAAAAGGTAGATTGCACAGGAATTACCTGCTAACTTTCTTTGAGAAGACAAATAATCATCTGACAAAAGTGAATGCATTCCATCTATCCCCTGAATTTCTGCAAGGCAGATGGTATAGAGGCACTGAAAAAAAAAATAATTAGCTGTTGTAGGATTAGTGCTTTAGGAAGACCCCACTTGTCCAGAGAGGTTGGACGAGATTATCTACTGTGGTCCCTTAAACCTGACCCGTTCTCTAATTCTGTGAAATGAAATTAATTACAAACATTGTGAAAAATCACAAAAAAGATTAAGACTTCACTATTACAAGTTTTGTTGAGAGAGAAAATATTACAAATAAAGAAAGTATCCTGGGGTCATGTTTATTATTTTCACAAAGGCATATGGCACAAAAAAAATAGAAGAGTGTAAATGAATCAAAATTCCTCTTGATACATCAAAAGTGAGACATGCTGCCGAAACAAATAAGAATTAGAAAATGGAAGAAGACAAAAAAACCAGTTGCAGTAATTCAAAAGGGAAAATGTAATACTACAATGTTCAAAACTGCATCACCACACCAATTCATTTTTAGAAGATTTGGCTGAGATGAAATCTAGTATTTGCCATCTATGAAAAGATTTCCAATGTAATCATGCAGTTAAATAGAAATATCACAAAGCAAACATATGCACATAGTAATTAATCACTGTTTATATTCTATGACTGTGCTTTGTTTGTCTTAAGATAAGCTGATAATATCTCCAACAGCAATCAGGTAATATTGCTATAATTATAGAGCCACTGTCTAAGGTACAGCTGAGACAAGATACTCAGACAATGAATCAAAAACTTGGTCTGATCCACTGTCCATCTTACAGTCTCATCTGGAAGACTCCATAGCGTCCTCCATGTTTATAAAAAATACAGTATAACTGGAACAGGCATGAAAAAGCACTGTGGCATGATTCGAAAAATTAAAAGGCCACTTGAGGAAATTCTAAGAGAGAAAGCTTGTTCAGTGTGGAGCGATGAAGGAAGAAAGATGTCATGTTTCCTTTCAGTAAATGCAGTAGGTCAGAGTAAACAACATATAAGTAAAAGTCGAGGAAGGAGAAATGTACTTCAAGAAGAACAATCCCCAACAATGTGTCCTTGGACAAAGGTGACGAACAACCTCCTGGATAGCATTAGCAAGAGCACTGCCAACAGGTTGAGAGAGGACATCCTTCTCTACTCAGAACTGGTGAGAGATAAATGGTCCACTGTGCCCACTGAAGGATTCTTCTGTCTGAAAACTTTCTTACACACCTTGAACATTCAAGTAGTGGCAATGAAAATCAAACTTCCAAAACCCGTTTAGATTTCAGAGAGAATCTGAGCAGTTTAAGATAGGGATTACGTCACATTTACTTCTGTCATCAGGAAACTGGTTTTAGTGATACAGGAAGACTTTCTCAATCCTATGATTCTCTTGGATTTTTAGCGAGGCTGCTGAGCAGTGAGTGAGTCACAGACTTGCCATGAACACTTGTATTTCAAAGTCTTCTAAATTCTTTTTTGCAACTCAGCAGGAGCAAGCCACAGTAAAAGCACACTCAAGTACATTTCCAGTACAGTTTAAAAGGCTTTGATTTCAGGAGATCTGGGGATGGTCATAGATTTATGTTCATTTTAAGTATTCCACAAGAAGTAGCTATGTGAACTTGTGTCTTCTGTCAAGCAATACCAGGACAAGAGCAGCTATTTAGGCTGCTAAAGCGGTCCAATAAAGACATTAAAATGCTTGAAGGGGAAAGAGTCTTTTACAACTAAGGACACCAAGCAGAAGTGATCAGGCTTCACAGTGGATGATATGACTACCCTTCCCATGAAAAGGTATCTTGTCACGTGCCCAGAACTCAAGTTCACCTTTAAATTGATGCATCATACTCAAATTCATTTGTCCATGTTTCCTGCATTGACACTTTGTCCACCTACGACCATGTGGCCAGTTTCTCCAACCTCGGATACTCTTCTAGTATAGAATAAGACAAGAGTGTGACATCTTAGCATTTTTGAGGATTAAAATTAGATAAAATGAAACAGGAGAAAAATAAATGTAGAGAATAACAAGTTATAGCTAAAGGCTGAATTAGATGACCTCTAAATACATCAGCAAAAACATGAAAACAACTGAACGCTAGAATAAGTTTTGCAGGAAATATTTAGTGCCACTTTTCAGTGTCATTAAGCTTTTTAGGTATTTAAATGCTTTGCTGAACTGAGGCATAGCTGATTGATGTGAATGGATAAAAAAGATTTGAAAATAACTAAAAAGAATATAGTTTCCTTTAGAGTTTGATATAATGCAAGGAATTACTAATTCAGTCACCTAGAAACTTAGAAAGTAAAGATTAACCTGGTATCTGTGTTGTTGTTCAGGAATTAATCTTTGGTTTTGTTTTCTTCTATAAAGATTGTCTCTAGTACAATTCCACATCAGCAAACAAACAAACAAAAAAATTTAGGTATAAAGAAGGCACAAAATAAAGCATTATATTGAATCCATTAAAGATAGTTATTTGACTATTTTTAGACATCCATCTATACAATATATAAGACTGCAAATTTAATAGAAAGATAAAGTGTTGACCATTCAGACCAGTAACTAGAGATAGAAAAGCCATTATGTCAAATTGAGAATGTCTGGTATTTCTCAAAAGTATTCAGGGCCCCCAACTTCCCTTGAAATCATTCAGCTAAATCAAATCATCCAAATTGTTAAATTATCCATGAGGGAATTAAGAAAGAAGTCTAAATAAATGGATTTGTTTTACATTTAACAAATTTTAATTAGAATGAATCCATAATCTCTCTCACCGACAACTTCGTAAAGATTAAAAATTAATGAGGTTCTTTCTTGTCTTCTGTTTCACGCTGAAACTTTCTCTTATAATGTTCAAAAATCTAACTGCAAAGTTAACTGTAACTTTTTTGTACTTATTTCAATTGCTGTATGAAAAAAATTCTATTTTTCATAAATCTTTTCCTGTCTCTCACTTTGCTATCAAATAATTAATTTCTTTCTTCCATTGTTCTCTCTTGTGTACTATACTGTCTACACTGTCTTGACTGTTTGCTGTGCTTCATTTATATATTTTCATAGAGGTGGATTTCATTACCAGAATAGACAGAATGACAATATACTAAAACAGATAGATTAATTGAGTCCCCCAGGAACAAAATCTACCAGTTATGAATGTCCTTTTTATTCAAGGTTTTTAGTTTAAAAAAGTCAAACTATAAAGCACTAGTCTATTCTTCATGCCCCTATTCTATAATCTAAGTGGCATCTTTGTGTGATTTCTGTAGATTAGGTTAGAGACTCAGGGTGATATTTATCCCACTTTACCTGCATATTGACTGTCTTGTATAATATAGTTATTTAGTCTCTCTGTGTTGTGTAGGTGGATAAATTTCCTCTCCATTAGTATTTCATCTAACTTTTAAGCCCTTCAAATGAAGTGACACAACCTTTCCCTAAATGATTAGAATCTTTTTGAATATGTGTCTCTTACAAGCATTTACCTAATGGTCCCATTTTCAAGGGATTAAAACATCTAGAGAAAGTATTCAACAGTTTTTAGAATCAAGGCTACCTGTTTCCTCTTCATTAGTACAGTATTTCCTTTGACCTTCACTAGATGCCTATCTGCATTGAAGTCTCACTTTTCTAGTCTTAGAAGTCTTTACAATCTAGTCCATTTTTTATAGAAAAGTTTTCAGATTTATGTCCTGATATCCAGTGTACACAGACCCTTTCTTTTCATGTCGCAACTTGCAGTCTGCTTGCAGCTTGCTAAATGAGCAAAACACTATACAGCAAAGACATTGAGTCACCAGGTTGAATCAAACAGGTAGCCAAAAAAAGATATGTTCCAATCCTTTTTTAAAAAGGGTGTGGCAGATTTTTTCTAAATGATTTTCAACAGTAAGACAGAATTTTAATTTTTTTTTCATTGTAGTTGAAACTTCAGAACCAAATGCAATGGCATCTCTAAAAGCATCTCTTCTGATTTTTGGAAAATACTAAGTACTCATCCTCTGAGAGGGATGCCATTATGTGGTCTCAGGAAGGCCATTGAGGTTCATCACAGGCACACTATATTTTCCATCCATTTCTAAGTAAAAAAATCTTGTTTGAGTAGATCAGTATCAACCAGTTTGATCATCAGAGACATAGGGTGTTGTTGCAACTGCTGCCATGCAGCAAAGATTTCCTTTGCAACAAAGCTGTCCATATCACATGTTCGTTTGGTACCTTCTTTAATGCTCACAAATCGCAAGAGCTGAGTGAACAGGAAGGAGCACACAACCAGCCTCATAAACAGACAGCAGTGTGAGCAGTCAGGATACAATCTCTGGCTGCAATCAGTATAGCCAAACAGAGCCTTAGTTTCCAAATCCATCAAGAGGCTATAACAATACCTTTCCAGCCCTTGACTGAATTGCTGGATGCACCTATTTAAACCAACTGTTGCAGACAACCCATGAAGAAAAAACAAAATACTTTTGGTTCTGTTGAGTGGTTCAGGAGTTTTCACTTCAGACTGGAGAAAAACATCTTCACTGATAAAGTCTGCCAGACAAGGCATTATCGCAGCTCCAGCTGGATAACCATCTCATGTTTCTATGTCATATTTTCCAAGTAGTAAACACTAGGTAAATACTGAGGGTTGAATTTAATTCAGTTGAATTTGAGCCATCTGAAACTTCTCATCCTTGCTGCACTGTTTTTCTGCTATTTGAAGACCTTGGAGGGAAATAAGTATCTTTCCTGCCATCAAATTTTGGTTCTATAATTTACCTTTGACTGTCTACTTTTCATTCAATCTTCTATCAGGATGAACTGCAGATAAAACCTTTATGGACATTCAGCCCTGTGATGCAAGGTCTTTGGGATCTTTTTCTCATTACGGTTTATTAATTGGCAGCTATTCCCTTCCTCCCTTCCTGTCATGACTGTGTTATAGAGCAGTACCTCCTCACAGGGTATAAGACCCTACTACGGAATTAATTTCTCCTCAGCCACAAGTGATAGAAAAATTCTATAACGAATCTTTCTCTCAAGCAAAGCTGGGTTCTGTATCTGTTATCACCTGACTTCTGAAGTGAGGAAGAGCAGGGGATACACACAGGGATATCTGATTTATCTCCGTGAAATATGCAAAAATATGGATTTTCTCACCCTCCTCCCCTAGAGTGATAAACCAGGAATTATGCATCTTTGTAGTAAACAGAAGAAGACTCGCTGGAAAGGAGGTACAGACACTTTCATTCTTGCATCTTAATATTCTGGAAGAGCTTGTGGAAGAAACTGATTTGATTCCATTCAAAACTAATTCCACTCCTTCAGTGCAGGAAAGCTCACTGCAGGTCAAAAGAGAGGATTGTCTGTGATTTACATTCTGATGGTTTAATAAGGAATTTCTATACAGTCAGCAGAAGTTCATATTCTGTTGGGTCAGGAACAAGCCATGTCTTTCCTAGCAAGAATCTTGTCCATCAGAGCTGGATTTCAATGCATGAAATGAATATCAGAGTTTGGGTCTGACCAAAATCCTCCTGAAAAATTGTATTTATTTTTTAAAAAGTAGCTTTACAAGATCATTAGGTTTTTTTAAAGCTTTCACTGGTTTTTGGTTGCCACCCTGGTAAAATCATCACATCCTTAAAACCTCTTTTTATATATAGTGATGCCATCTTGGACTTTTTTGTAGTACCTCATGGGTTACTCATCAGTTCCTTCAATATTGAAAAGCCATGAGCTAGCTGGTAACAGATACAATAATATGTCACTAAGGATCACTGACCCAGAATGAAACATATTTCAAGCTTCTCCTGCTCAGTTTTGTCCTTCTATAGGTCTTTTATTGGTGGGAAGGGAAGGGAAGGGAAGGTGGAAGGGAGGGTAAAGGAAGGGAAGGGAAGGGAAGGGAAGGGAAGTTAACCTTTTGAAACATCATAAACCACTCCCCTACAGTAGCAACTGTATTTGTTTTAGAATAAAAAATATAGTGCCTTTTCTTCTGGTTTTGTGCTTGACATAATTGCAGGCTTTATTCCAGATCATCATATTAAAACAGGTAGTGTGAGAATGGGCATCTGTATGAGACTTATAATTTGGTACTTCATTAAAAAACCATGCAAAACCATAGATGCAAGAGAATTGACCACAAGCTGGAATAGAAAGAGCTGTATGCCAGCAGAAAACAGGTTGGATACACAGAATACTTTATTGTTTTTTCTTGTTGCCATACGGGTACTGCCAGTGACAATTACAATAACAACCATTTCCATTTGTATAATCACTCTTATTCCAAAACACATGGCAGATCATAGGCCAAATTATGCTTTTGGTTATAAGGCTTAATAAAGGCACAGATGCTTCCATTCCAGAGTTGCACTAGTACCACGAAGAGCAATTTTATCTTTATTTTTCACAAAGAATGAAGAAGGCTAATATGAAGACCTCTTTTGATTGGGATGCAAAAGTAATGTGGACATTCAACATAGAAAACATGTGTTTTTCCCAGGGCTTAAAGGAATAATTTCAAAAATCTTAGAAATAGTACCTCAAAAAATGTGTTTTATCTATGAAAAGTTTATAGCAGAAGGCTAACATTTGTTACCTGTAACAGGTCCTTCCTTGATGACTCGCATCACAAAGGTAGCAATGCAGCCTTCTCTAAAGACTGAAAGTTACAGGCAAACCAAGAGCACAGATAAGTAAAGCACAGCAATATGCTAACAACATAAGCATTATTTGAGCCAACTGCCTGCTAAAAAGTTACTGAATCAGCATATTATCAGAACATCATATCCTATTCAAGCACCAAGGATTTCAGCTCTTCACTGACTGACCTTTTGTAAAGCACAATGTCAACTTGCCTCCTCCATCACTGGCAAAATTTCCATATCTGGTCTTTCAGTATGGATTTTGCCAGACCATGCAGTAAATCTTGCAATGGCTTTTTGGTTAGATAGAAAAAAAAAATCTTTTCTTTCAAATTGCATCACATTTTATATTTTTTTGCCCTATATTCATTTTGCTGTCAGAGAAAGAAGCTGAACAAAAAGCAATGTTTCTCCTTATAAGAAATTTTCTGGTTTTAATTTATTTTTATAATTTCACACTATGATAATCTTCAAGCCAAACACATTTTCTTGTGAAAATGTAGTGTGTGTCCAGCTGAGCAACTCCAGAACTGGATTCTCTACTGTGTGAAAACAATTGTCCAATTCTGGAAGATCAGTGTTCTCAAATGCTGATTGAGAGCACATATTTTCTACTCTACATGTTTCTGAAACTGGAAGACTTGGGTCCTCTATATCTTAGGACAAGACTTTAACAGAATATAGCTTTATGCAATATACCACCATAAAAATAGTGCCAAAACAATTTTTTTTTTTCCTGGATGTTTTAGACCTTTCTAAAATTAAGATAAAAACCAGAGTGCAAAAGTTTCAGTCTTCAATTCACTTGAACACATGATTCTTCACGTTATCACACCAGTTTGATTCTGCATAACTAGAAATCAACAAAACAGATATGTGAAAATCATGTTTCAGATAAGAAAATATAGCAGAATATGATAGCCATAATAATAAATAGGCTAAGAATTAGGAAAAGGAGAAACCATCAGAAACTCCAATGATGAGACACAAAAAAACCCAACAGAGTTAACCACGTCCCTTTCAAATTTGTAGTTTTTAATAAGGTTAGCAATGTCATACAGCGCCATGACTTGTCTGTACATTTCAGTTTGCCTCTAACAGGCTTGTGAGAACATGGTTTTATTGACTTGCTTTCTGTCATTTAATAGTGGTCATGTAGTTGTTATTGATCTGCACCTGAAGCAAAACAACATCTCACTTTCTCTCAGAAAGTAGATATCTGTGGCCTGGATTTATCTTTCCTAAATGGACCATTAAATGATGTGCCTAAGTTGGAACTATTATTATTTATACATCCTATATAAAGAATTTTTCTTGATGACAAAAATAATAATTATGTATTAGAATCCTTGTGTGGAGCTCAGAGAGGACCCAGGAACAGGGGCTGTCTATCCTGAATCTGACTGGTTTGCACTCAAGGCTTCAAAGTCAGGAAAGTCTCTAATGTTGCTTTATTTGCCATTATAGATATAGCCACAGAGAGGGAACATGTAGGGGTGCCAAGGTGTGAGAGAGCCTTTCAACTCTCCAGCTTCTCTGCTGTGCTATTGGAGAAGCTACCCATGTTGTTGTGGAAAAATCCCTAGCTGGGCCCAGCTATGGAAAGCTTCATTGCAAACTCTCAGCACACTGAAAGAGGGGATGAAAAAGGAGCACCTGCTACAGAGGTGAATAAAACATAATAAGGAATAAACCAGTATGATGCCAGAAGTCTCTTGTATTTGTTTCTTTTCCTGCATTTCTGTGCTCTACAGCCAAGGCCCACCACCTGCTCACGTAGAGCTGCCTTCATATGTGTCTGGACTAGCATTTAAAATGATTGCAGGGCTTGTAAATGCAAACTGAACAATAAGTTTTTTCAGACTGTGCTACAGGAGTGAACTGAAAGTCAGATGGTAAAGCTGAACTCCAGTTAAGGTTCAAATAAATCACCAGTGAAATTTGCCAATTACTACACTTTAAATGAAAACAAGCTTTTTTTTTTTTTTAAAGGAACAAAAGTCAAATCTTTTATAACCTTGCTTAGCATCTGTGTTGTAAAGTTGAATTTGTAAAACATGTATGATAGGTATGTTTGGATGTATACCAGTAACTGTTCAGTAACTAGAACGTCTCTCTAGGTTTTATATTTGTTGCATAGAAAGAGATACTATCTTCAGCTGAGTTAAGAAACTGTTAAGGATTTCCAGAAAATCCAGGGGTAGTCAGCATGGGCAGACCTACAGGATACAGTCTGCATTAATTCTTGCAATAGTCCATGAAACCACAATGCAAGAATACATTAACAGAGGGCGAACATTTTGTCCTATTTCACTGCTTTCACTGGCACTTCAAGAACCAAGGAGCTACTAATTATTTTAATTATCTTCTCTCTGCTAACAATAGTGCTTAGCTTCTTAGTTTTTGGACGATCTTTTTCTGGAAGACAGATGATTTGTAAATGTAGATAGCAATCCAGGACAGATTCTGATGCTTTTACTCACACCAAGTAGTAAACTGCTCTAGAAGTAGTTCTGCTAATTATCACAGAGAAAGGCTATTAGCAGCAGCAGGAGACATTTCAGGCCTCCTCTCTGAATTACCAAGGCAGATGGTAGAACCTCCTTGAATGTAGAGAAGTGTGTACAAGAATTTAGTGTTTAAAAAATATCTTTAAATGAAGGACATATTTTAAGTTTGTCACCCATTCGAAAAAGACTTTTGAGCAAGATATTTCTTCCAAGAACAAGAATGAGGTTTATAAGAACTGTGAAGGTGTGAGGAAATGAAAGTAGTCAGTGGGCTTCAATCTTTGTTGCTGCTGACATAGTGGCACTTAACTAGTATGTTTAGGTAACTAGGAAATCAAATGCTGGATTCCTCTTTAATTCCTTTGTTTATTTAGTGCATATATTAGAAAAACAAGCTTTTGGAGTGTACTGCCTGATGTGGAAACGCTGTGGGTCTTGGGAGGGAATGGATTCTTTGTTCTGAGGTTCCTCTATTGAACTTGAATGCAACTCTTCTTGTTTTTATCACTAATAGACTCCATGTTTTTCTATACACATAGATATACGCATGAAAGAGTATCACGAACAATAGAAGTTAAATCTACAGGCTTTGGCCTCTGTATCTTTATTTAAAAACCAAAACATGGCAGTCCATGTGCAGCAAAATCATCTTCAAACAGTATCAGCCTTGGGGAATGATAGCAAATATCTTCCATATTATTGTTGTCTGCTACACACTGTTCAACCAAGAATATTTGGCTGAGGTGACCGCGATTATTATGTTCCTTGTCATCAAGGAAACAACAAGAAAGTCCGAGCCTGGATCTCCTTAGGACAAGACGAAATGCAGAATGCATTTCTAGCAGAATGCTAGTAAAAGGCAAGAAGTTGAGAGGCTTTAATAGAGAATGCTGAAAGCTAGAGGAAATTCAGGATGGAGAGAAGATAGGGACAGAAGTCTGTTATTTTGGTTGCTAAAGTATCCATGATAAAATAGGCACATATGCATGCTGGAGAGACAAAATAATTTCATTATGCAGAGGCAAGCAAAATGATAAATGGCCATATATATTTCCAGCACAGAAGAATCACATTTAGTCCATGTATACTCTCTCTCTCTATATATATATTTGTATATACAACGATCAATATATAATTTAGTTTGCAATGATGTTGATGATTTATAAGCCCTAAACAAAAACTGGAGGCTTTCACTACTACAGAAGTTTCATGGACCAGCAGCAGCCTTTAGAACAAATGGCCATGTTTCAGACTGAGGTCAATAAATCACGTTTAGTGATACCAGGAGATGTGACAGATATCACATTTATCTGCACTTTCTAAGCAAAGCACAGCTGGGTGAGAGGTACCCCTTATAAATTCAATTTCTTGGCATCTCTTCCTAAGGTGAACGAGCAGCACATCATTACTGCCACCGTGCTTTTCACTTTGGCCCATACTGACTCCATCCATCATTCTGCTCTTACCTGGGGCCCTGTCTTAGACACAGAGCCACCATCTGTACAGCCAGTGGGAAACAGATGAGACATGCAAGAAACATCTAGACTAATGAATAAAAGAGGTTAGGGACCATTCCTTGGCTTTGAGACTTACTAGACTGGCACAATTTGTGTAAACATAGACCAGTTATCCCTTTCCCCAAACAGGGTGGTAACAACCAAATTGCTTTCCAGAATGGACTACTATAAACCATGCTTATGGATTGACTGTCCATAACAGTGCTGGTTGGCATGGTCTCAACATATACCAGACTATGTTCATGTTAACATTTAAGCAGTAAAATTGAGTGATCTTACCTCTCTTATATAGCAGTATAGAAACAGCTACAGAGGATAACTTAACCCTTTGTCTTTCAACGTCCCTATGTTTCACATCTTCAGTTACAGCTCTGATGTGTTTCTTGGATTTTTTAGATTTGTTGTGTGTGTCTCTAAACAGTTGGAATTCATAAAATTGTAGGGAATCCTAGTAAGATGTAAAATACAAGGAGAGGAAAACAAAGATAAAAAAATGTCTTAACACCTTATGAACCAGCTTGAAGAATCATTCTTTAATAAGTCTCTTATTTTTAAGTCAGGTACTTTCTATATCTATGAAGGACCTACACATAACCATGTACAGATACATCACAATAAAATAGATGGACAATTGGCTGAAGGGTTGGGCTCAGACAACCTGACAGTGGTAAATGGGGTAACATTTGGTTCATGGCCAGTCATTAGGGGTGCTCCCCAGGGCTCTGTTTTAGGGCCAGTTCTCTTCAGTATTTTTGTCAATGACCTGGACAGAGAAGTTGAATGCACACTAGGTTTGCCATCATTACAAATTGAGGAGCCATTGATCCCCTTTAATGTGAGAGATAGATTAGAGTGCTGGGCGGTCACCAGCTATGTGTAATATAATAAATGCTGGACTCTGTATCTGTGATGGTGTAATCCTGAATGTAAGCGTAGACAGAGATACAAATGTCTAGACTGCAGAAAGAGGTCCAGGAGTTTTGGTTGATGGCAAACTCAGAATGAGTCAACAATGTATTGTGGTGGCCAAAAGGGCAAACCATACTGTGGGATGCATTAAGCACAGTGTAGCTAATAAGTCAAAAGAATTCATTGTCCCACATATATTCAGTATTTTTCCAGCCTCACTTTGACAACTGTATGCAGTTTTGGGCTCCAAAATATAAGAAAAGGTATAAAAATATTAGAATATGTCTGAAGGAGGGCAACAAAGGTGGTAAAAGGACTACTGGGAGTGACTCAGGAGGAGTGGCTAAAGATACCAGTTTTGTTCAACGTTGAAAAGGGGCAGGCCGTCTGAGGAGTGAGTCCATTGCTGACTATGGCTTTCCCACCAGGGCAGTGTAAGGAGTTAACAACAGTTGCCCGTCTCAAATGCTCTCAAGGCCACAGAAAGAACTTGACATAAGACAAGCCACCACAGCTTTATAAAAGGGCAGAAGGGAGGAATTTGTGGCAGGAAGACATCAATTCCAGGCCTGACAGAGGCAAGATTTGGTTAGCACATCCTGGTTAATGCATCAGGACAAAAATTTCCGCTGTAGCAAAATGTATGGGAAACAACTGCTCATATACATATCACCAGTCAAAGATCACTCCAAGTTATGGGACAGACAGTATATGTGATCATCAATGGCCATCAAAGTGCCCCCAGACTCATTTCCAGGGCTTCCACCAGAGGACTGTGCATGATCCAAGTGTTAAAATTCCACCCCTCTAGAGGGAGTATCAGGGGAAATTCGTATTGGATATTATGTAAAAGTTCTTCAGTGTGAGGGTGGTCAAGAACTTCAACAAGCTCCCCAGGGAAGTGGCCATGGCCTCAAGGCCAATAGTGGTCAAGAAGAGTTTGAACTACACTCTTAGATATGTGGTTTAACTTTTAGGTTGTTTTGTGCAGAGCCAAGAGTTCAACTCAATGGTCCTTGTGGGACCCTTCCAACACAGAAAATTCTATAAATCTATGAATTTAGTATGTATGGTTGTAGTTCAGGTTATTGTAGTCTAATGATTTAAAATAATCTCATTTTCATTTATATAAAGCTAAATTGTAAAGTTACCTATACTTGGACTTGAATCAGTGTTTTAAAGTCAAAGTAATTGATAAATATTTTTTAAAGAAAATATTTTAAATTGGCCCATCACCTTTTGTTACTTCAGTGGCTAATAAGAACCATTCTTTCTCCAACTCAAAGACAAATTATTGTGATTTTCATCTGCCTTGAATAGTTGTGGTTCAGGTGGTTTTTTCTTTTTCAAATCCAAATTTTTTTTTCCCATTTTCAAATAAAACTAGCAAACTTTCCTATTTAGGCAGCACTGCATGAGACCTGAGGAAAGATTAGAGGTGATTACTCTGCTTTTCTGAAGGCTTTTATTGGGATGTCACTGAACAGTAACATACAAAGCACAGTTTCCCTGGGCAACCCCATAGAATATTTTAATGCACAAACCCTATACTTGCAATCCAAACTTTCCAGGAATGTAGTCCAGAAATACAAACAAAGGAACAATTTCAAAATTACATCTGGGGAAAAGAGAAGCAGAAATGTCTTCCTGATGTCTAGAATCTGGTGAGAAAAATTTACTCCTGCAGTTTGGCATTTTTTATCATGTATCTATTGTTGGGCAGGAACCAGGAGTAGCTCTTTCACTGTTTCTTTGGAGGTTTTGTACACATGCTGTAGTATGCCTTCAGCTGATCTGGTTCTGCTTATTTTACACTGATAATGTGTAAAAAATCAAACTGGGGCTCTGCCAGCATGTCAGTCTCATACTCGGATCCCATCCACTGTGTTACTCCTGCTGGTACGTCTCCCTTTGCTGTCCCTCTAAGTGTGTTGTTCCGCATCCATATGCTGCTACGTACTCCTGTATTCCCGTCAGTCCCATCCTTTTGTTTTCCATAGCCTGTGTCTCTTTCTATGTCTCCTATGTTCTTCCTTTCTTATTCCTCTTTTTGGTTATGTTTTTCTCTTCCTCCTTTTGCTTGTCATGTCTCTCTTCTCAAACAACTTTTAGAAAAGAACATGGTTAATACATATCTGTCCTTAGATAAGGAGAAATTGAGAGGTGGTGATCTGACCTCCAAGCTCATTCCTTCAGAAGGGCAGTGCTGGACATGGACCTGGTCAACATAATCTCACATGGAGGCTACTCTGTACATCTTGACTTTCACACTCCCTGCTGGTTTTTCCTGTGGTCCCTTCTTGGCAGTAATCAGCTCAACAGGCTGGACAGGCTTGAGAAGTAAACCCACACAAAATTTATGAAGTTCAACAAAGCAAAATGCAAGGTTCTGCACTGGGGCTGGGGCAACCCCAGATATTGATACAGGCTAGAGGATTAAGGGATTGAGAGCAGCTCTGTCAAGAAGGACGTGGGGATACTGGTGGATTAAAAACTGGACATGATCCAGAAATGTGCACTCACAGCCCAGAGAGCCAACCACGTCCTGGGCTGCATCAAAAGCAGAGGGGTCAGCACATCAGGGGAGGGGACTCTGTTCCTCTACTCCGTCCTCATAAGACCCCACCTGGAGTGCTGCATCCAGCTCTGGGGTCCTCAGCACAAGAATGACATGGACCTGTCAGAGCAAGTCCAGAGGAGCACCACAAAAACTGTCAGAGGCTGGAACACCTCTCTTATAAACAAAGGCTCTCTCAAAGGATCTTATTGCAGCCTCTCAAAAATTAAAGGGGTCAGAATTTAAGAAAGATGCAAATAAACTTCTTTACTAAAACATGCAGTGACTATGCTGATGCAAGGTTTTCTAGATTTAGACACCAGAGTTATTTCAGGATGTCCTTGTGCTGCTGTGACACTTCTGGGGCTTGGGCAGGAGTCCTTTAAGAATGAAGAAGATAGAAATGTATGAATGGAAGACACTGATTTATCACATAGAAAATATAGTATTATGCAGCAGATTCATTAATATAGCTTTACTAAGTCATTCTTTGGTATATCTACCAATCTTTATAAATATCTTTCTTTATACGTACAAACCTGTAGAGTGTTTGCAGAATGAAATAGAAGCACCTCATGCATTTCTGAAACACAGTAACAGCTTTGCTTTCTCTTTGGATTTAAAAAAAAAAAAAAAAAATTAAAATCAGCCATTTTTTACCATTATTCTGTCTTTACTTCTTTCACAAGATGATAGCCAAAGAAATTAATTCAGTTTTGGAACCCTGGAAGAACATAATATGGTTGTAGTTTATAAAAGCAATTCTCTAAATGAGCAATTTCTTAACCTTAGCGTAAAAATATGATGACATCAAATCTGAACCTTCTATTTGGAAAATGAGAGTTCAATACAAGGTCCTTTGCCTTTCATTTGTCTGGGACAAGAGCAACTGGAACTGAGTTACATTTTAGAAGATAAAAATGAATAAGAAACTCTTTCTGAAAAATTTTGGAGTACAGTAATCTGTAGACCTTTAGAAAACAAATTAAAATCGTTGCTGTACAGCAATTCATAGTTGTTAAAATGACTTTTGGATAAGTTAAAGTGAAGTGTCAAATTACAGGCTGGTTGACACATCACAAAAAATTTGCACTATGGATTGTTTGCCACAGAAAAAGGTAATAGTGGCTTCTTGTTTTTAACATCTGTGCACTTGGGGCAGAAAGGACTGGATATGTTTCCAGGAATTGATAGTCAAAGAATTTTCTCTCTACAGTAGCATTTCTTTGAGGGAAAGCATTCAAACTCTGCTTATATCTGCACACATGGGTGATTTGTGCATAGATTTGTGCAGAGACAACTCTTGTCTCTTATTTTCAGGTGTTAGGGTGCAGGGTGCATGGTAATTGTAGGCTACATTAAATCTAGCAGTAGCACAAAAGTTTTACTCATGTGAGCACTGCAGCACAAATAATGAAACACTGCACCTGTCTCTGTTGCCCTCATTCCTGCACTGCTGGTGACAGCCTTGACCAGTCTCACCAAGAAAATGCTTGTGAGCAAGGGAGTGAGGGGATGTCACACTGCCCCCACCATCCTTCCTCTGTTCACCATTGCCACACATCTTCTCCCAGCAACTGAGGCACAGGGAGAGAGAAAAATGGGGAGTGGGAGAGGCATGCATCCAGCAAAGTCATGAGTTTGTTGTGAGTAGATGGTTAGAGCTGTTAAGACTGGGTATTTCTTGTATGATCTATGTAGTTGACTGTCCTCAAAAGTAATGTAATGGTAACCCTTTTGATCACGATATTTTCATCTTTTTGAAACATTATTACTTTGATTGACAGAACTTCCAAAATGAATCAAGATCTTAAAGTTCTGTAAGTGGATGTCATGGGCAGATTCATCCTGTCTGCCTTAGAAATGAGATGGTTTCAACTAGTGCCCTTGGGCCAGATATAGGGTATCATTTTTTATTTTAGTGTAATTGTACTCAGCATGATTTTTAAGGTTGTTATGGCTTATGTTTTCCCCTCTTTTCAAATTACTAGTAAGGGAGTCATTAATCACACAGTGACGTCTACTTTGTAGACATTTACATGCTGTGTTAATCCTAAGTCACTTTTTCTTTGATGTACCTATAAGTGATTTCCTTGGGATCACTAATCACATGAGCAAGACCTAACAGAGTCAAGCACAGAATTAGACACTAAAGACAATATTCTCCAAAGGTATAAATCAGCTCAATTTCAATAACATTGATGAGACAATATCACAGCTCCAAACTGCAGTAACAATAATATGGCTAATGGAGTATTAAACAAATGTGAAAGATTAATAAAAAAAGTTTATCTCTCCCTTGTATCTACTAAAATAGATTTCAAATTAAATCAATAACTTTACAGCATACATATTTGCCTACTAGAAGAGAGAATTAGAACAGAAATGCATATTACCTAATGCAAGTTCAGAAATATCTGTCACTTAATACCTTTGCTGAATCTGTCATTTAGAGTTTTGCAATTCATGGGTGGCTTGTGACTTTAGCTACTAAGTAAGTCATCCATACCTCAGTTTGGTATGCAAGTGTGTATGTGTTTATTGTAGATAACCAGGACACCTTCACAGAACTAGAATATGTGACACAGGATTTACTGGTTCCTGCTGAAGCAGCCATTGGAAGTTGGGTGGGATACCCTTGAGCATCTCAAATAGAGCTAGATGCTTATAATTAGGCAAATTGAACTTCCCCTGTGAATATTTAGAAAAATAGGAAAGCTAAAGAGTTTTGGGCCACTGCTTTACTCCTTATCCCTCCTAGACTCTTGGTATAATCTTCTACCCTTTCCAGTCACTAAGAGATGACCAAGATGCAAGTGGTCTACTTCTGCTTCACATGACTCTTTTTTTCTTGCCTGGCCACCAGCAGCTGTTCTTCACTGGCAAAAGTTTCCCTCATCCCTGTATTGTATCCTCCAGTCCTATGCAGATGTAGAGCATTTGAAATGGCTCTAGACATTTATGGAAATTGTCCCCACTATTACCCTTTTTCTGGAAATAAATCCTGCAAGTCTTAGACACGGCACAAAAATTCTTAAGCCTTGCATAACACTTGTCAGGGATAAAATAATTGCATTGTGAAAGCTGTTGAGATTGCACAGACCTTTCAGTTTGCTTTTTAAGATGTAAAGGAGAAGCACATTTTCATTCAAGTGACTAGTGCTGCACCAAAAACCCCAGGCAAGTGCCTGCATCATAACTGTTCTGACTCCCATGGAAGAGGCGTAGAGGATAACCAGTTTCCGTGGCATGACCTATTTTTGTTAACAAAGCATTAAATATTAGTTGTACTGTAAAATAAACCTCACCCAATTTCCCTTTCTTGTGCAGTGATTGTGTACAGGTTTTTCATGTGAAACAATCTCAGGAGTAGAGACCTTTAGGCAGACTGCAATGCAGATGTCAGAGCATTCAGATTTGATCAGCAAAAAAAGAAGCTTGAGTTTCTAGTTTAAGTCAAGAATAAGAATTGAACCACAGTGTCCCATAGCTGGAGAGGATGCCCTCAACATTGGTTACTTTAAGACAAAAAAGAAATTCTGTCTCTGACATGAGCACTGGAAGCTGACAAACACTTCATGTTTGAAACAACACTTCATGTTGAAAATGAGACAGAAAAATACTTCCTGGAATGCCTGATTCCATTCAAACACCAACATAATTTTTCTGGAAAAGGACCAAACACTTTATCCTTTTGTATCAAATGAGATGATAAACCTGGAAATTAACCTTGTTTCCTGTACTGGTGTTTCCTGCTCCCATTGGGAGCAATGATAGAGATAAACAGCAACAAGAGTTTGACAGGGGTTAAAAAAGAGATTCTGAAATCTTAAAAATTCAGACCAGTCAGATTGTTACTGGGAAGTCTTGCTTGCAAAATGTGTTTGCGTCTTTCAGAGAAGCTTGTCACCAGACTAGCCAACACTTCATCTGTCTCTTTGCTTTTCTTATGGTTCTTTCAAAGTGAAATCAATGCACTGACACAGCTTTATATTCTAGTTATACAATAGCTGTTTACTGACCAACACACAGTCATAAAGTTACCTTATCTTTATTCTTATGAGTTTATATATCCCCAGCAGTCTTAAGTTATCAAAGAGCTGTTATTGGAAACAGCTGTTATTGAAAGCAGCTATTTGGAAAGTAGTGCATAGCGAGAAAAAGACACAAAGTCAGAAGAGAAAAAAAAGTATGTAAAATTTAGACCTATGTTTCATTTAGAAGTCTCCTTTAGCTGCAAAGCTATGACCAGTTGCCCCAAGATAATTATTTCACATCCATATTTTCATATCTTACATAACTGTTGTTTGCCTTCTCTTTGCCTTGGAAGCAGCATGTCAGAACAATATTGGCAAATTGACAGGAGTGGCAATAGCACACTTAATCACATTCATAGTTCTCAGATGTAAGACCAAAGGAAACGCACAAGTAAAATCATTTGCTCCACAGTGGCAGCCTGATTTTACAAAAGAAATAGCACAGACTACACACAAAGTGATGTCGAAAGCATAAACTAATGCAAATACACAAATTCTTGAGAAATAATGGTTTGCAGTTCTGATAAGCACAAGTGTTTTCATAATAGCAGCCAGTAAAACAATCTGAGACAGAAATATAATTTAAAATTGATAGTCTCCTTTGAACATTACAGCTCAAAGCATAAAAGCTGTATATCTGTTCCTGCTCTGTTTTGATATGACATCCAGCTGGGCTAAGCTTTCTCTGAGTGAGCTGTCCTTATAATCCACTCAAATCAGTACAGTCATAAAACAAATGAGGATTATCAGCATCTACTGCAAAATGATGCAGATTCTGTGGCTCCTAGAATATCTTTTTATTTGAAATACAAATTCTGTTGGTTAAGCAGTTAATGCAGGACCCCCAGTATCTGAAATTTAAGTATTTTCAGTGTTGTGATGTTGTGATGATCTAGAACCAAGCAGCTTCTATGTGGCTTCTAACATCTCGGGGGGAAAAGAGGTGCATTTTGTATGGGGATGGAGAGAAAAAGGAAGAGATGTTACCAAAGCATCCATGGCATGAACAAGGGTCTCACATATCCCAATAAATGCATGAAGGCCATTTTTGGCAGCTTTTGCTCACACCACCGAAGTGTTAAGTAGGACTTGTTGGTAGGACATTTTCCTCATGGATGAAAACCCTGCTCAGATTGCACTAGCTGGAGTTACGGAAGCACAGGTGGCAATGCCAGATGCAAGCTCTTTGACTTTCTTGCACTACAACACTCTCCCTCTTTAGGGGAGGGGTGAGGAGTATCAGCAGCTTACATACCAGCAGGCAGCCCTGTTCTCTGTGTTGTACCCCTAAGGAGGATGTTTTCCTCGGATCTGCAGAGGCAGTGCAGATCTCTGATCCAGGTTCTCTCTCATACCTGATGGCACAGGTACATTGGTTCTGACCTGATGAACACTTCTTAGCTCACGAGGGTCTAAATTGTAACTCCTGAAGATAATAGGGAGTGACTTTGTACTTGGTTAACTGAAAAATATACTCTCTGAGAAACGGGGGCTTTAAAATAGATGGGTGTGATTGCAGCCATTATTGCAAAGGGATAACTGTCCTCAGCTGCCTTGGCAACACTTTGTGTACTCAAAGAACTTAAGACAATAGGCATCTTTATTTCCAGTAGTACTTTCATAAGAGAAGCTCCAGATAAACTGTGATGCTTGGTTATTTAAGGGAACTTTGTTCTACTTTAAACTCATTCTCTCTCGGTGTATTGTTTGTACACATTATATCTATATACCTGAAAACACACATTAAAAAAAGAGCTTTATATGATTAAAATCCAATAGAAATTTTAAGACCTCTTCCCTGATTGGCTGGTAATTTACTTTTGCAGGTGATGAATACCTGTAACAAATATCATTTTAACTCACAAAACAGTCTGTGTGCAGTAGAGCACTTGCTTTCACCAGAAAATTAAACTCTGAAAAAATAAAAAATAAAAAAAATAGTTTTAACATATATCTGCCCAAATAGAAATACGCTTTTAATTTCCTTAACTCTGTGTGTGTGTGTGTGTGTGTGTGTGTGTGTGTGTGTGTGTTGACTTCATCTGTCAAATTAAACAGATTTGGCAGACCTGTTGGATATTTCTCTTTTCTTGGTTTTTCCTGACTGATAGGGCATGTACTAAAATGAGCATGATATTCCCGGCAGCTCAGTTATAATCTGAGCAGTTCAATAGGTGATGTCTCTCAGGCACCCAGCTTTTTACATGTTCAGGTCAGTAATACCTTTTCATTAAAGGAGTTAGGAATATAATTGTGGTTAGGCAAACAATATCAGAATTCCACCACTTTGCTGATATTGTTCTTTCCCTCATTTCCATTACAGAAGGGCAACTGAGCATACTTAAAGACATTTACACTTCCATTACATTACAGGTATTTCATTTCCATTTTCTTCAGACTAGTTCTATTTTTGGAAATGCCCATTGACCAGCCACTCTCTTTAACCAGTATGTTCTTTCTGTGATAACTAGGTATCAATTGTTGGCAAGATATACAGTACAACCCCGATCTGTTTTTCTCAAAAGGAATGGGAAACTAATGAGGTGTGTCAATATAAAAGTGAATTGTATTTCACTGTCCCACAGCTTTGTGTGTGTTGGGCCCTGATCTTCCTTTTGCCCATTCACTTGCCAGCCTGTTCTTTGGGTCCAATTTAGTGATAACAGAACAATGGAACAATGGGAAGCAATGGATTGCACTCACTTTTAGCAGATTTTGTGAACTGCTTACAGCAAGAGGAGACATTATTCTAATAAAAATTAAATAATACACTTCTGATTTCATACCACTTGATTGACATGTAATAACCTCTGCTTTCTATTATCATGAGAAGATAAGAAATTAATGTTACAGAAGTAGGTGTCCTGTGATAAGGAGAACTTCTTTTTACGCAGAATAAGCAACAGCATCTATTTTTAAAGTTCTTTTATTATCGTTTGTTTCAACTAATTAGAAATACCTCTACAGATTTTGATAGAGATAACAGAACTTGTCATGGTCCACAGGTCTCCCATTTAGCATACAGAGGCACAGTAAGTCTTCAGTTATGATTTGACTTACAAAAAAGTACATTTTTCTCCTCTGTGATATCAGCGTGTTTTCCACAGTTGTATGGTAACTCAGCCTGAGTAATAGTGTATATGGTAATTAAGCTCTGATCTGGGGGAAAAACAAATAGTTCAGACAGGAAGCTGGTGCTCATCTGAGGCCACTAGCACAGTCAGCAGCTTTGGCCAGGTAGCCCACCCATGCAAAGGATGAAATGCCAGGTCTGCATCTGTGTCCAAGCAGACTGGGCTTCACACACCTGTGTCTGCTTCATTTTAGAGCAGCGTTTTGGTGTGACACTGTAGTGGGTATAAAATCCAGGATGGAAAGGTCTGTGCTAAAAGCATGTTTCCCCAGATAGACTGGTCTGGCTTGCTGAGAACTAGAACCTCCCAAAACTATCTGACAACCACACCCAGCTGAAGGCAACCTGCCCAAAGACAAGGGCTTAAAGCTAGCACTAGTCAGAGGGAAAAGCAGCTCTGAAGTTAGTGGCAAGCTAAGTTAGACTGTACAGAAAAGGGGTGCAGGTGACTGTGCTATAAGGAGAAACAGAATGAGCATAAAGAAGAAAACTTTCTTAAGAAAGCACTTGAGGAAAGATCCATTTTAGCTCCTGGATACTGTTTCTTGGACAAAGGGCTGCAGATATCGACACAGTAAAGGCCTCCCTTCCAGTCAGGGTTGTAGTCACTAGAATAGGTTTAAATTAACAGCTATAGAATTGAGCTAAACCCCTCCCAGAGCACTTAGGAGTCAGTGCAAGGAAGATGATTTTCAGATTGCATGTGTCTCACAGGTCTACATCATAGGGATTGAGGGATGATCTAGCTGTCAAGGGTGATCGGCCTTTAAGGGTGATCCCAGAAAATCTATTCTTTTTTTGGTTAGTTTACTGTGCTCTTCCCCCCATTATTTTGAAAAAAATTCAGTTGCTGTTATTCCATTTAATTACAACTTAATCTTTGGTGTCATTATTTTATACCTGGTTAATAAATGAAAAATAAGATTGATTTTCTTACGCCTCTGGACATGAGAGAAGTTCCTGTAGAGTGCCCATTGAGTTAAATATCATGCAGAATTTTGTACTGCAAAGTCTCCTTAACCTCCACATGTTGTACAGAAAAGTTATTTTTATTCCCTCTAATTTAGCATCTGTTTCTGCAGTACAGCAGTCCCATGCAGAGCTTCATTTAAGTCTGGAGGTCGGTGTCAGTATTAAGGTCTCTGATAACAGATTGCGGTGAAAAGTTGAGAAATGATTATACATCATATTAGTTTATGCAATATAGAAAAATAGAAAAGATTTAAAGACTGTCTCTGCTGGAAATGAAAGATCAAAAATGCACCATTGAGTTTATTTTTTTTTTTTTAATTGCATAGCGGACTTTTGGCACATGAAACGACCTTATAACAAAGTTTCTATAAAACATTTTAGACCTCTGAAGCTAAAAAACATGTTCTTTTTAATACTGCTAAGAAGAAGCAAAATTCAAAGGCTAGCAAGTTGTAATTGCTTTTTGAAAAGAAGGCTGCCTAAAATGAAGGTTATTTTGCCCATTTACACAGTGTGCTGCATTTCCTGGATAAATTATAGAAAATTATATGCCATAGTTTTCTTTCTGCCTTTAGCTAGCTTTATATGAATCTTATAGTTCATCTCTAAAATTTTGTTGCATTGTACCAATTGTATTATGTTTACAAAAATATTCTACCAAAACACTCCAAATTCCTGATAATTGGCTTTCTGCAGGGACTAATGATGAGCATGCTATTCTCTTTGGTGCAAAGCTCTTCAGGGGACTATCCTTCTTTATTTACTTTGTCCCTACTACCCACAACACTGAATCAAGTTTATGTTCTTGGAGATCCATCTTGGGGAAGCACAGATGAATTTATCATAACCAGCACCATGGAACAAAGAAGCAATGGTATGAGTGTTTTGCTACTTTATAATAAAAAGTAAAAGGGAAAGTAGGCCAAGTTCTCCTTATTTAATTTAAATAATTCAAATAATTTCTCAGTTCCAGGGCAGTATATAGAAAACAACAGAAATAATGTCAAGTTTTTTCTCATTCTTGAATAAAATCCCAAAAATCATAACATGCTTTAAAAATATTATCTATTAAAAATTGACTTTGATTAATCTACACTTAATTATGACGTCAGTGTTTTGTAAAAGAGTAATGGATCCTTTATATTTAGAAGCAACTGGAGACAAATATGATCATAAGAAACTGTTTTCATTATGGGAAAGAATATGAAATGTCTTTTGTTTTGGCCCTTTTCCTCTGAATCTGAAGATTTAGGCTCTGATATTTGAGCTCCAAATGGCAAAATAAAAAATATGAGACAAATTCAGGAAAGGTAAACTCGCTGGTGAATATTGAATGTCGTAGGTCCAAATGCAGTCTCTCATTCAGGGAGCTGCCAAGTCAGAAGCAGCAGGAAATGAGCATAAATCAACAGTGGAAAGATAAATGTGTACTGATATCCAATTCTGGCAAACACTGGAGACAGCGTACTGATCCCCATGTCACTTTGGTCTGACCCACTGTGTTAGTACTTATGTTTTCAGATATTTACTTTCTTTTCTTTATAAAACATAGCTTGAGTTTTCTTGGGAGTTGGAACAGCTCTCTACCAATTGGTATGTGGACAGGCACTCTGAAATGGGAACTTTATAGCCAAAGTAAGATATTTTCTGTGTTATTGCTTGCCAACAGCCATAATGCTTTCCAACTCAAGTTGAGCAATTTTATTGCTGTTCCAGCATCTATATGCTTGGAATAAACACGAAGTACAGGATGCATTTCTGTGTCCTTGGACTTGTTTGCAACTGTGTACTAAGGCAAAATTGTAGGAGATAAGACAGCCTGTATGGCTGTGTTTGATGGACATGTGTGGCACAGGTTAGTGTCCCATTATGGGTATTAGGTGAACACACATATGCACACAGAGATGCTGGAATACTGTCCATGGTGGGAATGAACATTGCTATGCTCAGGGCTTATTTTAGGATCACCTGAAATCTTATCCAGCAAGGCTGGGAGATGCTCTGCTGCCGCAAGGTTTCTATCACATCTTGTCAACCTGATCTGCTTTGCCTAGATTGCTCAGTGTTTCTAGGACTCATAGGGAGAATGATGGAAGGGGGTTGAAGTGTCTTTAGCTGGTTCATGTCTTCTAGTTTTTTTATTGCTGTCTCACCTGATAGGGAGAAATTGTCTGGAAGGCTTTCCCAGCATTGTGGCAAGGTTAGTATGAGGGCAGCAGTCAGCCAGAAAAGTCCAAAGCTGAGAAGACAGAAGCAGTTCAAGAGGCTTAAGGGGAATTGCTGAAGGACACGACTGACTTTCATCTCAGTCCTTTGCTGCGGCTCTTTTCATCAGCATTCACAGCTTGCATGTCAGGCTGACAGCTTCCACACTAACAAATAATGTAAGTGAATGCAGTAGCTTTTTATATACTACTGTCTGGCCAATGCATTTGTGCTTATTTCTGTCCAGCTGAACCCTAATTTTAATGAGCTTTTCTTACCTCTAGACCAAATTATTTTAACTCATATTACACTGCATACAGCTAAAACTCAAAGTCATTCAGAAACCTTCAGTCTTCCACAGCGCATTTGACAAAGCCTCAGCATCACATGAGCAGCCTAAAGTCTCTAATCTGCTTCTTGCTCCATCTTCAGCATTACGGCTCAAGAGTTTAAGATGAGAGTCTGTTGGTTTGCAAGCCAATGCTGCCATTTGTTGTGCTCTGAAGGCTCCTGAACTCTGTATCCTCACTTCAGACTCTTCCTTTACTCCTGAGTCATATAAAAAGAATTGCGTACTTTTTAATATATCTGACTACATTAATCAATATTAATCAATTACTGAATATATTAATCAATTTAATATATCTGACTACATTAAAGTATTACAAAATGGTTGAGGTTGGAAATAATCTCTGGATGGTATCTTGTCTAAACCCCCTACTCAAGCAGGGCCACCTAGAGCAAGTAAAAAACCAAAAGTGTTTCCTGACATTCAGAAGGAACCTCCTGTGTTTCTGCTTGTGCCCATGGCATCTGGTCCTGGCACAGCACCACTGGAAAGAGCCTGATTCCAGTTTCTTTGCATGGTCCTTTCCAGTGTTTATATACATAAATAAGATCCCCTCATTGGGGATCATTCTCAAGGATGAACAGTCCCAGCTCTCACAGCCTCTCCTCAGAGAAGAGATTGTCCAGTCCCTCGTTCACCTCCATGGCCCCTCATTGGAATTTCCCCAGTATGTCTGTGTCTCTCTTGTACTGGCTTGTCCAGAACTGGGCAAGAGAAAGATGACATTTAACATATTTAACATGAACATAAAGAATTATCATGGTATGAAATTACTATTTTTAACAAACGAATCCAAATAAAAAAATCATTGCATATTTTTTTTTCACTTTTCTATATCTTATTTTACTGATGGGTAAATTTTTAAGCATTTACAGCTACAGACATATCTGGTTTAGTCAGAGTGACAAAACAATCCAGATGCCCAGAATTTGTCCCTTTGCTAGGAAAGTAGGTTTGAGCCTTCAGATGTCAGGAAGGAAGAAAAAAATCAGGGGTATTGTGATGATCAGAAAGGATCAGCAGAATCAGAAAGTTTAATTGATTCTTAAACTCACCTCCCATGAGAAAATGGAGCTTTGATTTTGGTTTTGTATTTGACTCCAGATATATCTAATTTCTTCAAGGAATTAAGATAATAGTGGGAGGTTATTAGAAAAAGAAATCTCATCTTTTAGAAGAATCAATTTGACTAATAAATAAAACCTTTTTTTTTTTTAAGGATGAGTTTATGGTGCAAGGAGAGTTCAAGTCAGATGTTTCAGTGTATGTACTGTTTCCAATAATTGACATAGAGCAGCAAGCATAAACTTGCTATTTTAGGGACATATATCATGTTTAATTTACAATGAACTTGCTGGCTTAATAGGGAAAAAAAGTGATATAGGAAACCTGGGTGTGCAGCTAAGCTGACTCTAATCTGAGGGTAGCAAGAAGGCATCAGAGAGCTATTCTCACTTGGAATCCATTCAAAATGAGCTGCTGAATCCTTTCATCCAATGCAGAAGAAACTCAATTACAAGAAGTGACATTATGCAACATAATAAAAGTAGTGTCAGCTCCAAATCTGTGAAAGCTTGTTGACAGAGGGAATGAGTCAAACTGATGGGACCATATGGTGAGAAGGAGTGTGTGAACAAGCCTCCTTGTCTTCCAACCAGAGAAGTTTGTGGCAGCATTCGTGACTGCAAACACATCTCACACCCTTCAAATCCATCCATTGAAATGCCATACAGACCATATGAATGGTGGTGAGAAAATCAAGGTGTTCTATGAAGGGAGGCCGTGAAGGTAGCTCCGACACACCTGGGTATAGCCCAAGCTTGCTAACACTGACCAAGATGTACCGGTGTACTGCCACAGGGAGCCCTCACACAAATCATCATAAACAAAATGAATCATCACACAGGAATTCATTGTTCCACAATGGAAGTTTAAAGCAATTTATTTGGTGATGAAATGTGTTGCGAAATAAAGGACTCTTGATTGCCACCAGCTTTAAAGCACCCATGCTGAAAAGGCCACTTGTTCATAGAAGACTAGATAGCCAATAATTTTGAAGCAAATTACAGTCTTCTATTGACTTTAACTGGACTTACACTTAAGAGAAGAGACAGGTCACCCAAAACACCTTATTCCCCCAGTCAGATAAATGCTGATATAAAAAATTCTGGTAGAAGTAGTTCATACTCTGCTCTGCTCCTAGTCGCACAGAATTCTATTCAAATTGGAATGAGAGAAGCTTACTAAGTAAACAGGGAATCCTATATTATAGGAGAGTTAGATTAAATCATTTTGCTGAGTTGATGGAGAGGGTTGAATTGTTCCCTCTGTAAGAGGGAGCCTGAGGGTTGGGTGGGAAAGACAGGAAAGAAAATCATAAGAAAAGGAAGGAGCCAGTCATTTAATTTAAAAAAAAAACAAAAAAACAAACCAACAACAACAACAACAACAACAAAAAAAAAACAACCAAAAACAAAACAAAAAACAAACAAACAACAACAACACCAAAAAAACTAAACCAGAAAAAAACCTACAAAATAAAATCATGACAATTATCTGTGAGTAAGGAAGAACTAGAAATGTGACTTTTTTCCCTAATGGTGAAAACACTAATGTTCCTGAGCAGCCTTCCAGAGAAGAATAATAAGAAAACCAAGATAATTTAAGGATGGAGTCAATGTCCAACATTACAGAAAGCTGTTGCCCACAACAAAAAAGATGGTTGAATATTTTAACTCACAAGGTGCTATTCTGTGTGTCTGCACGAGTCAAGAAACTGGCTAAAGACACAGAGTGCAACACTAATCTATCATTGCTCTGACTGCTACATGACTAGCACACTCCCAGGCATGATTTTAACCTGAACCCAGAAGCACTTTCCCGGACAGAAGAATGATTTGGGAAATAGCACATGCCATAAATTGCTCTCAGCAGGCAGTATGAGACCATATTGCCAAGGGAAGTGAAAGAAAACATTTAGTCATGGGCAAATTTAACAGTGCCATTTCTCAACAGTGCCAGGGAATGGCCCCAGAATGTTTTAGGAGTAAAGATATATACTTTAAGTTATTTTTTCCTTTCAACTTAACTAGTCATTGTGCGTAAAGTGGAGATTTTAGAACAGGGAACTAGCCTTTGGAGGCTGGATACAGCCAACCGCTATGGTGGTATTGCAGTGAGATTTCCAGCCTACCAGTACCAGTGACCAATTTATGGTGCTAAACTGGTCTGAACAGTAATGTGTTTAGAATTATTTGTGAAAGCGATTTTTTCCCACTATTTACTTATTAAATCCACAAATGCAGCCTCTCCGGAGGCTCTTGCCAGAAAGACTATGACTGTTAACCTTCTTCATCCTTTCACTCCTAGGTTATCTAGCATATTAGAAGCATTTTGGTCCTTTTCCAGGCTGCATTTAAATAAATTGATAGATCTTTTTTTCAGGAAAACTCTTGTTAGCCAGTAAATTCACAGGAACTATCCAACGCACATAATAATGGACCAAAGATTCTCCTGCAGCATAATTTCAATTAGGTGGTTTACAAGTATGGTGTCTAACTTTTGTGGACAGATAAATCTCTTTATGCAATTAGTCTTAGGTTGGCGTTTTGTTTTGTTCAATTGTTTTTTTGCTTTTGTTTTTGTTTGTGGTTTTTTTCTTTTTCTGAGCAAAACTTTCAGTTGCGGCAGTTTTGTTCTGGGAGGTAAAGAATAAGTTCATTGATAACAATACCATTTGCAGAGTTTGCCGTGTTCTCTGTTTTACAGCTTGGGTTCAAAATATTCTTTCTCTTAGATAAGAATAATTTTAAACAATTTCATCAAAGAACAGGTAGCTGTAAGAGGAATCAAGTTCAATTGAATGCAGATGAAGTTCAGAGCTTAAGCTGCTTGGTACTTTGTCAAACTGTCCTGTAAATGCTTCAAATGGGGATTTCCTTTATAAGGTTATGACTTGAAAAATGGTTTATCAAGATTTTATTTTTAAAGTGTTTGGTTTCAAAATTTTTTTAGTGTAAGTCAATACATTGCCTCAGAATACTGACAGGAAGCCAAGTTTAGTCTCTTTGGTTGGTGTCCTTAATCTCTCCTTAGCTTTTTTAATGTTGAAACATAGAATAGTAAGCTATGGAGTACCTTCTAATTTATTTATTTAATTTACAACTACCTGAAGTACTACTCATTTCTTTATCCTCCTAGGTAATTCAATATGGCCTTAATGGATACGTACCTTAAATAAATCAGGTCTGATATCTGAATCAGAAAAAAAGGAACTAAGTTTTCTGATGCAGCAAGCCTAAAATGAAAATTACATCTCCCAAGCTGGTGATTCTGCAAAAATAGTGGGGCCTTGGGTTTTTTAATGAACTGCAATGCACCAGAATGGCCCCTGGCATGTAGTTAAGCTACAGAAGGAACATTTTCCAAACTCAGCTGCATTCATCCATCTTCATAATTTCTATTTCTTTGCACAGACTTTCTGTTCTTGAGGCCATTTAGCTGACAATTTAAAAGTGCCACTAAGCTGGGTACCTGAAAGACTCATATCTGGAAAAGAGATTTCATACGCAGAGGTAATCCTGCATCACTACCTATTCTGACCCAGCATTCCAAAGCACCTCTCTAACTGTTGTCTCATCTTTCCAAAAATCTTCTCTTCTGTCATAGTTGGTTTGAGACAAGAATTTTAGCTTTATTCGGTTTTGTAGTACTTAGTATGTCAGAGCCCTGGTCCACTGCTGACATCCTTGTGTGCTGCCAGCAAGCAAGAAGCAGGAATTTGGGAACTGGTCTCTGGTTGCAGTGTCTCTTCAAACCATTCACAGAATTACTTGTTTCACCCAGTCACTGCTGTGTGCCTCTGAATGTGCTGCTTGCCAACCTGCTCAGAAAGACAATTAAATGTTATTCCACCATTTTCTTTGGGCTGGGATATTTTTCCTTCGTTTTTCCAAATACTGAGTAGAAACCCTCTGTATCTTCCCTGCATTTTGTCCAAAGCATGACTGGCGTGTCTCCATCCTGATGTATTCCATGTCATATTCACTACGGGATGAGTTTTGATTGAGAAGGGTGTTTTTATGTACAACTTGCAGTTTTTGCTCTACATTTTTAGTTCTTGTTTCATTTGAAGGAGCTTAAGTAGTGTTATTTTGGAATGGGCTTTTTTGGAAGTATGTGACATTGATTGGAATCAGTGCTCTTTTCTCATCCTGATGCTCTTTTTCTAACAATCAACTTGTGACACCATTCTTACTCTAGCGCTTCCAACAACACATGCTGTCACCACTCAGTTTTGAGTGTGTGTCCAGGCATTATAGTCTGTGCTAAGGGAATGGGACATTCCTTAAAACCTCTGTTCACTTTACAGCCCTAACACCTTGCTTCCAGGCTGAGACTGCAAGTCCAGTAATTAAATCAAGGTGGGATCCTAAATTGCTACATTGCATCTTTATACATAGAAGATTAAAGAAATCTGAGTAGCATTCACATATTTTATGTCAGCTATTTTGCTTGGCTTACAGCAGGTAACTGCTACTGTATTTTAGAGGTCTGGTGAATGCCTCAGGCTCATTCACATCTGAAGCGAAATCTTCAAGAGTAAAATCAATGTGATATTGCACAGGGATGTAAACCCAGGTGTCATTGTGTTTGAGAATTATCTGAGTTAAACCCTAGTAATGATGAATATGCTTCATACTGAAATTTTCAGAAATGCTTCTTGAGATGAGGCTGAACTGACTACAAGGACTTCAGCTCATACTAGCTGCTTGAATTCCCAGGCTGCACAGGTCCAATTTGAGCAGTGGTTTTAGCTCTATTCTTTCTCCAAGGCATAACTGCGTGCTTAATGATGTAATAGTAGCTGACTTTTTTCTTTCTCTTTTATTACTCACTATGTTCCTTCAAATGGCCAGGACAAGGTTGGTGTGATGGTTTTATGTTGATTACAGTCTGCTTTTCACAGGAGGAATCCTACCAGGTTTGATTAAATCGGTGTATGAAAGGCCCTTAAATACCAGCAGAGTAGCATGGAGAAGCCCAGAATAAGAGTGAATTAGAGTCTTAAGTTATTAGCTATATAAAGACAGCAAGCAATAGCTTGCTGAGAGCTTCATCAGCTCTCTTCTGGTCTTATCCTGTTGCACAGTAGTTCTCATCGCTTCAAAGTGAACAAAATCCTTCAGGTCTCAGAGGGTGCTGTTCACCTTGCTGTTTCCCTCTTCTGCCTGACCACTGCTCTGAGATATGGGAGAGGCCCCATGTCCATGTGATTAGGATATGTGGTTCTGCTTCCACAGATCTGAACAAAGTCATGATATGCCATCATATCCCATGACCAAAAGGAGGTTTGCAAGCTAGACATTTGTGTGTCTTAATCCTCTTACAGGTTTAATTAGGGAATGTGCAACAGAAAGCCTAACAGCCGCAGGATGGATTCCCCCCCCACAGAAGAGTTACCATGATCACTTTTGCTGAGACGGGTTGTTAGAGATAATACTTACCTTGCATGTAACAGCTTAATATTTGCAGCACTTAGCCAGGAGATAGGAAACTTGTCTTCTGGATTCTCTGTGGTCCAAAGGAGAGTGGACTTACGTGTCTCAAACAAATGCCCTGAACCCAAGATAGATTTGAAAAAAAAAAAGTTAAGAAGGTTTCATAACTCCTCGTTCATCTAGGCTGGTGTACATCCTGTGCAGCAGGCTGCACTGGGGTGGGGAGAGAATATTAAACACTTAATGGAAAGCCTGTCTGACTGGCATGCAAAGAGATGTTGGCTGGATTTATGGCTCTGCTCAGGGTAGAAGTTGTAGTTTGTGTGAAATAGTCATTATGCAGAAGATGAAAGCAAGGACCAGCCATCTTACTTTATATCATAAAGTTCCTTTTTGGATTTACTTCTAGTCATATAAAATAAGACAGGAGCAAAACCGAATTTGAAAGAAATGCAGAAATTAAAGATATTTCTGAATTTGTATTATAGATGGTTGGAGCCCCACTGTTCAATACTGTAGGCAGCTATTAATTATTTCATGCCTCAGAGGACACAGTCATGAGCTGACACTTCAATGTACCCTACCACAAAACAGAAACCATTAGGACTGTCTGTCTTTTAAGAGATGGGAGAGAAAATCATGTCTGTCACAAAGTTCCCAGAATCTCAAACCTTTTGATAAAATGAGACAGAGATTTACTGCCTTACATCTATTTCGATGGAAGTGAGGTTTCTATAGATATCTTTTCCCTTTTTTTTTAATTAAAAGGACAAATAAATATACTTCTGTTAAATTTTTCATATAAATTCTCGCAAAGAAGATACAGTATTCAGTTTCACCTAAGAGTTTTCACTGTCCATCACTCTAAGCAGTTACAGCAAAAGTTTCAGGGAATAGGATAAAACTAACATCTTATTCTTTATAAATCACTAGGACAAGAAGTTTATTTTGCATACTCTAAATGAAGTTATAACACAGTAGGCAATTCTAATTATCCTTCCATTTAGAACAGATGACTGGAATTACAACTGCTTTATGGAAGACATCTAAATCAAATCCATGGTACTTTTATAGCTGGTTCTAATGAATCAGCATCTTACACAGCACACATGTATATCAGTAGAAATCTTTCTCTTTCAAATGTGAATGTTTGGAAATATAGAAAGAACAGATGCTCCATTGTAAATTCTCATGTCCAAGGAGTTCTCAAATCTGGTGAATGCCCAGCATCAATGAGAGCTGCATTTCAATCACCTGGGCTTCTTAATGTGCTACTAGATCAAGAACACCTCAAAAAACGGTTTAAACAAAATGCATCAGACAAAACCCAACATGTTCTGCTGGGACAGGACACCAGATCAAAGAGATGGCACCAGATAAAAGAGACCGCATTCTGGCACCACGGTTTTTCATGGAATGATAGATGGCTATTGCAAAAGCAATAACTAGTAAAGGACATGTTAAAGGAAGATTAAACTAAAGAGAGTCACTTGAAGGCTGCTCAATGACCATGGTTAGCTAACCAAACCTCTATTTCTTGAACCCCCGACATTCCACCTCCCCATATTTGCTAATATATATAGCACTTCTGGAATGTTTCCTTTTAGACTTGGAGTTGGCATCACTGCTACCTCTTTTCTGGAATGTTTTACTGTTGTCCTTTGGCAGTTAAAAGCATCCTAGAGAATAAAGTAAAGAAAAATTTATCGCTCTCACATAGAACTAACTGCAGTAATTTTCTTATACTTTCACTGTAAATAACCTTTGCTTTTTTCTCTTTCTTCTCTCTTTTTTTCTTTTTTTTTTTTTTTCTGGTGGTTGCAGTCTTTAGTTATGGCTTTCTTCCTTTTTTAATTTATGCTACATATGCCATAAAATTCCAGGTTGACTAACTCCTGAGTTACATTTTTTCAGTTCAGCAAGGTGACTGCACTTTTGCTCTATTATTAAATTCACTTTTGCGTGTGTGTTTTTACAGCCAAGACCTCCTTCAATGCAGAAATACATTCAAGATCAACAAACACCAAATTAAAATGAAAATAGGATTGTATGTTGTCTTTCTATTGGAAGTGTTGCACTTTGAGCCGAGCAGGTACCTAGAAGCATAAAATATTGCTGGTTGTATTGGTTTGGCTGGATGAGTAAAAACTATACCTTACAATATTAATTTTTTTCAAGGAATGATCCAAGTATTTGCTGCCAAACACAGTCCCATGAAAATGTCCCAAGACAGTTGACAGCAATCTGCTGGAAAACACCAAGAAAGCCACGAAAAAAAGAGAAACAAAATAGAACACCTCTTACATTCCCCGTGCCCTCTGTCTTTGCCCTGTCATGCTAGCTGTGATCAAAGCCTTATATTTTATTTTGTTGTCAAAAACTTCTTGGTAGTTTAACTTGTAATTATTTTAGTCAGAGAATACTGATGCTATAGCCAAACCAAGTACAGCTTTCTGAGTAACACAGGCAATGTTCTGGATCAATAATTCCCAGTTTTTATAAGCCAAATCTCACACCAGCCAGAACAGATCCCACTGAGAGAGTATACATCAGAAGAATTTATTAGTTTCAGTTGTGTCCATATACTTGGCTCATACTTCATGGTTTGGGAACCTCTGCCTCAGATTAGGAAAATAATGCCTATTCATGTATTGTCACGTCTTTCTTCCCACTCCTCTTTTTTACAACAGTTCTTATTACCATTATCATCATTTTTGTAAATTAAAACCAATAAAAACCTCTGGCACTTTTAATTGCATGAGTATGGAAATTTGACATTCTTTTTTTTCCTTAAGAATTTCTGAGAATTAGGCTGGGATTTTTTTCTGTAAAGTGAAATTGTATGTTTCTTTTTAGAAACTATGTTTATTTGTCTCATAAGATTTTTTCTTAAATTCTTATTGGTTTATTCTTTCTCATCACTTAGGCACTTTGATTTCAGAACACAAGGCAATTTCAAAAACTCTTTTATCATTCTAAACTTTCTGTGACTAATATAGGTATCTTAGATAAGGTAGTGCTTTTATTTTAGAAGCCTCTCTTGAGCTGAGAAATCCTCACAAAATACTTAAATTTCCTTTACAATCCTTTTGGCAGACCTTTAGAAGGAAATCTGAGCTATAAAAGATCAAAATGTAAGAATTCTTTAGCTGTGTCAGACCCTGGCTGTCGAGTCTATTTTGAAAGAAGTTCTTACAAGAAAAGTACTTCTGAGTTCTCTCTTTTATTTTTTTTTCCCAAAGGTGTTGGTTAGGGCAGTTTTGTCTCTTCATGTCCCCACAGCTCTTCTCCATCTTCCTTATTTATGAGCTATTCAAGTGGTCAAAACAATTATAAAATTATAGATGGATATAAATAGGTGTGTGACAAATACAGACCTACAAAGAGTTCAGCAATAGGTTCCCAAATCCCATTACTCTGATCATCACTGTTGCTAATTATCTTTCTCAATTAAGAAATCAAATGCATTATCACACAAAAACTAATTTGAATCTCATTCTTCCAAACCTGTATAAGGTTGGATGGTCCAAAACACAGCTAAGAATTTAAGAACATAAGTTCAAAATAAAACCTTCAAATGTCACAAAATACAATGATGAGATAATTCTGTTTTAGAATCAAGTATAAGAGTATTTACAAATTTCAAAACTTCTGAGAAGTATGAAATTATCAGCACAAGTTACTTTATTTTTGTTTCATCAGAAGTATAGTCTACACCTCCTGTCACACTAATACTGTGTGGATAGACACTCAAGTTGTAACACCCTACACTATTCCAGCCTAGTGGATACTCTGATTTATTGTCAGAAAGAGAGAAAAAAAATCCAAATAATTGTGTAACCTGTCAGAGGAGAGTGGTTTCTTTGTGACATCGCTGGCCTGAACATTAGGTGGAGCCACGTGCACGATGCCTCTTCAGGCCTCAGTTGTGATGGCACTTTATCATAGATAGCGTCTTGCATTTAGGTATTTCCTCCCAAATTAAAGTATCTTTCCCAGTCAACTTAATCTCTGTAAACAATTGGAAGGAATTAAAGTAAAACTGGTTTCTGTATATCACTAGATTTTTTCCTGAAAAATTCTGTGTTGTCAGTGACTTGTTTTTTGTTTGTCACAGTATTAATTGCACCTTTATTTTACATTTCCCCACGTCATATTATTTATTACAATTCCATTTCTTGTGCAAGGTTAAGGAAATAAAAACGCGAGAAGTAATGCAGTATGTGACCTATTTATTTAAGGAAAATGGTGTTTTGCTGGTATGCTCAGGCCCAAATTGCTGTTTTCTTACACCAGGGTTCATAGAATTATAGAATCACTGAAAGGGTGGGGTTGGAAGGGACCTTAAATATCATCTAGCTCCCACCCCCTGCCGTGTGCAGAGACACATGCTTTGCCTTTGTTCTCCATATTTGCCATGTAGACCTAATTTTACCTTATGTGCCACGACTAGATGGACTAAATTACAGTTCACTTTTGTCAGCCTCCAACATTTCTCTCTCGGAATATGAAGTAGCTGTGCTTCCAATAAGCAGTCGCCCCTCAAGGCTGGGTACCATGCAGTCCACACACCAAGGTCTCTACCAGCCATCTGCAGCACATGAACTGCTGTTCTACCCCTACTGCACCCTGCCATCATTTCAAACACAGTATTTTTTCAAGATGAGCTTTTTTCTATTTATTTACCCAATAGAATCTCCTTTTTGCCCTTCCTTTCCCTACAACAGCCTCAAGAAAACCAAAACTGTGGCAACACAGCAAACAATACATTGCTAAATTTTTCTCCCACTGCACTGGAGAAGCTGTTTTTTGTATAAATATATATTCTTGTCTGAGCAAGTGTCAGCAAATGCTGTCATAAGCTTTGTGTCACTGCCCACTCACAGACTGCATGAGCACCTCAGTGTCAGTGGTGTTTCCTTGCATATTATATTCAGAAGGAATGCCTGCTCTGCTCTCTCCAACAGCTGGTTTTCACAATGTTTGTTCATGTCATGAGACCACCATGGGTCTGTTGAATTTGCTTCATGTAGGCTATTTGTAAGATTCACAGGATATTGCAGAGGGGGAAGGCTACACGGACTGATAGCTTGATAGTAAGAGACTTACATCTCTGGAGAAACATATTAAAAAATAATTTGTGGTAGAATGTCGCAGTTATTTCACCTGTGACAAACCAGCAATCGTGAGACTGTGGCTGCACAACCCTCCATCATGTTCATCCTCCTGGGAAGTCTGTTCAGCTCCTCTCTCCATCCAGTCAGGGTAGAAACTGATCCGTCAGTAAGTTCCTTAGAAATTATTCTGAGCTACTGCTCTTTCAGTCTCATCAGTACTTCTGTTCTACTACATAGAAATCATCAAAATATTCTTGTGGCACTTGGGGACGTTGTTTAGTGGTGGGTGCTGGGTTAATGGTTGGACTCTATGTCCTTAGAGGTCTTTTTCCAGCCTAAGGATTCTATTTCCAAGCTTAATGATCTAACCCTCTAATTGTTTAGTCATGCCCATTCACACTTCCATTGAATAAATTGATTCAAACAGGATTTTTTTTTAAAAATAATATCAGCTTGTTACCTACAAGGAAAGGAATGCTAAAAAGAGAACTGATTATGAATATTTTCTTCATTTTATTAAGTAGTATAAACAAATATTCATGCCAGGATGTTGAATACAACAGGAACTAAGAATCATCATCCAATAAAACCTTGGCATCCTTTGTTGAGGTACTCAGAATTCTGGCTGATTCTGACAAATGAAAATAAGAGAATATATTCTGGTTTGTTAAGAATAAGCAGGACAGTCTTTAATGCTTAATTTAAAAAAAAAAAAAAAAAGGAAATAAATAAAAATACTGTGACCATACAGTAAATATTATTTTAAGCAACGTAGATTTAAAAATAATTAAATAAACAAAATAAACACAGTGTAAACAATCAATTTTTATTTAATTATCATAAGTTGCAGTCAAATAAAAGTATTTTAAATATCTAGGTTTTGCACTGTAAGCTACTTTTGCTGAAAGGGTTCTCTGAGCAGAAAAATCACAACAGCTTTGTTGCAAATTGATTCAGATTAAATGGACTAGAAAATGTATTTCAATAGTTTTTGAAATGAAAATGAATTACAGTTGGCATGCAGCTGGCATCTACTAAACTTTTAAATTATCCTCAAGGTGGAGAATTGAGAAGATTTTTTTTTTCTACTTTTTTCTTCATATTGCTTCCTTTCCTCTGCTCCTTTGGAAGCCTCTGAGACTGCTAGTATTGGACTATATGGTGCATTTTTGAAAAGTTCTTGTAAGCTTTCTTTGAAAAGGTCAGGAATGTCTATTGATTTACTATTGTTAGGCACTTCTGAAGTCTTCAAGTGATTTAGCATTAGTTTATGATACAAAAGATTTTTAAGCAAAATAAATTCTTTTTAAACGTTCTCTTTTTTTTCTCCTTAGCATAATTCTATTTAAAACAGAACTTCTACCAGTCTACTATCATAAAACTTAAATGGCATAACTCTGCTTAAAAAAGCTACTATTGAGACTTCTGGTATGACCAAAAGCTCTCCTGGCACTTATATGATTTTGTACTTCAAACTCACTTAGGCACTATAATCCTACTAATATTAACCCTTTTCAGAGTGACTTCTCATGTTACCTTTTCTCATGCTTCTCCTAGTTAGGAGAGCAAGTCTGTGCCTTCAATCAATATCTCTTTTACGGCAGGGAAAGAGAAGATTATCTATTGACACTTTGATTCGAGAAAGCACATTCAAATGTTCAACATGGCTTAGTGATCTGCTTTGGCATAGATCCCATCTTGACTCTAATATTTCCTCCTATATTTTCATATTTTCTTAGTTGAAAACTGTTGCTTGGCAACATGGATATGGATTCGCACTTTTTATTTTTTCTAGCTTTTTACTTTTTTCTTTGTTTGAAAAAGAGATCTATTTCTTCAGTATTTTTAATATTATGGAGATGTTCCTATAAAATTTTATGAAATATCTAGAGTATTGTAAGCATTGAACTAAAAGGAGTGAACTAAATTATGGAACTAAAAGTTCAAGATATATAAACAAAACTGTGATGTAGAGGCTTTGTTGCTCTCAGTTCATGCTGACCAATGCCAATCAAATTTATGGAAAATGTTCTCTCCATCCATAAAATTTGTAACAATTTTTCCAGTGGAATATTCATGTTAGGATTTGGCTCAAATACAGTGTAACAAGAAAATTCATTAAGCTACTCCCAGCAATAAATAGTGTCTCTGATGCCCATGAAGCTAGTGATAAACATTTGAAATCATCAAGAGAATTGCCCTTGAGAACCCTGAATGAAAGTGTTTTAAACATAAATGTGTAAATAAGATTTTAAACAAGGGATATAGTCCTACAATTATTGTGCCATTTACAGAGGAATAGGTAGAAAACGTATTATCATTTGTGAGCTGTTTTAGTTGGAGACATACTTTGCTATTTTAGTTGGAAATTTTCACTTACAGTGCTGTTACAAGGAAAGGTCTTGCTACGTAAGAACTGATGAATCATGATAGGTTAGTCTCCACTATCATAAGTTATCATTGGTTTAGCATGTGGATACACTAAGGAAAGAAATAAAAAATTCCTGATGGAATCATATCACCTTGCCCTATGTCTTTCACGTCACTCTGAAAAATTAACCAGGTACATCTCAAATGCCAGCTTACAAACAACAAATTATTTCAAATGTTCAGATTTTTTAAATCTGTGGCAAATAATTGAAAGACACACAAGCATGTACTTCATGAAGTTACAATTTATTTTACAAAGAGGAATTAGATATTGATTTCACATCACTATTTCCTAAATTTATGTCAATCCGTGTGATCTGTGTATAAATTAATTCTGGAATGTATTTTGCAATGTAATTTTTGAAAGAACTTGTCAAATAAAAACCTACTGTGTTATTGTACTACAGAACAGATGTTTGAGCTTTATAGAAAACCCCAACATATTATTGGTTTTTTCTGTAGACCATTATTGATTTTCCATGTCCACGGATAGGCCATGGAATTTACTTTTAAAGCTTTGCTTTAATAGATTTAAAGCCAAAATACCCCAAACCAGATCTTAATATTTGCAGATAAGTGAGAAATTTTAGTGATGGACTGTGTTCTCAAGGACAGACATGGAGGTGCTGACAAATTTCACTTGCAGGATTCACTGCTGGTAACCATAACCACATTTCTGAAATCTAAAGCCTGGTTATGATGTCTTAAGGGCTTTGCATGAGTATAAGCATTGTTTTCAGTAATTTCAACAAAATAGATTAAAAATATGTCCTAATCCTTTCTTTGCAGACTTACAGTTAAACACAGACAATGTATTGGATGACATGATTTTAATTGAAGCGTGATCATCTCATCACATTTTTGTTCTTTTTCTCTCAATATATTCCGAATGGCATTTGTTTTCAACTTTACACATTGACTACTTGTATTTTTAAACAAATTTCTAATGCAAAAGGCAATTACACACTTAGGGTACAGATCACCCATGGGCCTCATTCTATTTTTGTCAAGATAAATCTCTGTCAACTCAATACAACAAAGGAGCCATAAAAGCACTGTTCAATGAGAATCAGGCCCACTTGAACAGAGAAACTAGGCAAAATTTAATGGTACTGATCTAATGGTCTTCATATCTGTGAGTTCTCTTAGATTATTTTAAAAATGTTCCTTCTCCACATGGGTTAGCACAGTGCAAAGAAATCTCAGCAGTATTTATGCTGAGAGAAATTAATTTTTTTAATAACATACCAAAACACCAAGAGATGGTAAAGAAGACACTGGGTGTGAATTTTTAAGGTTTCCTGTACTTGTTTTGAAAGTGGTATTTTAAATTGTTATGATTTGCAGTCTTAACTTCACCCAAATTGAAATGATCCTAAAGACCACTTCAAATAAGACTTCTATTGCTTTGTATTGCTGACATAAATCCTCACCCAGTAAAATGGTAGAACATGTGAGCTGGTGTTTGCTAAACTTATTCAAATTCTTCTTCTGGGCCTTGACTGCATATAAATATTTTTTTGTTGAACACCATTAGGGGGAGATTACTGGGTTTGATGAGCTTTGGTTTGAGTAGAGTAAAGCAAGTTCTATCATGTCTGTGTGGATGGCAACACAGAAATCAATTCCTCACTGTGGGAGTTACGGTCACTTACTTAAAATGTCTAACTCCAAGCTCTGGGCAACTCAAGTAGTTGATATAAAATTAGTTGTGTGCATAGATGTGCATTCGCTTTTGAAAATGAATGCACATTCTAAATCTGGTTCTAAATCTGTAGAAATGAGAAATGCGAACTGCTTCAGCAAAAGAAATCAAAAAAATCATAGAATGGCTTTGGTTGGAAGGGTCACCTTCCACTAGACCAGGTTTTTCAAAGAGACCAAATTGGTTAAAGAAATATAACAATGGAAGTCATTCTGTTTTCAGATTACTTTGTGCCACCAAGATGTAAATATATTCCTGTGTCGACTTGCTCTGATTCTTGTAAGAGATTTGTGATTTGCTGCAGTGATGAATCCTTTCGTCCAGACCTCTCAAATCTTGTGATGCACATATTGCATCTTAGCTCTGAGGTGTCAGCACGTTTAATATGATACACTCTTTTCAAGAATCAGGAAGTTTTGAATGCTGTAGAGTGAGACTCAGTCAGGCTGCAAGGTCTTTGACACAATTTCTTCCTCTGATGACAATGGCTATCTAGTGATGTTCTTTCTCTGACAGTCATGAGAGTGTGCGCCTACTTCCTCAAACAGTTGACTGAAAGAACGTCATGTTTATAACCCATGACGCCTGAATTATTCTGAACTGGGCTTTAGAAGATGAAGGGCTTATAAAGCTCCTCTATAATTCAATGCTGTGTATATCCATGGATAATACCAATGTGAGTGGAAGGGATGAGCTAGTCATCACACATTGTTTTGTCTGAGGGCAGGCACTGAATTAATTAGAGGGATATGTCTTGATCTGAGCACAAGGCAGTCCTGACTGATGTCAGTGGCAAAGCTTCAGATGATTTCAGCAGGAGGAGAATTTCAGTATATTTACAGTTTGTGTCATTATTCTAGGTCTAGCTTGGTTTCCTTTGCCATATTTGGCTCCTTTTGCTGAACAGGATGTTAAAAAAATTACTGAAATTACTGATTCCCTGGGGGATTGTGAATATTAATTTATTTGTATTTTTGATTAATTGTGTGCTAATAATTGCATTTATGGGCTTGAAATTACTTATTCTTTCTCTGAAAAAAATCCTACATAACATCTGTGATTTTAAAACCTTTGCACAGGCACAATTTGCTATGTATTGTACAACTAGATATTTAATATTAGCCCCTCTAGATTTACTAGAGCATGCACCAAACTCTGGAGATTTAAGACTTTTTAGAAAGTAATAGTCTGCTTACCTCTGTGCTGTTAGACCAGTGGAACCTTTCTAGTTATGCATGGTTTTAAAATAGGTGCTAAAATACAAATAATATTTGTTAACATATCATCCTCACCTTTTTGCTCTGTGTTCAAAGGGTCACCCCAAAGTTTCTGATTAGTCATAAACAAATTATCTCCAAAGTAATAAAGTTTAATGTTAACATATGCATTATGTTAACTGTTATGTGTTATATGCGATTAAGAGTAACTACTGAAATATATGTACTTTTGCTTCTTTAAATTTTATTTTGTGTGGTGTAAATTTTAATTCATTTTTGTTTCATGTTTAACCTTCTGTAGAATACCTAGATATGTTCATTTATACTGATTTAATCATACTGTTGTTTATACATTAAGTACATTATTTATTACTGAAAATGTTATTATACAGAAACAATAAGAGGTAACATCTCAAGTGTTGTTTTGAACTATATTTCACAACATAGTTTAATAACTTCACGAATACATGTTGGCATACAGACATGACACATTCTCTATTGCATGCTACTTTTTTCAGGCTAAAAATCCTGTAAATATACTCATAGGAAATAAATATATATTTATGTATACATATATAAATCATATGATTATATGTGTTACATTGTCTATCAAGTGTAGAATGGCTTCACTTAAACCAATTTTTTTGCCCATTTCTGAAACATTTTAAAGTAGTAAGGCCATCACTGTTATCTGTTCATTCGTGTGACTGTGTTTGAATCTATTTTAAAGATTGTTGTAGCATATCCCTAAAAGTGGTGGCTGGATGACTAATGGGGAATCATTCCATCACTGGCAGCCTCAGTAAATTATTATCATAAGACAACTCTGATTCAGAATAGGTTCTTTTTCTCCTGGTGGACTTGATGTAATGAAAAATCCTCTGAATCAATGTAAGCAATCAGGAGAAGAAATGCAGCATTGGTTTATATATCTGTGCTGCTGTAGGACAAACTGAGGATCTTCCTGCATTCAGGGTCATCCCAGAGATGTTTCTATTCCAGATGCATGGAATATACAGAAAATAGCTTTGTGACAGCATTTCAAGACAGGACGTATTCGCTTATAGTTTCTGCCAAGCCCTGATTTCTGTTCATGACTTTTTTTGGTATTTGCTTATATAGGCTTTGTAAATGACATAATATTACATAGCAATGGACACTACTTTTTGGTGCCCTGAAGCTATCCTGAAGTTTGGCATGCTGGAGGAGATAAAAATCAGCATTTTCACAGTAAAAATACATATGAAATTGAAGAGGTTTAGACATGAACCATTTTTTTTCCTTTCCTATTTTTCTACTGTTGCTGACATTATGTAACTGGTGGCTTTTAGGCTGCCACTAGAAGTTTATAGTTTGAGTAGCTTAGAGTGAATTACAAATATGACTCAACAGCATTAATATTGTTAAAAAGAAAAGCTGCTGCCATATTTGGAAAATACATTTCAAGGATATGAAGTAATCTTTTTAGCCTGTAAAAAAACAGTGATGGAAGCGGTCCTGATGTCTGATGGCCAGTTCCCAAATACATTTTAGGTTTTTCTACAGGGCACATCCCTTCCTTTGGTTTTCCTCTCTTTTTGCCATGCTCATCTAATGCAAAATCTGAAGAAAAATGCTTCCTACTCCTCTTTTCACAACATTTTGTCATGAAAAACTTGCTTTCTCCTCCCTCCCTGACCCCCTTATTAAAGACTTTTCAGTTTCTCCTGGTAGCTGTAGGGAGGAGACTGGAGACAGTGTAGCAACTGCCTGCTGGGAATGTGGACAAGCATTAGCTTGGGATAGGACATCCCTACATCTATATGGATCACAACAGGACACTCCATCACTCCCTCTCATCTTTAGCCCACAGAGCTCTCATTTTGATTCTCACTGACAGCAGCACCCAAGTCATGTCTGTGACACTGTCAGCATTATCAGAGCATCCCAAGGTACCACTGACTCTGCAGAGACAAGGACCAGCTGGGCACTTCAGGAGGAATGACACCCTGAATGACAGCAAATTTAGGAAAAAGCTCATCAAAGGAAAGTTGGATAAAACTGGGTTTATTCAGTCTAGACAAACCTCAAAGACTTTACAAATAATTGATCTAGAGTGAATGCAGTAGAAAAGTAAGGGACCTAAATTGCAGCACAACTTTACATTTAATCCTAGGAAAACCAAGTTGTCTAGACATCCAAAACGCCTTTCTTCTTGGAAATATGTAAAATATTTTCCTTCTCTTCATGAAAGAATTATTTGAGAATCAAGAGCGCGTACTGCATAATTTGTGTATTCTTGGTGTTTTCAGGAGTAACTTTCAGGCAAATTTCCCTTCAATTCAGAGGTCACCCCATATGACTTATATGTATGGATAAAACTTCAGTTAGAATGATCAGCTTTGATATCTTGCAAGCATGAAGAAATAGGAATCACACATTGGAAACTATTTTGTTGTACACCCGAATACAGTCAGGCTGAATTACTTTGCAGCTCTGAACTACAGATGAACACAGCTGCAAAACTCTCTGTTTTCATGCAAATTAGATGTTGCTATAGGCTACCGATCACTCAAGTTGCCATCACAACCTTTCTCAGCTTGGGGAAGTTTGGATACTCAGAAAGTAATTAGTACCAGTAATCCCCTGTGTAAGGTATCTGCCAAATTCACTGCATAGCTACTTCTTCTAGCTATCATCTTGTAGAAAACAGTGTGCCATACTGCCTAAAAATAATCAGAATATTTCTTTCCTTTGAATTACCCTTCAATTTATTTATCTTTATAATATGCATGAAAAGGAAGAAAAAAAAATGAGGATCTGCAATCTAAAAAAAGCCAGGCAGCAAAACAAGAATTCATTCCATGCGCAGTTATTATAAAATGAACTCATCTAAATGCAACAGTTTATAGCGGCTCAGCAAAAGCAGTTCCACCCTCCCCTCAATATTAACCAAACAAATTTACCTTTGCAAGACTGGTAGTGCTTTGAGAAGAGCGTGAGGAATTTTTAATACTTTTAGAGCTCTTAAAATATAGGGAAAAAGCCTTGGAAGAACAGAGAAATACAGTGAAATGAAAATTAAACACAGCCACTTAGACAAAAACTCCTACACAGGTGGAGAAATACATTTTCAAATGCTATCGGTCAGATTTTTGGCAGGAGAGTGATTAGATGTGGGCAGAACAGCAGTTTCCATCATCATTATGTGGCCTGCCTATGAACAGATTTTTGCATAACAAAAAAAAGACCAGTCTACAGCCTAGTAAATGCACCCATTAACTGTAATAGCGTTAGGTATAGCTTGAAAGGGACTTCAGAGAAAAAGAAATCAGCTATACAGATTCCAAGACCCTGCTGCATTTTCAATGCAGAAAATAAGTAGAACTGTTTGCAAAAGGGAGTCTATTTTTGTTGTACACGTGTCTCTTAGTATTTTGTCTAATCTTAGAAACAGAGGTTTAGGATATGTGCTGAATTTTCCAGGCATTTTTCACAGGAATCATAAAGCTACATTCGCCAGCTCGCTGGTACTGACTCACGACGTTTCACTGATCACAGTTTGTCCAGAGCCAACAAGTGAAAACTTTCTTTCAGTGTAATGAATCACTTAATGGACCAAATTAGCAGACATCTCTGTAGCTTTCTATGCTCTATAGCACTGGGGTAAAAAGACAGAGCATCAGGTAACATGGGGAGAAGAGGCTGCAGGAACATCTCTTCCAGCTGGTGTTCTGGATGTCCACGAGGTTGCAGTTGTAGTTGGTTTAGCATTAGACCTCTCCCTGCTACCTTCTCCCACCCAGGACTGGCAGCAGCCTTGAGCAGGAAACTCCACAATCCTAGTTAGTTAGCAAGTTAGTTCCCAAAAAAATCTTTATATCTTGATAATATATTCTTAATAATACCAGATGGATCTTGATAACATATACCTGATACCTTAATAGTTTATCAGTTATAATTTTTTTTTAAAGTGAGCAGCTAACAAAAATATCCCTAATAAACAAAAAATTTGTATTTGCAACTCACTATTGCTTAATTTATTAGTGCAATAAAATTAAAATTAGTTGATTGTCAAATATTCACAAAATAGTGACTGAAAAGGGTTGCAGTAGTTTTGGGGACTGTCAATTTGCACAATGTACCTGTTTGTTCTGCCCCTCTTGTAGCATCCAACACATTCTCTTGATAAATTTTGAGGCAGACTATAGTTAATGGTCTGAAAATCACAGGTTCTGTATTGTTTTCTGTACATTTGATTCTCAGAACAGTAAAGTTTCAACTCTGTCAGGATACTGCATGGAATGAAACAAAACCATAACAGGCATTGGCATTGCTTAGGAATACTTAAATCTGAAGCTGTCCTTGAAGGATATTGTGGTACTGAATGGAAAAATAATCAATTATAATATTTATTTAATCCCTTTTTCAGCATAGCACTTTCTTCTTTGAAACTTTTTTAGTCTAGCTGTCCCTAAAAATTGGCAGAATTTCCCTATTTCCTTAGAAGACTTCTCAAGAATCTGAAAACATTCACTGGAACCAATATTATAAACCCTATAGTTGAGATTTAAGAAATTTCTTAAACAGTATGAAGGCTTGTAATACTTAAAAATAAGATCTGTGTCTATTTAGTGTGTAGGCACGTCAGTTTGTGCAAATCATTTTGCAGTTGTTCAAACGTGATATCATTGACTTTCTGGTTTTGGACTTTCATTTTCCATGGCAAACATGATTTGGACTATGGAAGTAACAAGTCTTACATATAGGGTCAATATTACAGAACTAATACTATGGATATTCAAAAGTGAGCAAGTAGCCTTAAACTGCCAAACCTGTGTTTACTTCAGACTGTCTTTAGACATTTTACTTCAAAATGTCTAAATTAGGTAATGTAGAATTTCTTTTCTATTTTGAAACAGATTATTTTAATTATACTGAGATAGTGTTGTTTGGGGATTAGATGTAAAAACCTTCCTTTCACCCAACAAAAGAGAGATAAAACAGTTTCATTTCCATTTAGAGTAATTTTGACCCAGTACACATTCCTGCCTACCCTGACTGCATCACTGGAATGAGCTGCATGTATAGTCTAACACATGATTTATCCTAAATAAATTTTTCTTGCTTGTTGCTTCTCATAGCAACTACAGAGAGATAAAAAATATGAAAATAGAAAAAAATAAGTAAGGTAAAATATTATGAGAAGCTGGGGAAGCTGTGAAGGAGGGGTATTATTTTAACTTTCTTTGTATTTTTTCTCTAATCTGCTGGGTTTTATGAAATCATCATTCCCAGATGTGTCAAATCTCAACATAAACTAATTCATAGTGGATGTCAAGAAGACAGGTAGCCTACTGTCATCCCTTCATCAAGGCAGGGACATTTATATTAGATGGATGCTTGTCTATCTTGCTCTCTGACCCCCCTAAGACTCTCCAAGCTATTCTAGTTCCTCATTCTCTCTACTATGAGGAAACTGTCCTGGTGTCTGAGTCTTTATCTGTTCAGTTTAAGTCCTGAATGCTTATTGCAATATGATAAACAATTTGTGATCTTTTTGCTGATGCTTTTGATGTACCTGAAGACAAATATCACATCTCTCCCCTCGTACTGTGTTTCGGTCTTTAGGCTATAAATCTTCAGCTAATTCAATCAAGCCTGTTTTCTAGATCATCTTCTCACTTTTTGGTTCACCCTTTTTCTCTGTCACTAACCATTAGGGGTTTTTTTATATTCATTCTATCCTGTGTACCTACTCCACTTTCACCAGCTTTTGGATAGTAGTTTAGCATTTGCTTTGCCATGTTGTCCATCTGAGGCTTTGTTATTTCTATATCATTTTGCATACAATACACACTTTGAGTAGGTTTTATATAATATTCCTAGATGCCTTTTTCTCAAGGAGCTAAGCTGAAATACTTATTTGAATGAGAAGCAGCTCTGTTGAATTAAGAAGCTCTCCTTCAGAAAAGTTGAGAAGGAGGGTTATGTAATATGAAGTTGTCATTTCCATCTTTTTTAATAATTTAAAGGTATAAAATGGTATCTCTGTTGCAAACCTTCTGTGAGGGGATAGCTAATCATAAAGTAATACTGTAAATTTTATAGCACCCTGCTGGATTAGATCTACAAAACTGTTCCTTTGAAAAGGATAAAGAAATTAATTACAAGAAAACAGGCTTTTTTCTAGGTTTCTCTGAGACAACTCATAAAGCTGGGATGCTGACAGCATGGCTTGAATTCTTTTAAATTCTACCCAGATTAAAAAAAAAATCCCACACTACAAAACCTATCACTTCCTGCATTCAAAAACTTGTCAGGTTTTATGAGGGTGGATAAAACCACTTAAAAACTTGCCAAAGATTAAGATGAATCTTTTGAAGGAAAGGTTAAATCAGTCATAAATTTAAAACACCGTGGCTTTTATCACAAAACAACCCACAACGGGTTTTAACTCTGTCCAGTAAATATTCCTGGTGGATGTGGGGGATGTTTGTCTTACTGAGCCTCTTGAGTGCAGTTGGGAACATTAGCACCTGTGTTCATCCCTAAACTGGAAGGTAAATTTTCCAAGTGCTGTCTTCAAGCTGAACAGCAATGATCATCTTTCTCCTTTTGTGAATACATATTTTACTCTTCTGTGCTGAGCAAATCAGTGCATTTGAAATCTGAAGCATGTTTAATGGTTCCTTCATTTTGATTCCAGACACTGGAATATTATTTTTCCCCTTGGTGAAGCTGCTATTTACTGACATTGCAGCTGTTCTAAGAAGACATAGTCAAGAGTCCAGGCTTTGCTGAAAAAGTGTCTTGTGCAGGAGTCACTCTCTGAGGGTTTTTGCTCTGTGTGAGGACAGCTGAGTGCACAGCGTAGGGAATGTGCTGGGATCAGGTGTCTGCAGCAGGATTCCTGCCTGCTCTGCAGTGCAGAAGAAAAGTTTAAGACAGGCAGTGAATGATCAAAATAGAACAACAAATCCACACACATAAAGGTCACCTACATCACTTACAGTATGACTAACTCACAGAAGGGCTAGCTTTAAACAAATCATGGAGTTTTAAAATAAGACAAGTTGAGCTTATTTTTTATCCTTCAATTATTCAACTTTTAGGATATAAAGGTACTCTCTATAGTCAACATCAGTGACTTTTTAGAGGGGGGAAAAATGCTAATCTGAGATTCTTCTGCAAGTCTCTAAGACCTGGGGCTTTTGAAAAATTGAAATATCATGTTCATGATAATACAGAAGAAATCTGCAATGCTCTAATGAGACATGTACATTTTTTAGTGCTGAGTGAAATTTCATAAATGCCAGTACTTCCAAGAAAATCCATTGTGAAACTGGGGAGCGGGAAATTACCCTGAGAAGTTTGTGACATTTTGTTTGAATGGGGTTTTCATTTACTTCTGTCTCCTTGTGGTTAGAGTGTTGCAAGCTGAAAGGTTAACAGAAGGGGATTAAAATTCTGTGTGCGGTACAGTATCACACAACTCCATAAAGCTCCAGCCACAAGAAACCAAGAAATAGGAGCATCACCTGGATCTGCATAATGCTGCCCAGCTTCATTAGTCATGTCTGCAGAGAGGATTTATTGCTTCAGATGCAATGCCATGTTGCCTCTGTGCTGGTGTTTCTGCTTGAGCAGCGCCAGCCCTTTCAAGACGCTTCTGGCTCCTTGTGCTATGCTCCATCAAGAAGTATGGACATGGTCTGCAACACAGTCCTGCCCTTTGCACACTAAGAGGTCCTGTCCTCAAAGTCACATCCTCTCAGGTAAGTGTAGTGTCAACCCAGTGTCAGGGAAATGCTGAATCCAAGGTTTTCACCCCAGAGCTCAGTGAGGTTAAGTGATGCAGAGATGCACTTACACACAGTGTATTTCAGGAGATGTGATTTTTAATGTTGTTTCAATTACCTGATGTGGAGGACGTGGAACTGATAATTTAAGTAGAAGGTGCCGATGTAAAGAAAATGTAAGTGAATTCTTCCTCTAGAAAAATTACAGGTGCTTTACAATACTCCACTCAGAACCACAACTGCTAGTGTGTGTGCTCTTAGGCTCTGAATTTCAGTGTTAAGGAAGCTCTTTTCTTATTCCTTTGAATGGTTAATGTTGTGTCCCTTTCCTTTACTCCTGTAGTGATGGCTGGGCAGACAGATATGACGTGACAGAAGGGTACCAGAACGAAGCTGTTGGTGGGATAACGATCAAGCTTCAGTCTCCAGATGTGAAATGGTTTGATGATTACTACCTAGAGCTTCGGCCAGAAACCAATCATCGAAATCCATGGTTTCAGGAATTTTGGCAGCACAGGTTCCAGTGCCGATTGGAAGGGTTTCCTCAAGAGAACCCTAAATACAACAAGACTTGCACAAGTAAGTGAATTTATTACTTCTGCTGTGTGAAACAATGTGACTGAAGGTCTGGTCTGATGCAACACGGTCTGGTGAAATTGTGAGTTGAGTTGGAAGAAAAAGAAGCTGTAATTGCAATGCTTGCTGTTTTCAAAACAATGAAAAGCACAATTATAGAAGTATTCAGATTTCTAAAGAAACCCGTAGTGCTTCAGTACCCAACTGCTCTCTATATTTGAAAAACTTGATGCTACTTCACCTCCATAGGCATGCAAACACTTTCAAAAATGCTGCAACACAAAATGTGCCTTTTCAGAGGCAGATCCAATCATAGTGCTTTGGCTCACAAGAGCAATGAGAGAACTGATATACTAAAAGTTATCTGAAGCCCTCACGGCAGTGATGATTATTTGCAAACTTCAGATAAAGCACTAGGTGATTTGAAAGATGTCATTAGGTTTTCTTTCAGCCATGGATCATTTCAGGATATGCCATTTTGAGCTGATCTATTTCATTCAATAGTACTAATTTTAGCAAAAACTCCCACATCATTTTGTCATTTCTGTGCTACAGATAGACGTGGCACATTTTTCTGGGGTTTTGTTAGGGTTTTTTTATTATTTATTACTTCTGTTAATTGCTCTTTATTTCATGGGATGCCAAGCAGTACTAATGTTGTCTAATGTACTAATTAGTCTGCATGCTCCGTAGGCTCAGTCTTTCTCTTGAGTGAGTAGTCCCTGAGTTTGTAGTCTCACTGGAATTACCATTTACCCCGTTCTTTTGGTGTGAAAGATGCAGATTGAGATCTGAGGCAAGAGGCTGTGAACTGGCACCCATCCCTTGCATTCCAAAGGGCATGGGGACCCTGTGGCACCAGTCAAATGACAAGAGATACAGCAGGAACCAACAACTCAGTTCCTCAGCAAGAAGACTCAGACTACCTGGAAGGGGTCTCATGTTCAGGGTCCTTCCTTTGAGGCCAGGAGGGCTGTTTCATAAACCCCTTCTCATTCCCTGTAACTCTCTGGGCAAATTTTTAACTATTTCTGACCTTTGAGATATCACTAATACAATGGATATCCTGGCAGTGTTGGGGGTAAGGTGGTGCCATGCTGGGCCTTAGTCCAACCACAGCTCTAAACCCCAAGGTTTTCACATTATTTTTGTTCTGTTACCCTTCCAACACAGTCTGAGAGAGGTTTTATTTGCACTATTGACAGGTACTGCATACTGAGCAGCAAACTTCATTGATTTCCCCATGATGATGTTGACCTGTTTCCTGAGATGTCAATGCGGTGGGCATAGCTGGATGTAGGCTAATAAAGACCTGGTTTCCATCAGTGTGCCATGTAAAAAACACTTCAATTTGACTTTTCTTGGTTTCTTTTTTAACTTACCTTTGACCAAAAATGAGATAATCTAATTTGTTTTTTGTGAAAGATTGGTAACTATGAAATGTAAGTGCCTAGAGAGTCTTTTATAGCACCTAAAATAAAATTCACCACCACAGAAAAATTATCATGGGTGTGCAGGGAGATGTTATTTTATACATGAAGTCACCCAGTCATGGATGTAAGATAACTTAATCATAAAGCTTTAATAGTTTAGTATGAACAGCATTCATGGCTGGAAGCTTTCTCACAAAGAACCACAGCTCAAATAGGTTCCTAAAACCTGGCAATGTCAGACACAAAAAAAAGTGCAAAAATCCAAATCTGCTGATATGCAAACCATGAATAAAGACTATTTTCCAAACAGATTGCTCCAATTTCCTTTTCTTCAGTTTCATTGTAAATGCAATGATGGACCATGATGGCTATAGTAAAAGAATAAAAACCAAATTATAATAGCTTTAATTCTTTCTTGTTGCTGTAGGGCAAAAAATGTAAATTCAGTTGTGGAATTTCCCTGGTTAACAACATTATGTTCAGCAGTCAGTTAAAACTGTCCATTTAGTCAGGGTTTTCACATAGGAAGTTGTTAGTCATCATATTACTTGGGTTTATAGTTTTGGTTTTTATCTAGACCATCTGTCAAAATTCATATAAAGAAAATTCAAAGTTTGGCCTGGAAGATGACATGCAGATTTACTTAATGACATTTTTTCTGCCATAAGTGTTATGACAGCTATGCTGTTTTTCTCATAATAGCTTCAAAACTAGGCAAGGGTGTATGATAAAGTGAAGAAACTCAAAGTTACTCAACTCTGGATTTACCAGCAAGAAAGACATAAATATATTCACTGAGAATTGCAAGAGTGAGAGATTTTGATGCTGTGAGTTTAAGATCAAAATCAACATGAATATTTGAGATTGGCATAGTAGATGTTATTTCTGCATCATTCCCTGTCACACAGATGAATTTGAAAATTATGTCTTTTCAATTCCTATATTTCTATTTGTTTATTTCAAGCACTCAAAGTTGTGAGTCCTAAATTCCCTCGGTTCAGACAATTGTAAAGATGATACTTGCCTTCAATGGTCACAAGCATTTCACAGACTGTTCTAAGAGTTTCTGCATGAGGGTGAATTAATTTTGTTTCTGATTTCACTTGGTAAGAAAATGATTTCACAGGACTATGTCCTTTAGTTTATCTAACTAAATGTATGGTCTTCTCCAGAAGCTGCGTTAAAAAAAAAATAAAAAACCCAAACACACTCAAAAAAATCCAAGCTAAAGGTGTTCCTCAGGATTACAATTAATGAGATTAAGTTTATTGAGAAATGCTGGAGAGAAATCAAGACCTATTTTTTACACCGAAAGTCAAGCAGTTCTTTGCTTCTTGGAATAATGATAAAGAGATAAACATAGAGCTGACTGATGTTAATAGCTGAGGTCATTATTAAATGAATGTGTCTATATAAAAAGCAATAACCATTATATTAGTGGAAAACAAAATTAATTGTTCTCTGTAATCCAGCTGTATTATCACGAAAACATAAAGAATGGTTAACAGTATAATCAAGTTTATTCAGTAAGAAAATAAGCACAGGAAGATATGGCTGAAATCTAAGTACTAACTGGCTTCACCTATGCACCAGTTATGAATTTAGTTGTTAAAATCTCTGCATTTGCTTTGATGAAGCCTGCCTAGTAGAATATTAGGCTAAGTTTATCTCTGTGACAGAAAACACATGAAGTCATAAATCATTGAAATAATCTCCAGTGACTTGTGAGCGTTTCCCTCACTTTTTAACATAAGCTATTCATAGGCAGGTGGGCAAGTATTATTATTAAAGAATACATGATTTAGTAAGATATGCTTAATAAAATTATGGAAACAGCCAAAGAGAATCCAAGAAACAATCAAAATATTTTTTTTTCTCTATTCATTTCTATTAAGCACTAAAAAGTTTCCATCCCTTCATGTACACTTAGTTCCCACTGAGATGAAAATTTCAGCATCACGCTCATTTTTCATTTGCAGATTAGAACATACTTGCTTAATCCAAATGGGTGTCACTGCTGTCATTGCTAAGATCATTGATTTTCTGCCCAGCTGGAGCACTACAGAAAGTGAGAAGTCCACAGACTTATCTGACTTGATTTTCAGTGTAATCAGTTCCATGCCACAGGAGATCTGCTACAAGCCACCTCTAAAGAATAAGAGTCAGAACAAAGAATTTAAAATGCATGTGTAAAAGGAGACCTATAATGGCCTCCAAACACTAGGGATTTTACAAGATTTGGATTTGGTTTCACCTCTAGCACCAGTCAGAGATTTTTTTAATATCTAAGACCATAGTTCAATGAAGTTCACAAACAGGTGTGCAAGCTGATGAACAACTCCACTCAATGACCAGCTTCAGGTCTCAAAAGGTTAATCTAAACCTTTGGTATTGATTGCCTCTAGACCTTTGAAGACTAGACATTTTTTTGCTTGCTTTCTTTCAGACAGAGTTCCCACCTCTAATTCCTAGTACTTTTTCATCCTGGTGAGGGTGTTTTAAAAACACATCTTAACAGCTAGCAGAAACAATACCCAACATAAGCTAACTATGCTGAAGTTCTGGCTCAATGGACAGTGGTGGAAAAAGACATGTCCTCAAAGTCACCAGGAGCAGAAGCATATTTATTACATTTACCAGTCTGTTAAATTATTTATTTTGCCTGCACTGTTAAATTATATTATTTTTCCCATGCTGTGCAAAAGCCTAAGGCATGGATGGAACAGCATTTTTTATGGTGATACTCAAACAGAGAGCAATATCAGAATACACATCCCAAGCATCTGTGATCTAAGTGATAGACAATAAGGAGTTAATAAATAGAGGCTGATGCTGCAGAAGCAGTGCAGTATCTTTGATTGGCAAAGGTTACAGACTTAAGAAAAAAATAGCAGTTTTATGTCAAGGAACAGTGGGAACAAGAATCTGGAGGGAGGTGATAGGTCACTTGTGCAGGTACTTACAGCAGGGTCNGTCCTCTGCATTTTGGATATCACCAGGTCTTGACATTAAAGACTGTGGTTAAAACAGTGAAGTAGAAAACCAAGGGAAATTATGGAGGCTCGGTCATCACAGACAAAGGTCAGCCACAAACAAGATACAGAGGGCACTGAAAGTGAGGAAACCAGCTTATGTCTGACATGGCTGGGAGCAAGGACCCAGTTATAGGGTTTGCAGGGAAGAAGAACACACAGTGATGCACAGGTGTCCTGGTTACAGTTCCCATGAAAAGGAGATTTGCAGCAGCATTTTGAACGCATCTTAGCAGGATGCAAAAATCTCAAATTCCATTCATGATTTAACCATGTGGCTTCTCTGAGATAAAAGTGCTTTTTCTGAGTGTGTAAAAATTGTCATTGGAGAAGGATGACCAACATATCTCCAAGCAATTTAGAAGAGGATTAAGAATGAATTATTTTATTTGTAGAAAGGGAGATTAGGGAAATTTGGGATAAATACAACTAAAGTTTTGCAGCTTAAGGCACAAATATGCACATAAAATGAAAGTGCAAAAAATATCTACCTGTTCATTGAATCTCATCCAGTTCCAGCTATTTTTAATGAGTACAAAAGGACACACAGAAAGTCCCGCAGTTTCAGATGAAGAGAAATTAAGTTTAACAAATGACCCTTTTGGGTTTCCAGATAGAATGAAGGAATAAAACTTGACTGTCTAGTCTTTTGCACTGCAACATGCAAATCTGTTGAACAAATATAAGCTCAAATGCCAAAACTGGTTTAATCAGAACTCAACCAACAAAACATAAGTGCCGTCAGAACAGAAAGGTATTTTCCCTGTTTCCAGGAATGTGTCACATTTAAACATCATATTCCTCAGACTTAGCATTTTTATACTTTTATTTTTAGATTGCAAATAAAAGCAAAACAAATTTAGTTAAAAATAATTTCTGTTTTTTAAACAGTGAATTAGAGATAATTTTAATTCTCCTGAATAAATCCTGTGTGTCATTCAGTTTGATACTCATGCTTGGGCACTGGCAAGCTGAATTACAGTCCAGCCCTCATTTTTATGCCCCACATTTCAGACCTGGAGCTCAAACACTGTTATTACTACTTTTACAGTGATGCTGGGTCAGATCCAGAAATCTCCAAAGGCAAATCAGCTGTAAGGCATAAACCCAGATCTGAATTTTCTAGCAGCCTGATATATTCTGAGCCAGGAGCCCACACAGACGTGTTACTATTTTTTTGATTCAGAGAAAGAAGCAGTGTGACACTAAAAACTGCTATATGCTCTGGTTTATATTTTTGAAAGACTTTTTGATATAAATTGATCTTGATTTTAACACACCTGTAACTCAAACACTTTATTAGCTTGAATCTTCTCATTGTTGTTACAGAATTCATCAAACTCCTCCAAAGTCTGTCTACAAAACTACATTTGTTTTTCTTTCCCTTCATGTTCCTTGACTTCTTCCTTCAATATATTAGATGTATGTGATGATACACTTAATGTATCATTACATATAAAGACTTTCTTCTTTATATTACAATTCCTTTTCCCACTGCCTTTCTGAGCCTTGAAAACTATCTAGACCATGTCTCTCCAGCCTTAAAAATTAAATTATAATTAAATTTATTCAGATTATATGTATTTCATATTAGATGTTTCAATTGGAATAGCTCCTGCCTTTCTTTTCTCTCAGCAGTTCAACTTCCTATATAGATTCAACTACTTCAATATAAACATGTTTGCAAGTACAGAGAGTTTTATGTCACCATTTAATGTGCTTTTGCACCTGTAGCAGTTGTGTTCTGTTGCAATTTGTGACCAAAGAAACTAAATTCTGTAAAGAAAGAATAGTACTGTTGTTAAGAAAATGATATGGAGAAATTGGTAACTATTCACTTACCTTCTCCCAGGACTACCTGTTGCTGTTACTCTTTTTGCTGATTATACTGAACTTGACAAGAGAAGCCAGACTTCCACTGCTTTGTGGGCACCCAGGGATGAAGGTCAACTTCCTGTCAGATTTGTGAGAGCTCTGAGAATGCCTTGGACACTCAGGCTCAAACAGACACAAAACACCAAAGTGAACTAAGTACACAGAAAAAACCTTTTGAAAGTCGTCTCTGCATTTCAGGACACTGAATTTGGTCTCTCAGTTATTCTCAACATTTCGCTGCTGTTCAACATGTAAAGTGTGACAGTGCTGGTATTGGCTTTCAGTTGAGAAGAGTGAAAGACAGAACTGGTCAAAAGCATTGGGCAAGTGGATTGCACCGGAAGGTCTTTCCTTGTCAAATTTCAAAAATGTTCCACAGCAGCATTGAAATGGATCCTTTTTGTTTTCTTATCTTAGTAACACTGAAAAGCTTTGTTTCAAGTTTTTAATTTGCCTTCACATTGTTTCAGTTTTATGCTATGTGTTTTGCCTCAGCATCAAAATGACATTTCACAGGAAAAAAGGATATTTCAATTGCATAAAATTTCCCATAGAGCAAAAAATATCTTTTCTTCAGTCCAAGAGCCTGTAATAAATTAAAATAGGAAAACAAATAAATAAATAAACTACTGCAATTGATTTTTAGCAGAAAAATATACCCAGAACCTTAAAAATAACACAAAACTGAAAGTTACTTTTCACATTTCACATTTCTTTGATAGAAAGCTCTGATAACAGATTTTCAAAAAGGTTCCAAATCAGTCTATATCTCTAAACAATGATAATTTCATTAGGTATGAACAATATGGTTCCTATGTACAACCTTTCCTCTATTTTATAAGATACCACACATTTCTTCTGTGGAGAGACATGCATGTTGCTGGGATGACTGACTTGGTGGCATGTCACTCAGAGTGCACAGATCCAGGGAAAGTTACACGTGTTCCCAAGGAGTATAGCAGGGACAACACGGACCTGCTGACAGAGTTAAGAAGTCACACGCTGTATCCTGCAGCAGACAGACACTACCATGTCTTTATTGGAAAGATTAGCCTGTTGTCCTGATTTTTTCTAAGAAATTCACTTAGGCAAAGGAGAGAAAATGTAGGAAAACATATTGGTTGATGGACTTCCAGTACCGTGAGCAGAATGTGAATGTGGGACATATTTGCTAGCAAAACTAGGACTCATTTCTGTCAGCCTCTTGTCCCTCAAAGCAAAAATTAGCACAAAGAATCGGTGAAGTTTTTAATGACATATTTATGGAAATTGTATATAAACTAAATTGTGATAGAATCATGGGGAAACATTATGAAATAATTGGAGGCTGTAGGATATGCCTATGGTTTCCATTGTAATGCCTCTTATGACTGTTGTAAACAACCTTTTAATCACTGAGAAATTTTAAAATAATGATAATAATAATAATAGCAACATTAATAATAAAGAAACACTACCAATTTCACGTCATTTCAGTGTTAAACTCATTGCAGAGCAAAAAAACCTGCTCTGCACTTAGAAAAAAACATTCTCTCATATTGTGCCTCATATTTAGTTCTCTTATTTTTCCTCAGGGAATGAAATAAGGGGGTGGAGGGATTGCCCAGAATGTAAAGTATTTTCACTCTTCCTTTTACCCATTTTTATTCTTTAAAATGCAAAGTATTGTCATCTTTGGAAAAGTTAGAAAGCAGAAAAAGCATATTGAACCATTTTGCTGTCTTTAACATCCTTGCTTGATGAGGTTTTGTAGTATGACCAGCTGGCATTGTATTGACACAATACAAAAAATTGTATTTCATCTTCCTCGAGGGTAAAAAGCAGGAAAAAAAAAAAAGAGGAATGACAGGTTTTACATCAAAAATATGTAAAATAATGAAGTCTATTGAAGAATGCTTATTTTCATGCTAAGTATCAGAAACAATAAACAAATTTCAGAATTTGCTGTGAAGATGTGGGTTTGGTTTGGTTTGTTTTTCCATGTTTGGAAGGAGGGGTTCAGTCATGGAAGAACTATTTTATTAGTCTCACTGGTAGCCAGGACCACCAGTGCTGGGAGCTGCTGGAGTAGCGCTGGAGCGTGGAAGCAGTCCAGAGCTGGCTCACCACGCACAGGGACTAACAGCATCCATAAGTACTTTCTTGGATCACTGCCCATAAGCACACTAATTGTTTCTAAATAGATCCAAGAAATGAACCGTTGCTAGCTGGAATCACTTTCTTGGTGAAAGAACATGTTTCTTTTTCATCATCTACGTATTTGTGTGCTTTGGAGACGTGACAACAGAAAAGAACAAGCTTGGATCAGGAGTTTAGTGCTGGGCCATCTCCGTACAGTTAATCACACAATAGAATCACAGAATAGAATGCTTTGGATTGGAAAGGAAAGGACCATAAAGATCATGTAGTTTTAGTCCCCCTGCCATGGGCAGGGACACCTTCCACTAGACCAAAGCCCCATCCAACCTGGCTTGAGCACTTCCAGGGATGGAGCATTCACAGCTTCTCTGGACAACTTGTTTCAGTGACTCACCACCTTCAATTTCTTCCTAATATTTAATCTAAACTTGACCGCTTTCCATTTAAAGCCATTCCCCTTTGTCCTATAACTACATGCCCTATTGAAAACCTCAGCATAGATTCATAAATAGGTTGATATATTCCAAACACTGCCATGACCATTAAATTCATCCATGCCACATTTCCATGTCATGATTACCTTGTGTCAGGAAGGGTTCTTGACTGAAGATGGCACTCATGGATGAGTAGTAAGGATAAGAATATGTGCTAGAGTTCCAGCAAGAACTCTTAAGTGATCAATGTGTTTAAGGCTACCTAAATCATAATGATAGAGATTGCAGAGATAGATTTAAAATACTTTTACTTTTTTTTGTTGACTGAGAGACTACCTTTTAGCTTGTGTATTCAGCCTTCCCTTAAAACCACTTCTAGGGTAACTGAGGTAAATAAGGGTTATTTATATGCTTCAAGTCTCACATGCCAAAGTACTTTGTGAAATGGGTTGAAAATCACTTTCAGCCTTGGTTTTGTTTGAGGTTTTTTTTTAATGCTGGTATTTTTTAAGACTTTATTACAGTATGCTAAAGAGAAAAAAATTCTTTTGTCTTAGTTTTTGTGATGTTCCCTTAAATATAGGGTCTTGTGGTATTATAAACTAACCTTGGCAGGTTGGATTTGCCCCTGTATAGCCACGTGAGGCAATTAATATCTCAGGTGAACGTGTTCTTCAGTTGCAGGAAGTATATCAAAATTCTCACAACAGTTAAATCCCTCACAACTCCATTGACAATCTCCAGCAGCTTTTAGGAAGAGCTAAGCAGCCTCATTATAAATCACCAGGTGAACAGAGTGAGGTTCAGTGTTTAAAGAAAATCAGAATAATAATTCCATAATATTGAAGCACAAAGCCCAGGGGAGAGTATGAATTAAGAATTAAGTTATTAGATTTTTAAGCAATCATATGCAATAAAGCAGCTGAAATATTGTTTTATGATAAATACTGTTGCCAGTGCAAATCTGATTCATTCCAATGGCTACTATAATTAACTGCATGGTGTGTGAGCTGCTAATTTTGTGGATGAATAATTGGTTAAACCAAGTTTTGTGTATTGCAGTGTAATACGCTTGTTCAATTTTCCACTTAATTTCAATTAATATGGGTTATACGTGTACTCCACCGTTGCAGTTTTTATGCCTATTATTTTTAATTAGGAAAAAGCAATACCTTGGTAGAACAGAACAGATGAGCAGCACTGTATTGTTTTTTCTAAGGGTTTTTTTTTTCCATTAAGATACTTCAAGCTCACACTTCTTAGCCTTCCACAATGTTAATAATCACTGCTCCTGAGGTTGACTGGAAATAGTGGTGCCAGCTTCCATGTACAACAGAAGGGAAAAAGGGATCTCTCAGTTCTCTCATTCATTTTCTGACCTCTCCACAGTGTTTTTCGTTCCAACTATGTATTTTACTACCCTTCCCGATGTTTCCAGTGCTGCAACATATTTTAGTGATTAGAACTGTGGGGTTATGTTCTTTTTCACCACTGAAAATTTCACCACTGAAATTCATACCTATTTTACGATAGAATTGATCACCAGTTGGAGATTCTTACTCTTTTCCACTAAAGGTGCCTACACATCAGAGTGGGTTCTTGTCTTCTGGATGGATATTGTTAAACTAGATGAGTCCCACCCCGAGAGTCATATATATCAGTCTTTATTTCTTTAAAGAAAAAAATTGTCTGTGCCTCAATCTTCTCGTGGCATAAAATACTTCCCAGATTGTGCTGCCTCTGCATCTTAGGTGTGAGCACCATCCCTGCCCCTCAAAATGCCTCTGTGGGAGGCAGGCTCTCATGGAGGGGACAGGTTATTTGCATTCCCTTTGCTCTGAGCTGCCCACACAAGGGACTCCCTAGATCCTAGGCTTGCTGCTTGGTTGATAAAAGGAGAGAAAAGGCTATAATAGAGTTCTTTGTTTGTCCTCCCTCCAGAGTCAAATCGTTCTAGGTGTCGGATAAATTTCCAGCACTGTTGATGCAGTTGTTTTATTTCCAACTCTTCTCACTTCCACAGTATTAAAGATCCCGTGGCCAGAGTGCAGCTGGGAAGAAAAATTCCAACCTACTCTTCCTTAGTTTGCCTGGTGCTGTCAACAGAGGAAATCTGTGTTAGTAATAATAGTGGATTATAAAAAATAAAAAGGTCTTCAAAGTGCTGCCCAAAGATTTTTTTTCTGTGCATTTCACAGAAGCATAAATAGCAAATAGAAATACAAACATCCTGTTTTAAAAGCCAAAAAAAATAAATTCACCAATTCTGGCTAAACAGAGTCACTGCCTAACCCACACTGTCAAGCCCTTCACAGATATTTTAATGTATTTGTCTGTATTGCATCATTATCCTCACTTCACAAAGAGAGAGGAGCGAGAGATGTAGAAGTAGGAGAGTTATTAGGGGGAATTTTGGTACAGGAAAGGGGTGGTGCCTAGGTCAGTCTGTTTGCACAGGATTACTTCTGTGTCTCTGAAACAAAAGTGTTTTCATAGAATTACAGAATGGCTTGGATTGGAAGAGACCTTAAAGATAATGTAGTTCCAATTCCTCTGCCATGGGCAGCGACACCTTCCACTAAACCAGGTTGCTCAGAGCCCCCACCCAATGTGGCTTTGGACTCTGCCATGGATGGGGCATCAACAACTTCTCCAGGCAACAGAGTTCACTGTTTTTCCACAAGTGGAACATTTTTATAAGGTCCCTAGAGACTAAATCTCTTATTAGAATTTACACCTCAACTAATATTTCTGAAGTTTTGGAGAGATTTCTGCATGTGGAGAGAAGTTTCTGGGTTTCCTAAAATGTTATATTAAAATGTCCATGGTGCATGTTTTAAAAATACACATGAAAGAGCAGCATTCAAAAACCAACATATGTGAGGTAAGCTGATGAGCTACACAGAGAAATGTATCATCTGGATAATAAAATATTTAAGGAGAATCTCTACTTTCTTTTCTTTGTTTTTATTCTAACATGGTCAGAGTGTGTACCAATAAAAACATCTGTTTAAAACTGTTTAAAGACTTAAACAGGCTGTTTAAGATACTTTAAAATACTTTTCCCGCTATTAATAATTAAGCCACCAGCAGATATGTGAAGATCTGACTGTATTCCAGCCTTATTCACTAAACCCCCTGCTTGTTCCCTGACAGGCCAGATGACCTTGAGGACTCAGCATGTTCAGGACTCCAAGATGGGCTTTGTAATCAATGCAATATACTCCATGGCCTATGGGCTCCACAACATGCAGCTGTCGCTGTGTCCAGGCTATGTGGGCCTCTGTGATGCCATGAAACCCATAGATGGTCGGAAACTCCTGGAATCCCTCATGAAGACTAACTTTACCGGGGTCTCTGGGGACATGATCTTGTTTGATGAGAATGGTGACTCACCAGGAAGGTAACACTGACATTTGTCAAGCTGTTTAATAGCAGAGATGCTAAAAGTACATGGTGGTTATGTGCAGACTTGACAAGATAGATTTTTTTTTTTTTTAATGTGCATTTTTTATGGCATTTCAAGTTAAAGATGTGGTCTTTCAGGTGCAAAAGCTTCCTGCATGAATTTGCATTTTCATCTGTACCATTTAAAAGTATTGTTATTAAAAACAAACCATCAGACCTTTAACTTTATGTTTGTAGACCATGATGTCCACCACAACCTATTTCTCTCTTTATTTTGGTATTCAAATATATGTGTTTGATTGAGCTATAAACAATCATAGCAGACATAGTTCTTCTACTAAGAAAGCTAAAACAATATCAGAAATATTGTATTGATATGTCTGGGATCTTTTCTTTCATCAGAATTATTAAAAACCTGCTTACATATCTTCCAAATGAAACCTTTCCACGTGCATAACACACTAAGCTATCAATCCATACTGTGCTGCTTTAAGACAAATTGAATTTAACCAAAGCTTATTTTGCTGGTAATATACATGCATATGTATACATACATCTTTGAAACGTAAGACAAGTTTTTCTATGACATATGTATCCATATAAATGCACATTAGAAAGATTCATAAGGTGGGGATTTTTCTGGGTTTCTGCCTTCTGAATTTTCAGAGGACGAACAGCAAGTTTAATAGTATTCAAAGTATATTTACTCCCTATATTTCAGTGGGTTTCCTGTCTTGTTCATTGCTTTTGCTCCAGTATTTTTATGTCCACATTATTGGGAGGTTTTTTAAAATCTTTGTTATGATACCATATAAACAGATGACTAGACGGAAAACTTTTATCCTGTACACTCATTTATATTTTTTCTTCTCCCACTAATGTGAACTGAAAAAAAAGCATTAACTTCCTAGCAGAAATGGGTAGGAAAATTTGAACTCATGGGTCAAAATATTTTGACATATCCAAAAATTTCTGCAATTTCAAACCTGATTTTTTTCCTTATTTTATTTGCAAACCTGTATAGTCAGCATTCTCCTCAAAAGCAAGCAGGACAGCCACCTACACTGCAGTCTGTGTCTATTTCTGGAGATACAAAATTTCAAGTTCTTCAGACTCTAAGGGAGGGCACTGTGAGCTGGTAGGAGAACAAAGACACAAACTGGCAGAAACCTAGCAAAATTTCAGATGGAAATTTGTTTGCAGAGTTTTTTCAGCATGAGCAAGGCTGTCTTCTGCTAAACATTTCTATTTTTACAAATAGCTGAATTTTGAAGAAAAGTGTTAAGTCTGAATTTTTCTGACCTAATTATTTTTAAAAAATTTGTCTCAGACTTCTTTGAAAGGATTTCTTTTTAATGGTGCTTAGATGCAATGGGCTGCATCTAACCCTATTCCAATCAGTTTCACTCGTTTCTTGTGTAAAAACGGCTGCAATGATTGAAATATGTGACATGATAACATCAATAACAATATCTAAATACTGCAAAGAGGTCTTTTGCTTTACCTTTTCCTCATGCTGGCATTCTTAACAACAATAATTTAACATCATTTGTTACAAGAAATTTTATTGAATAACTTGGGCATTTGTTAAATTCTAAGAAAGATGATGAAGAAATTATATCATGTGCAGTCATTTGCTCAGTCACAACTGGATGCAAGTATTTCCCTGAAGAGCATGGGGACATCATGTTGAATGTGCACCTCAGGATAGCCCAACTTTAAGAAAGTCCAGCTTCCCTGGATTTGTGTGATATTTGTGTCTACTCAAACTAATGAACTGTGTATGGTTACGAAATGGTTCCAGACTTTGTTTTCTTTTGAATCACAGTTCTTTGTTCCCTCTTGTCCAACAATAGTCACATCATTAAATCCAGTCTGTGTGCTTAGGTCAGACAACATTGAGCCAAAATTTACTCTTTCATGATTAGGAAGATTTTATAAAAAGCTCCATTTCTAACTTCCAGGTTTTGAGTAGTGTATAGTCTTTTAAGCACTGTCAAACACTATTTGCAAGAGCTTGGAGATGGTGCAGTCATACTGGAAAAACTCATCCGCCCTGTTCAGTTTCACTGATAACTGCATCTTCGCTTTGTAAAACAGGAATTTAAATCCTCACAGCTGTACTGTGGTGGTGGTGTTAAGCAGGAAATCAGAACATAAAAAGCCCTTCTGACCTAGAAAGCTCAGGATTTTGATGTATAGCAAAAAGGTTTTGATATTATACAACAGACGATTAATCTCACAAGATGCTTTGAATTCTGGCCCTATTCCAAAGTCCTTTATGTGTATGTTGAGTTTTAAGCAGACAGACAGTCTCGTTTAGGGCCTGTTTTATGTAGACAGGAGACATAGGAAAAAAAAAAAGTAGTATGGAAGCCATGATTCCTCAGGAAGAAGAAACTGAGGAGGCAAGAGCAGGCAAGAAAAAACAAGATGCTGACGTTTTGACTGTGCTACCAGTAGAATATGTATTCTCAGCAACTTCATGGCACTTCTGTTTTGAAGCAAGTATTTTGCACAGTGATTAGAGCACTGCTGGAAATGTGCTATTGTACCATCTGGTCTCTCCTATCCTAAAGTGACAAACTGTCCCTGTATTATCTCAAGGAACCTCCAGGGAACCAGTGACTCATGAACCTCCACTAGAGCATAGAGCAATGGACTTACTGAATCTGGCTATTTCTACCCATCCATCAATGCTGTTCTCCACAGAGAAGAGAGACAAGACTTACTGAAACAATACTATATTAAATTTGTTAGGTTCCTTTCCAGTATTCCCCTTGTGAAGTATGCATGGAACTACTACTGGGGAGATCATTGGTTTAGGTTCTGTGGCCTGTCAAGCACTGGCAGTGCTTTTGTTTTTCTGTCCATGAAACCCTAAACTGAAAGCTTTAACAAATTATACTCATAGGTGTATTGCAATGTCTGACAGTGCTGAATAATGGCTCTACAGAGGCTTCTGGGCTAAATTTCGGTTAGTCTGTTTAGTCTTTAACAAACCATTACTATGGTTGTGAACCTCAGAAAAAAGTTGGTTTATAACCATATGCAAAAGTCCGTTTCTTTGGGTTTGTGCTTGTGTTACCTGGACTCAATTATTTTATGTCAGTCTGGCATCATATCTCCAACTTTGAGGAGGTCATTGTTGAAGCTGTGGACATTTCCTTCTTTATACAATACAGAAATTGAAATATTACAAAATCCAGAAGTATCACAAATTATTCATTCTACCTGTGTTCATTTCTTCTTTGGAAAGATTCAAGAACAATATAACGTGTAATATCACATTGTCCATTCAGTCAGACTCCACTTTCATTTCCTTTCAAAGGCTGCTTGCAGTCCTGATCCTGCCCTGGGTGTGAATTTGGCATGGAATCCCTGCTGTACCGTAGTTTCTCCACTGTGGCAGACTTTTTCTTGATTCAAATCACCGTGAGATCCATGGATGGACAATATTATAAAATAGTTTTACTGTAATTTTTTCTTATGTCAGCATGGGAAAATTATTGATGTTAGATATTGTATGGCTATTGCTTGTCAGTCTTAAAAGTGTTTCCTCAAAACTTAAGAGCCATATCTGTGTATCTGTTGTGGTTTAACCCCAGCCAACAACCAACCTGGCAGCTGCTTTCTCAGTCCTTCACCAACAGAATCAGGGAGAGAACTGAAAGAACAAAAGCTAGAAAACTGGTGGGTTGAGATAAAGATAGTTTAATAAGAAAAGAAAAAGCTATGAACGCAAGGAAAGCAAACCAAGAAATTCTTTCATTTCTTCCTGGGCAGGCAGGTGTTCAGCCATTTCCAAGAGAACAGGGCCCCATCATGCATAACTGTGACTTGGGGAGACAAATGCCGTAACTCCAAACATCCCCTCCTTCATCCTTCTTCCCCCTACTTTATATACTGAGTACGATGTCATATGGTCTGGAATACTCCTTGGGTCACTTGGGGTCAGCTGAGTCTCCTCTCAAGTTCCCATTCATTCCCAACCTCCTTGCCAACGGGACAGTACAAAAAGGCCTTGGCCCTGTGTAAGTCCTGCTCAACAATAACAAAAACATCTCTATATTATAAACTGTTTTCAGCACAAATCCAAAACACAACCCCCTACCAGTCACTGTGAAGAAAATTAACTCTATTCCAACCAAACCCAGCAGGGTATCTTACTTAAGAGATTGTTTGATTTAACGAGCAAGTTATTTTCCTCATCTGTACATTGAACTTCATAAATTACACTCTTACAATACCACTCGTAATGCAACCCTGTCTATATGCTTTGCCTTCAGGACTAATTTGGTGTCTATTGACAAGAAAAACATTCCTCCTTATTTATGAACAAGGCAGCTTTTCTAAAGTCAAGACTGTCTTAACCTTCTTGGTCTATATTTTTTTCTTGTTTTCCATCAGTGCATTTCATATTGCTTAGAAAGATTAATACCAAATTCACTAAAGAGGAGGTAAAGAAAAGCATGACATCATTTTTTCAGGAGCTGCCCAACTTTTGAAGCATGCCTTACAAAAAAGTGCTAAAAGTACAGGCCTGTAAGGCAGAAAGGTGGGCTGGTGTTCAGCAGTAGGAGGAGGTGAGTCCTACGTGGCTCCACAGACTTTCTGCAAGACTCTGTGGGAGCTGAAGAGAAAGTAGGAGGAAGAGGAACATGAAACTGAAAACTCTGATCAGCTCTATCTTTGACCCAAAAGCAGCCTAGGACTGAGTCATGAGTACTTTTTCTCTTCCCCACCATACTGTACAAGGAATTAAATGTGCTTTGATCACCGAGGAATTACATAAAAATGATTGTATGGATGAGAAAGACCAGAATTTGCTGCTGCAATGTTGGAGAAGAGAAAGGGGAAAGAAAAAAAAAAACTGAATAAAAAGCAAACAAAGAAAACACCCCAACTCCTCCAGCTTAACATAAGAAGGAAAAACAAGGTTATGCTATCACAAAAATTACTGTGAGATACTCAAGGGCAAGCATAATTTTTAAAATTGTTTCTTCTTTATTTCAACATGCTTGATTTTTGACTGTATGGTGTTCCTTTAATTTGAAATATTTCATTATGCTCTCCTCAACTCAGCTATGTCTTTCCTTTCTGTTTCCAAAGATATGAAATCATGAATTTTAAACAAATGGGGAAGGACTACTTTGATTATATCAATGTTGGCAGCTGGGACAATGGTGAGCTGAAAATGGACGATGATGAAATATGGTCAGAGAAAAGTAATATCATCAGATCTGTGTGCAGTGAACCCTGTGAAAAAGGCCAGATAAAGGTAAATATTTTCTTCATTTGCTTCAGTCTTGCAGCATGCACAGCCTCAAAATTTGAAAGCAAGTTTTTTCTTGACTTCTACATGGAGGCAGTATCCCACACCTTGATTAAAATGTACATACTTATGTATTTAGTTCTTACTCTTATTATAATCATCTCACTATTTTCATAAGCTGCCATTTTCTTGACTCCTATATCTGTGGACTGCTGACTTTTTTTTTTTTTTACTTATATTCCAAATGCTTTCAAACAGGTATTGTTTGGAGGCTTCTTGCTACATTTTTTTACAGCATCTGATTCAGTGGAGTGCAAATCCCTGACTGGGACTTGTCAACTCACTTGCAGGTAAATTATAAATAATAACTGCTACTATTTCAGTGCTAGACATAGTCACTCAGACTGGAATGTTATTAATCAGACCTTAAGTCTGTGGTATCACCAGAGAACATCAACTACTAGCACTGCTTCAAACTTCAGGAAATGTAGGTAACATATTTTTTAATCATACCTGTTTTACTGCTTCTTTGTTTCCCAGATTTTTGATTTTTCCTTCCTCCCTTTCCAGGCTGCAGTAAGTAGGGAGCATAGATTAATCTGTCGTATATTAATTACACACTACTTTCCTTCAGCATCCCATGACACTTCCTGCAGAACCATTAAAATAGTGCAAGTCCTTAGCTTACCTTGCAGTCATCTATATAAAAGCTAGTGGAATGAGGGGATGGGCATGTTCAACTGTAAAAAAAATCAGGTGTAATTTCTGACAAGTCTCATTGGAAGCTCACTTTTCTCATGTGTTAGAACAGCATGACTGAAAATTGGGAAGCAGCTGCAGAGAAGGGCATGACCCTTCTCTGCAACACAACTGAATCTCTTTAGTCTGAGTTTTACAGAATTTTAGGACACGGTCACCATGTTTTATTCACTAATTAGTCTTTGGCAGAATCATTTAAGTGAGTTTCATCAAACTGATTGTATTTGTCTCCAGTGTAAGCATAAGGAATTATGTCAGATTTATGAATAACATGCTATTTCAGATGAGGAGTCATCTCATCCCTGTGTAGGCTTTGAAAACAGTTACGATCAAGCTTGATGTAGAATAGCTTCCTTCTCTTCATTGGCAGTAAAAGACACCCAGATAGGACAGTTGGTTCTGATGAGAACACCCCTTCTGCAGACACATAAAGGCACGTGGGATGAGTTACTCCCACAGACACTAAACATGGGTCTGTTGTCAGCCTGCTCCCAGCACAAAGTCACACATGGGGAGGCTAGAGGTGGACAAACAGCTGTCATCTTCAGATCTGTGTGGCTCTGAGTTCCTTTATGATCTGTTGTCACAACACAGGTGATGGGAAGTATCTTGTGATCTTCATTAACACAGTCTCCTTCCACTTTCTGCTCATGTTCTCAAGGATTCTCTCAAGAGCATTCTTCACTATGAAGCCAAGCCATCACACACTTAGATATATGCTTTCATTTCAGGGTCTGAAATGTTCTGTTTGCTTCTAATTAGATTATTGATCATAAATCTCAAAGTTTACCTGGCAGTTTTTACCTTCATGGTCTTCACAGATGATGGTGGGAGCTTGACCCTACCAAGCTCTGTGGTGGTTTTCCTGCAAACATCTGTGTGATTGAGTTATTATGGAGGAATTTGAAACATTGAATGTAATGCTATCCAACATTCAGCAACAGCTGGTGAATCCACCCACAGGATTTGATGAAATCTAAACACAACCCAACTCTATACATTTGAAATAGTGTGGACATATGTTTATTTAAATAAATACAGGTTCAAAGGATTGCCCAGATGACAAGGGGGAAGGGAAATAATTTTTATTTTAAAGAGAACTGTTTATGTTAAAAGGACAGAAAATATTTGTTTATAGTTAGGTGACACAACAAAAAATTATTCAGTAAATTAAAAATAAAAGGATGAATAAATTGCTGGGTAAGCATTTTAACACACACAAAAAAGTCTGACTTTACTCTGAATCTTGAAGAACAGTTATCTTGATTTCTAGAGAAGGATACATAATCCTTCTCTGGTAGTGCTGGGTAAGAAATTTTTAGTCTACCAGTTTCCTGATTAATTTGTCAAATTCCAAGTATTTTACAGAAGGTCTTCATTTGCTGGAAAATTACATGGAAAAGTGTAAATTAATTGTTCATATAGAATTTTAGGTGTTTTGATAATAACATAGGGTTTCTATTTTGCCATTTAATTTTCTTGAATATTTTATTAATTGTAACATTATGGATTTTTATAATGTGTCAAGGTTATCAAAATATGTCTCTAGAAATTAGTACAAGGTTTCTAAAAATTGATTTTCCCTAACATAAGAAATTTCGTCATTTCCTCAACTTTTCGTTCTATTTCAAAATGAAAGAAATCCCAAGATATGATTTATTCTGGAGGACAGATATTCTGTTTTGCAAGTCACTCTAGTCTCAACACTTGCAGAATAAATCACTTATGCTCTTCTGGCCTTTCCATCAGTTTAGCTGTTTTGGTGTGGCTGTTTTTCTTTTCATACTCTACAATTAAAAAAAAAAAACCAAACAAACCGCAATACTTGAAGTTTCTGAAGTCCCCATATTGCTGATGAAAATTACATAATATACTTTTTTCACTGCAGTACTGCAAAGAGCAATCCAATTCTTTTTGATTATGCTCCTTTACATGTTTTTGGAGTTTTTAAATTAAAATTGCAATAAAGACATTTGGGTTTGAATACACTTTCTAAATTCATCATTGCAAAAGAAAAAAGTCAACCTACTTCTTATGCTATAAGTGGGAGTATTTGTTTATAGACTGTTTGGGAAGAACAGTGAAACTGGGAATACTTTATTTCAAAAGAAAGGCATATTGACAAGAAGCACAGATGTTCCCAGAGATGATAAATAAGGATCTTGAAAAATCTGCATTTCAATCCTAAGCATGCAATAACATTCGTTAGTAAATTATAACATGAGAAATCAGGTCAGATGTTAGAATGGAGAAAGGTAACATTCTCACCCTTAAATGTGAATTAGAAATGCAGTAATTAAATAATTCTGAAAAAGGCATGTTCAGTTTGATGTCCGGAAAAATCAGTTTTAATAAATCACTTACTATTGGATAAAAAATAAGCACCCAAAAGTCTTCAGGTAACAAACCCTTAGAGACATAGTGCTGTTGACATGATTCTCTGTATGGACCACATTGGAGTGAATTACATGTCTTCAATATCATGCACTGGGTTCTGTAGGCACACCGACCTCTATGGAGTTTTGCAAATTCTAAGAGGGAAAAATCAATTTTTTTTATCATTCTGTACCTCCACTTACAAATCTCTGGAACTGGTGGATTCTTTCTTCTGGTACATACATCATGGGAGAACTGAGAACTTTTGTCAAATTTTATCTATGAAAACATATCATGAAAAGGAATAATAAAATTTTTAAAACTCTTTGATTTAAAAAAAAAAGGGATTAAAAAATTAAATTAGCAACTGGGGCAGCATGAATGTATGTTTATGCTGCTAAAACAAATGTCAATTTTTGTCTCAGGTGATCCGCAAAGGAGAAGTGAGTTGCTGTTGGACCTGCACTCCTTGTAAAGAGAACGAATATGTCTCTGATGAATACACGTGCAAAGCCTGCCAGCTCGGCTCCTGGCCTAACGAGGACCTCACAGGTAAATGAGATGAGGTTGTGCTTGTGTTGTCAATGAAAGTGCTCATCTAATGAGCTGAAGAAACAAATGGCAGATACAGGTGAGTATGAGGATGGTTTTGGTCAGAGGGAACACAGGGACAAAGCTAAAATTTGAACTGAAGCTGGTACTTCTCTCCTCAACTTGATCCAGGAACTGTTCACATAGTTCAACTCCTTTCTAAAGACTTGAACTACTAGACCTCGAAATTAAAAAAGTAAGAATAAATTACAAAAAGGTCCCAGTTTTGCATTCAGCCCTGTCCTAACCTCAGCTAGTAATACAGATCTTACCTTCCCCAACTAGATACAGAAACTAAGTGTTTGTCAGAGAAATTATTAAGGAAGATTGAATTTAAGAGCTTTATTATCCTCCCAAGCAGGTACAGAAGAATAGTGCAATACCTTCTTTTTTAATCTGAAAAAGTCTGAACTAATTGCTGCAGTTACTGCTGCTAAAAGCTCGAGTGCTCCAAACAGACTTTGGTTTGTGTTAGTCCTTTGCTCATCAGAGTCTGCTGGAACACAGTGTTCATCCTTGTGATGGCATAGACCTCTATGCTCTTGCAGAATACCAGTTAGGCTTCTTTGGAGGCAAATTACTCCAACACTTGTATCCCACAGCCTTTCTTCTTTATGATTAATAAAAAGAACTCAGGTATTCAAACATTCAGAGCACAAACCACTTCAAAACATTGTTCAGGGATCATGTTCTCGCTGTGCCAGGCTTTATATAGACAAGGGGAGAAAAGACAGGTTTTTTTCTAGAAGAGGTCACAGACCTGATTTGCATATAGTTTCTATGGATTAGGGGAAAAACTTTGAGGTGTGAGGGAAGACAAAGGAAAACACAGTTTACTGCACGAATTTATGTAAGTGGGAGAGTGTAAGGTAAGGGTTGGCCTATAGACAGATTTTTATTTATAAAGTTAATCCTTTCCTGCTTAAGGATTGTTGCCTTGCTGTGATAAATGAGCTAGGCTACCAAATTATTGCAAGAGTATCATTTAACCATGAAAATGATGGGGTATTTTTCAGAAAATGTCAAACATGACACTTTCCCTGAGAAAAAAACTTCAACTGAGAAAACTGAAAAAGCAGTAAAATGGACTTTCAAGTTCTGCTGTGTCTATGCTCCCATAGCCCTGCTCCCCCAGTTCTACCTCTCTGGGCTACCAGCAATCAGCCAGCAAACCCTTCTTCTCTCAGGGAAAGCTTTCTTGTGCCAGGAGAATGGAGAAGGGGAGAAAAAGAGATCAGGCTGCATGTGTTCCCAAAAGCAGAGTATTGGGGGTGTGGTACAATGTCAGGTACACTTTTCCAGAAGCTTCCAAACCCATGTTGCAGGGACCAGGTCACTGCACCAGTTCACAACTGGTCAGCTCTTCAGCCTCCAGGGATCTTGTCTGAGATGTAGATCCCAGTTCATGCTTTTGTTTAGGTGAGCACCTGAGGTTTTACCCAGCATAGGTCAGCTGAAAAACCAACTGCTGCAAGTAATTTAGAAAGGCATTTGCTCCAAGTGCCAACAGAGAAGCCAGAGAACCAGTGATGGGAACTTCCCACCGACCTGGTGAAGTTTGGGTAATTAGCTCCTAAGCGTCATCTGTAAGGCAAAGTGGAGTGACCAGGCCACCAAGTCGGCCCTCAACCTCTGTGCTTTGAGCTGGTTCCCCAGGACATAAAAATTTCCGTGATTCAAGCATGACAAGGTCTTATGGGAGGATTCATGCTCTGAAAGTCTCACTTTGCCCTCAGAATGGCAGAGTGGGATGGGTTGGCCCCTCAAAAGTTTTTGCAGGTTGAGTTAATGGTATTCCACCTATCAGTGATTGTTTTTAAGGAAATCAGTTGTATTTTTACTCAAGCCAACTGATTTGTGTATTACATGAACAAACATTTTGTGTTTGCAAAATTACATTTTGCAAACCATTCCTCCTGCTTCAGTCATGCATTTTATACCTTTATAGGGACGCAAATCAATCTGTACACAAAGGACCCCTTGACATCAGTGCCAAGCAATACTCCTCAGGAGATCTAACACTTGTTCCTCAGCCAGGCACAAATTTGGCAGGCTCTATTTGGAAACTGAACCCCCCCTCTTTGGCCTCCATGAGCACAGCTGGCAGAATGTACCCTCCTAGTAACAGGACAGGCATCTCACAGCTTCTGAGCTGCCTAGTTCCCACCCAATTTATTACTGGCATGGTGGCTGGATCTTGTCTTAACTTTGTATCACAAAGAGATTTAAAAAAATCTATTCCCAGTTTATCCATACAAAATAGTGAGCTGCATTTTTAATGATCATATTTCTAGTGCCAACTTTTGCGGCTTATAAAAAACTGCCTCTCAATCTTGTTTACAACATAGGATTTAGTAATAAATGTGCATTAAAAGTAAGGAGAGGTTGATGTATTTTGCATTCTGGCAAGGAAATTTCCTTTCAGTTCCTTAAAGTATACAGCAATCTCCTTGAAATGTCCCTAAATCTGATACTGCAGCATACTAAGTCTGTTTGCTGCTTGATAAAGCCATTTCCTAGGTAATGTCAGCTCCACAAGGCTACACATATAAAAAACTCATTAGAATACGTCTTCCCTGCATGATCACCTTCAGACGAGAGTCCTGTAAATTTATCAGCCATGCACCTGAAATGGCTTTCAACATGGAGCTGCACCTCACTGTTTGCCAGAGATCTGATCTTGGATAAAAACTTATTTGGAACCCTTTCTTGGCTCACATAACAAAACATTGCTCCATCTTTCTTATGTTCATTGATCAGCATTGGTTTTGTGCCACAAAATTCAATAAATAAAATATGTAATGGCAGGGATATGACTGACAGAAAGGAAGAGAGATTAATGCACTTTTTCAGCCACCTCTGGAATATCAGCATTCAGATGCAGCAGGGGAGAAGACAGAAGGGATGCAATATGTGTAGGAAAACAAAATTATTCTCAGAACAGAAAAAGACACTGAAGATCTGAAGTACAGAAAGGCACAGAGAGTCCAAAGGTAGTGGAAAAAGCAAGAGGGAACGAGAGTTTCTCTCAATTAAATCAGTTACTGGAAAATGTCTCCATCTAGAAGTGAAGCTGAGGCAAGAAAGGGATTATTAACTGCCCATATTTTATTTCACCACAAATTTCAGATTGCCTTTGTATGCAATATTCCCCAGGGATCAGGCTCCTCTTTGGACAAAAAACCTAGTAAGTTTCTTCCTTTTCTTCAGATTGATATGTGCTATCCCAACATGTACCACAAGTAATTTTCTTCCTCCTGGTTTAGTATCAAGTTATGCTTCCCAACCTACTGCAGCTCCCCTATGTCCCCACGTGTTGTGTTGGCAACATCCATACAATGCAGCACCAATTTACACATTAGTATGGCCAGCATGGCTGAGACACAGACTCAGCTACAGCAGGAGGAACTCAGTGGTTTAACTACAAAAGTATATGCCAGCCACTCCACTCTTCCTCAAAGCCCTTCTTTGCATTATATTCACTGCAGGTAGAAGAGAAATAGGTGCCCCACAAGTTTAGATACAAATGAAGGGATTTTCTTAGTGCTGATGACCAATGTTGACGCTAATTTTTCAGTAGTTTGAGGAGAAGCTGAGGACGTGGCCTTCTGCATTCACATTCAAAAATGGTGCTCTAGAAAGACAAAATCAATTTTGTTCAGCGCCTCAGAGCTTTTCCAGTGTATGTAGAAACATCTTGGTTCAGTTACCACTACCATTTAAGGACATTTTTGAGATGAGAAAGAAGTAATTATTCTCTCTTTCTGACATTCAGGGACAGCATACAACAATACCAAAACCAAAGTTTCGTCTAGTGACCTCAGGAGTGGCAAGAAAATTAGATTATATTAATTTCAGTGACAAGTGGATTATTTTCACATTGCACTGACATTTTTCTCAGTCTCTGTGTATTCCAAATATGCTGAATATTTTATATTCTTAATTTGATTCCCATGAGAATAGGAGCTTAACTATTTTACACCTCTTGAAATGTTTTCTTTGCCATTCAAGGGTGAGAGTATATATCAGAAATATATATTTTTACTGTAGCTACAAAAATGCTTTCACCAAATAAAGTACAGTAAAGCCAGGATAGCGGTGTCATGATTTTGCTGCCCATCTGGAAGTGACAGATAAGAGCTGGATTATCCAAAAACCCTTGGATAGAAAGGAGTGAAAAATCTGCGTCCCAGCTCTAAGTGACACCACAGCCATTTCACAGATCTCTGACTGCACTATGCTGTATCCCATTTGGCCTGTACTGGTCTGGATTCCTCACTGAGGAGTGAGGATGACTGCCTCCCTCACCCTGAGGGCATTGCTTGTACAGTCAGCAAGAGCCACAAAGAACAGAAGGTGCTGGGGGCTGCTCCTCTCTTGGCTCCTGGCACCGTATGGGACAGCTCAAATCTGTGGGGCCAAGGGCAGGGGCGATGCTTGACAGTGGAACTCAGTGGATCCCAACAAGGACTTGGTCAGTCTTGCAGTATGCTGATTCCGGTTGTGGCAGAAGCCATGGGGGTCTGAGCCTCAGTTGTCTCATAAGACTGGATTCTGCCCCTCACACAAGCAAAAGGTAACTCATGTCTTGCCCAAAATATTTTCAAAGAACTGCATATTGCCATCAGGCTGCTTTCTTGTATTCCCTCTTGCTATAATGTTGCAGCCGTGTTAGATTTCAGCAATTGTCTGACGCGGGACAGAACACAATTTAGTTTGTGTTGACATTGATTTTGCTGCTGAAACATTACTACCATCTTGCTTTTGATCATAATTGTTAGGGCTGTAATTCAGACTGAGGATAGCAGAACACAATTTTTATCTGGTTATTTTTAGTGTTAGAAATGCACATCAGCAGAGATAATGTCCAGTTTTCACCCTGTTTTCTGTGTCCTTTATTTCTCTTTCCATTTTATTTCTTATTCCAAACAAAATGTAACCATTGTCATAAATCACTCTCACTCTCTTCCTCTTGGAAAAGGTATATGTGGATGAATCTAGGGTTCAGGTGGCCAATATTATGACCAGAATCTCTGTCATTTTCTGCTCCCTTGTTGCTGGGTTTGCAGACTTTTCTTGCCTCAATTGCTTGCTCCAGGTAAGGTATGAACTTCAGCTTCCAGTCCAGCATGAGCCACACAGCACTTCAGGCTCAAGTGAGCTCGTTCAATATTTCTGAGTTCAACAAGCAGCTCTTGGAAGCTTCTGGGCTGGATGAAGGGGAACTCGCCAACAAAGCCAGAAGGATCCACTTGCAATTGTGTCCTATGTTATGGAAAGTTTGCTTTCGGAACAAAATATTTACAACATACAGAGCCAGCAGTTTTCAGTGAAACTTAAATCAAAACAGCAGAGCTGGCATAAGGATAGACCTGATTGTTGTAATTCATCAGTTGATCCTGTCACTCTGCACACTTGTGTAATTAAGGAATAATTTCCCATATGGTCACAAAGTAACTTTAATGTACTATTCCAAGATTCATGGCCTTGCCTCTTACTGCAATGCACAGCTAAATCCACATACTCCAGTAACTGGGCACTCAAGCCCCTGAGCCACAGATGCTCCAGCTTTCATGGTTTAAGATGCAACCGATCACAAATCCTGCCCTGCAGAGGTGACAGAATACACACATGCACAGCCATCATCTGCATCAATTGCCTGTGCAAAGACACCTTTGCTGATAGTTTCAGTAAATGTGCCAGTCTGGGAGCTGCAGCAGCAGCTAAGACAACACCTCTGCATGCTCTGCTATCGTAGCAAGTTCAAAAGGTCCCACCAGAGCAGGGCAAAGGACTAGTAACTACAGTAATATACCATAGCACCAGAACAAACATCTGACATGTTAATGTCCTCTCTCCCTTTAGATGGTCCAGATTCCCTGTGAAGGTCAGGGGCCTGATATGTCCCTCAGGAATTTGGAGAGTGTAATCTTCTGGATAATGTTGGGGTTGAAAAAATAAACAAATTACAAAAGCTAATCTATCAGCTTTATGCTGATTTTTATTCTGATGCTGACGTTTTTGCATCTCAGTTTTCCATATATGTGGACACCTAAATAACTAATCGAGATATCCCTCTCCCATCTTTTGGGATTATCAGGAGATAAAAATTCAGAAGCATTAATATAAAATATTTAATTTCATAACATAAATACACTTAGAATAATGAGTGCTAAATACCATATGAAGACTCATTCATAACTAAAATGTAGCTAGGTTGTTGTTTGAGTTTCAACCTTGGTGTTCGGACTTCTGATACGCATGGAAGGATGTCTGAAAAATTACCAAGAAAACCAAATCTTTTGTTAACAGGTCAAGCTTACTGACCAGGATACCAAATCCCACTGAAAAATATTTAGAATTTACTAAACCAGCAGAAATTTTCTGCCAGTTTTAGTCTCCATGGGCAGATTCAGTGAGCTTTAGCTCATGATGTTAACCTAACAGAATTTATTGAGTTACCTTCACTTTTCAGAGTGAATCCTATTCACAATCCCTATTCTGTCAAGTTTACCTTTGAAAATGGTTTAGTTATGTATTTTATGTTGCCTATCATGGAAGGGATTTCTCAGTGCTAAGCTAATACATTTTTATGGATGCTGAAGGCATGGTAAGTTCTTGTAGGTGTCAAGGCTATAATAACAAATGAAACAGATCAAATCCACAGAAAATATGGTCTATAATACAGTGCTTTATATCTGTAAACTCTTCTCCCAGATGAACTAATTTTAATGCAATATGAAAGATCAGAAATAAGGGACAAATTTGCCTCTACAGAAAGAGGAGAATGTACTAATAGACCTACTAATAGATCTCTGGCAGTGGTCAGGCCTTCAAGAGCATTTCCTCTCCTTGTTTATGGCAAAATTTAGTCCATCTGTGAAGTAGCTAGATGCTTTTCCAAAATATCAGAAACTATTTTTTTTCTCAGAAGACCCTTAGACATCCTTATCTGTATTTTCTTGGTGATTTTTGGTGGTCCTTTGAGAAAACCTTTCCCTAGTGTATTAAATGGAACTCTGATTTTTTCTACCTGCTCATCTTGCTATTCACATGTATATGGTGTCTTGCTCCACACTGACTATCCTTCTGGCCAGAAGAGCATCAGGGTAGTTTTATGTCAGTTTTACTGGGGCTCCAGGCATCCCTGAGCACAGAACTACTCAACACCTGCTCCAAACTGGACTAGGTCCAAACAGCCTTTCTACAAGCCAAAGACCACTTTAGTGCCTCAGCACACTGCGGGCAGGCATCACACAACAAGACTGCTGGCTTTGTTCCACCTATTTCTGAGCCAGCTAGGAGAGAAAAATTTCCAGGTGCTTGGAGATGTTGATAAAGTGTAAGAGGCAGGCTGTGGGGCATTATTATGGCCATTGACAGGAATGACTTCTTTTTGTGGTGCCATTTTTCAGCTTTTGTCTTGCTATAGTCCTGGCCATCAACCGAACGTGAACACTCACAGTGATGTTTTCCCATCTTTCTTTGACTTGATCTAGTTGTCCTTTTCTGCAAAGTGTCATTGTCAGAAACCATTACCTGCAAAACTATTATATCAAAACTTCACCAATCATTGTTTCTTGAAGATTATCCAGTCTTTAAATCTTAACTGAGGAATAAATCATTGCAAAGTTTAGGAATCTCCTTGTAAAGTATACTCAGTGATGGTACAAATGGGACAAGTTTTCAAATTTTTTCTCAGGTATTTCATTGAGAGAATGTAAAAAGAGTAATAAAGCAAGGAAGGCATAAAATAGTCTGAAACTAATGAGAAACATTTGGTTATGATTCACCTCTGCTACAATGTTAGAAATGAGGCAAAATTTAGCCCCTATATCACTGTCTGCACGCAAAGGCCAGCTGCCAGATAAAGACCTTTTCTCTTCAGATTTTCTGTCAAGAATACACAGCAGTGTTAGAAGATGGAAACTATTTGTTTGGACAAAATATTAATTAAATCTTGCTAAAATCAGAAATAGATTTAGAGGTCATTTACTTATAAAACTCCATGAGGAAGAATCCCCAGTGGGATATCTGCACACAACAGAGGATGTCTTCTTGTTTTCACCCTTTTTCACTACTCTCGCTTGTGTAAAATATTGATTTTATGTGATTACTGTGCTACTTTAAGCTTGAAAAAGCCAGAAAGAAATACAGTGTCTCCCTGAAACTTAATACTGAATAAATAAACCCATAAAACCAGCAAGAGTTAAAAAGGTATTATCAATTAATGCAATGAGAATGTTTCATAAAAATCTCATGTCTTTCTTACATTTAGGTGTGGTAGTAATTTTATTAATGCAAGAGAAAGCTTTTCACATCAAAGCAGTCAAATATGGATGGCAAATTAATCTGTATTCAGTAAGGAGCCCAATTCTCTTACACTAAAGTGACTGCAAATTTGTATACTTTAATTGCACTAATGTCAAAGACTCATTGACCCCATTCCTCTGATTTTTCTTCTGTCTTCAAGAACACTGAAATATCTGCCTTCTACAATTGCCACATTATTGAAGGTATTATATCTTCGATAATATTATTTCTGTAGAGACACAGGATGAAGAAACACTTGGAGAGGAAAGGAGTTAAGCCTAATATGTACCCATACTGTTTCATGAAATGATTTTTACCACTACGAACGTCAGTGGCAGATTTGGAAAACTCTAACCTCCACTTAAAAGACAGGAAAAGGCAAATAATAGATCTTGCATGTAGAAATTGCCAAATTATAGTCCTGATATCTACATTTACTCCTGTTCATCAAGTCATTGAGATCCCAGGTTGCCTAATTAATTGCTATTTCTTGGCATCCACATACCCACCAGACAGTGCTAACTACCCTGAAAATACAGATGTGAGCACCTGGCACTCCATCTTCACAGGGTGAAGTGTCTTGTCACGAACCACTCCAAGTCAGGATGACACTCTCCTGTATGACCTCACCAGAAGACAGCAACATGATTACAAAAATACAAAATTTTGAAGTAAGTTAGATTTTGCAATTGAGTCTAGTCAACTCAATGCAAGTATAGGGGAAAGAAAAGCTTTTAGCTGCATTTTCTCCATTACACCATCCACTCCCTGCTGTCCTGCCCTGGCCGGCAGTGTCAGCATGTCCACTGTTTTCAGGAAGTTACATTCCAGAACATCAAGGTCCTCCCCTTTTTTTATTACCATATTGGGTTCAGCTGAGATGGAGTTCATTTTCCCCATAGCAGCCCTCACAGTGCTCTGCTTTACACTGATAACTAGAGATATACTGATAACACAGCATTCATTTATCAAGGCTGTCTCTCCAACATTCCCCCCTCACCAGTATGCTGGGTATGAGCAATATCATTTGAGGGGACACAGCCAGGATAGCTGACCCAAACTGACCAAAGGGATGTCCCATACCATATGATGTGTGCTCAGCAATAAAACCTAAGAGAAATGTTTTGGTGTGTGCATTTTTTTGTTAGGATATTTTTGTTCTGGAGCAACTGTTACATTTACTGAAGCCCTGCTTCCTAGGAAGTGCCTGCACATCACCTGGTGATGGGAAGTAGGGAACAAATCTTCTATTGGTAGGCACCGGTATAGTATACTCTGGTGCCACAGGGCACAGAATCCATCTGGATCTTGAGTGAAAGTCATGAAAAGAAGCAACGTCAAAGGACCTGAATGGGAGATTCAGTTCTTGGGAATAAAATGTAAGGAAGGATGCCATCATGTATCTATGGCTCTAGTCAGCAAGACAGAAATTATATCTGCCCAGAAATCCTGCAAGAGATCTGGCCAGAAAGCAGAAATACCTATCCAGGCTCTACAGTGCAAAAATAAAGGATGGAAGGAGAAGGGATGCCAGCAACAAGTTTTCTGACACCTTTTACTCCTGTCTATTCATCTGCACATTGTAGAAGCAAAAACTTTTTTTGACTTCCTATGACCCAGATGTGTAGAATGATTTACTAAAACCTATACAAAACTGAAAAACAAGTGTCCTTAGATGGCTTGCACTGGTAATTCAGCTTTGTTGTTAATTTATTAACTTCAGTTTATTTAACAAGTTAGATTAGGTTTTAATTTTTCAGAAATTTCAAAAGGATGAATAACAGATAAAGAAGTGAGCAGGATGTGCCATGCCAAATTACCTATTACTTTAAAGTCCAATTATAGAAAATTTTTCTTAGAAAAAAGGTACCATATCTGAGAAAAAAACCTAATCTCTTTTTTTGGCAGTTAGAATCTGCAAGATGTCTCTCCACAATCATTAAGCAAATACTAATATCCTTCATAGTGTACAATATAATTAGTAGGATTGACATCTAGTCCTTTAAGTGCAAATAGTATGCAGGGAACTCTGAAGCACTTTGTATTGAGGGAATGCAACTTGCTGTGGAAATTCATTCATAAATTCCTATCTTTCATAGAATTTAAAAGGTAAATTTCCACTGTGAGAGGTGACTTATCTTAATCAGCTTGGTCATCGTGTTCTATTCCAGATAAAGTGTATTACTGAAATAAGCTGTCATTGAAATGTACTTATTGTCCAATTATATTAACATCATTTTAACACATGAGCCTGCACTCAATACAATGGCAGCTTCCCGAAAGACAAAAAGAGGAGAAATAACAGGAAAACCTCTAACTATCATTAAAGAATCTCACATCTACATACTTCAGTTTACCTTTTTCTTTTTCTATAGGTTGTGACCTCATCCCAGTCCAGTATCTCAGATGGGGAGATCCCGAACCAATTGCAGCCGTTGTTTTCGCGTGCCTGGGTCTGTTGGCCACACTGTTTGTTACAGTCGTATTCATAATGTACCGTGATACTCCAGTGGTCAAATCATCCAGCCGAGAACTTTGCTACATCATTCTGGCCGGCATCTGCCTGGGGTACTTGTGCACTTTCTGTCTGATTGCAAAACCTCAACAGATTTACTGTTACCTTCAGCGAATTGGCATCGGCCTCTCGCCGGCTATGAGCTATTCTGCGCTAGTAACTAAAACCAACCGCATTGCGAGAATACTGGCTGGAAGCAAGAAGAAAATTTGTACAAAGAAACCTAGGTTCATGAGTGCCTGTGCCCAGCTGGTTATTGCATTCATCTTGATATGTATACAATTAGGCATCATAGTTGCCCTCTTTATAATGGAGCCACCAGATATAATGCATGATTACCCAAGCATCCGAGAGGTCTACCTGATTTGTAACACCACCAACTTGGGTGTTGTGACTCCCCTCGGATATAATGGATTATTAATTTTGAGCTGCACCTTTTATGCATTTAAGACAAGAAATGTCCCAGCTAATTTCAACGAAGCAAAATATATTGCCTTCACAATGTACACCACCTGCATCATTTGGCTGGCTTTTGTGCCAATATATTTTGGAAGTAACTACAAGATAATCACCATGTGTTTCTCAGTCAGTCTGAGTGCCACGGTGGCCCTTGGCTGTATGTTTGTGCCCAAGGTCTACATCATCCTTGCTAAACCAGAGAGAAACGTGCGCAGTGCATTCACCACATCGACTGTAGTCCGCATGCACGTAGGGGATGGGAAGTCATCTTCAGCCGCGAGCCGCTCCAGCAGCCTGGTGAACCTGTGGAAAAGAAGGGGATCATCTGGTGAAACGCTTAGGTAAAGTTTTCTAATCTGGGAGTGTGGGAAGGTGATTATGATCTTCTGAGAGTTACTAATAGTGGAAAAACAAAGAGAAGTGTGCTAATTTCCTTCGCCTCTGCACTGGGAGTGGAGTGAGTCCTCTGTCCCACATCTGCAAGTTTTGGGTTTGACTTAGTTCAAAGGCGGTACAAAAACAGGGGACAAAGCAATGGGAAAACAAAGTTGGAAGTACTGGCTGTGACAACTGTACATGAATCTAGGGGAAAAACAAGATCTTAGGAGGAAAAAAACCCAAGAGAACAAGAAATACAATGCATTTCCTTGCCCTGAATGCACCCATTTACAATCTCTTTCCCTTAAATGAGCTTCACAGTGTCTGTATTTTGCCTCTAGTGACAGCAGTAAGACAACAGAGTTGTTGTTAGAGCTCCATAATCGAGGTGGAGTATTAAACACGAGAGTCATCGTGAGCAGCCACTGTAAGGCTCCTGAGCATTTGTTCTATATGACTCTTCTGTTATACATTTTATCTCCCTTGATTTTCCTTTCTTATGCTATCGCTTCCTAATATCTTTCTTTTTGTCCTCACCTATCTTCTCTTCCTTACCTTTCTGTGTACACATCCTCCTGATTCTAACAAATTCAGCTGCTCACAGGCCCCGCTGTCTACCCTTCCTGCCACTGAACCGATACTCCCTTATGAGGTATTTCTTTGTTTCTTCCTAAGACATTATTTGAATTCAGCAATCATGAAGACAACTTGTACGTTCAGTGTATAAAAATTACCTTAAGTGAACATTAAAGAGAAAGGAGAGCCCTGGAGTGGAAACACTGCCCTGCTTCATAGACAGAACATGTAGGCATGCACCTTGTTCAGTGTTTTGTTTTCATTCTTTGATCCTTTCACTTTTGATATGGGTGCTATGAGGATAATTTAGGTTATTTAACTTCTGGCATAAACAAAAAGTCTGTCAATATGAAACTACAAAGAAATAATTTTGTCATCCCTCAGCTATGTATGTCGAGCCTGGAAGTGACAAGTAGCTAGAGTTTTCTTCTCACTGAAACACACATGGGTTTTAGGATTGATAATATGAATATATCCAGACATGTCATTGTTCACAACTGGAGTTGGTATGGTACAAGGACAATTCGTACTTCCATTTTTGTGGGAACCACAATTTGGACCTGAGGAAGGACTTTATTAGTAATACTTGCAGCACATGTCATGACAAAGTGATTATTTTTTTCCGTCAGAATACTAATTATTCTCTTTCAGAGACTTTGAAGTGGTACAAAAATGGCCAGTCTATTACAATATATTTTATACTTATGATCAGTTAATGACGGGTTTTTTTTCCTGTTCCTTTCCAGGTGCAGAGTAGGATGATATTTTAAAATGATAAATCCTTTTTCAGATTAAGTGATGGTTACCTGAAATATCCTTTTCTGCAGCCTCTATCCGTATGCATAAATGACCTGAGGTATTTGAATTAGAAGCTCTATAGCAACTTTTGGGACTGTTATAAGAGGCATTCTTCAAAATATGTCTTCACTAGAAGGCATTCTTCTTTGAGATTATTATTAACTTCCCTCACTTTTGCTGCGGAACTCCTTTACCATCTTGCAACTTTTTTACTCAACAAGATGAAGTTATAGATGACAGGAAGATCTTGGGCTTGGGAAGGAATTTTTTGGTCACCTCTTCAGATCTGGTTTGAAAAGACTTTACTCTAAAATCTTTGTTTTGTTCTGAAAAGCAAGGAGCATACCCCATTATTAAATATTCTAAATGACAAGATGCATTTTCTTCTTTTTGAGGACTCCCTTTTCATTTCTTTATATCCCTCAATGGGTAGATAATACCAGCAGTAGGGAGATATTAGCAGAATACAATAGATCATCATCTACAAAGACTTCTTTTTCAATAGCACTGTCTTGGGAATCACTTCAATCCAAAAAGAGCTTTGAGAGTGCCCAATATGTGTGTGTAGGAATGAAAACGGCAGCAGAAAGCTGATACATTGACATATTTGCCTGGATACAAAGAACTAGAATTTTGCATTTGAAACTTGGGGAAAAACTTATATGTCATCAGTAGTGTTCATTAATGCACAAACTTGTAACAAGGAAGATACTCCTAATACGTGTGTCTGAGTCCTCAGCTGATTAAACTGTGATGGTCACTGAGTTTAGTAGTGCTCAGTCAGTGTGTGCCTGAAGGGTCTAGGCATCCAAGAGCAAAATGATTCCATCGACCCTGGGAAATTCTCTCCAATCAATGCCAATTTGATTACATGAAAGAGAGTCCTAAAAGGCGAGGAGTAAATTTAAAATGGTGCTCAGGACTTCACCTAGGTCTGGTATAATCTCCAAGAAAGAACAGAAAACCACTGTCAGCTTCAATTCCATTTAGTGTAGAAAATGAGCAGAGTTCCACCATTTCACTTGATAATCAAACATCTCTTTGAAAAAATCTGGTTATACAAAGCAATAGGTTTCAAGGTATTACTCAGTACAATACTCAAAAGATTGTTTGGACAGTTATTCAAGTAAACACCAAATTATTCAGAATCAAAGGAAATATGCGCTAGAACTACATGGCATTATTTAAATAGCTCAGAGGGGTTTTATTTAAAAGAGAGTGAGTCACTGTTGAATTTTAAAGAAACATGCTATTTAAGTCGCCAGTGCATAGAGAGGCCTCTATCATTAGCATTTTGCTTCTTGACACAAATTTATAGCACAGTGTAGTATTGCACCAAATCATTGTCAAACAGATAATGCCAATGTGCCATTCAGAGCTTTCACATCAGCTGCAAAATGATAGATAACAAGACTGCTTTTGCCCAAATAAAGCAATGCATCTGTTACAGTCCTAAATTACTTTTTGCATGGGGTGTTCTTCAATTAAGAAAACTCAGTCAAGCTGTGGTTATGTGTTGGAATGAATCTCCACATACTGAAATATGTAGAAGGAGAGAGTAAAACTACTCATTACCCAGTGAAATGAGAATGATTTCATGGAGGCTGTTGTTATTCAGCAGTACTCATCAAAAGATATTCTGCCCTCATTTAAAAGTGGGGCTGACAAACCTGACATTACCAGAAGTGATTCCACAAAGGAGAATACTACATAGCTGGAGTCAAAGTCATATAATTGGTGTAGAGAGGCATCTGGAACTTCTGATTCCAGTTATCTTACCAGTTTCTAGTTTCATAAAGACTAGGAAGGCCATAAATACATTGAGTATATCTTACCTTGAGGTAACAGGAATTACTATCATCTATGCTTACACAGCCTTTTTGCAAGGGTCAAAAATACAGGGCTAATTTATCCTCTCCTCACTCTCAAATAACTCGCTATTCCATGTAAGATAAAGGATGTATATTCCTGCACAAGAACTGCTATTATGATACTCCTATTATGATATTTCTAGTCAGGACTGCACATCAAAAGGTCTCAGTCATGTTACCCTGACCTGGAGAATAGTGCAGATGTTCAAAAACTCCTCTAAGTATCTTTCTAATATCATTGCCCTGGATTTCACAGAAAAAAATTAACCACTGTAGTTGTCTATGTCTTCTGGAAGGTGTCTTTAAATGGGCCAAACCACACGTGCTCCACTTTCCAAGCTTATAAAACTGACCCTTTAAACACACTCATCTCCCCACGACTACCTGCAGAAAAGCAAGATTTCTTTCCTTTAAGCAAGTAATAAACTGTTCTGAGCAACCAGGAAAGTATTAAAATAGCCCTAAATACTGTCTTTTACATATATGTGTGCTATTTAAGTCCTACCAGTATTTTTCTCAAAAGAGAGAAGCTGATAGATGCCCAGTACAAGCCAAAAGTACCCTCCTGAAACAAAACAAGACAGATTATCATCTTCTTAATAAGTAACTAAGCCAGAAGGTTGAGCAGCACTTTCAATCTGTAACCCAGGCAGGTAGCTGTGATCACCCAGAAGGAAAGAATCATCACCAGCTAGGCCAGATAATGTTACGTATATTCAAGATACATTGAATGTTTGTGTTTTGTGCGTAATTCCTCCACACAGCTGTGAACAGCACAATACTAGACAACAGAAGAAATATGCACATAAATTCCTGCACCTTATCATAGACACTTCTCTCGCAAATCTTTTTGAGACTAAAGCTTAATAACTCAGTGTGACAGTGATACTTTATTCTACCTGGATTTACTATGTGATGAAGTATTTCCTAAGTATTTAAACATAAGACATGGCTGTCAAATTAAATGGATTACTCACTTGGTTTTTAATGTTTTTTCTTGTCCACTTAAAAAGTTTGTTCTGCACTGTGTGATTACAGAATTGAGCATTGCTCTGTATGCCATCTGCAGAAGTGATAGGACTGACAGCTTTCATCCAGGACTGGGGATCCCTCATCCTAGTGAGCCAAACTCACTCTTAGGAAAATCACAAAAATTTTGTTATATAAATCACATTTTGTTTTATCTGACTAAACTTAAACTAAGATGCTCACATATCTACCTCAGAATCAGGTTTTTCCCTCTCAAGTGCTTCACCGGCACCTCAGAAAAAGCCATCAGGTGTCTGGGCTCACATGCTGTTAATTTCCATTCCATGTCTCCTATGAGGCAAATATAGTAAGCAAGGTAGATTTTTTCCACTGAACTGGATTCAATCCTGGACTACCAGTGTCTCTAGGTAGTGTATAATTAGACATCAGGCAGCGCCAAACTGTGCCATAATTAAGTATTTTGGAAACAGGTGTCTACCATCACACTGCGTACTCTGTTTCTGCAAGGAACAGCTGGTTTTCTCCCTCATCTGTTCTATGTTCACTCTTATGACTGACTATATCTGTTTTGTTACAATTCAAACAGGAGCTATTTTGGACCAGAAAGTAAGAAAATATGCTTGGATCAGCCTAGAAGCTGCCATTCATGGTTTAGAAAAATTCCAGTCTAAGTATTATATCATTCATCAGTGTGCCATATTTCAGCACCGAAACCCTGGGAAGAGCTTTTTCAGAAACCTAAATTGAATTTTCTCCAAAAGTCCACTCTTTTTCCCTCAGAGATGCTGTTGGGGGCTGCCCGAGGCCGCACAGCATCCAGCTGCAGACGTCCTTAAAAGCTAAAGCACACGGACAAGGCTGGCTCCTTCGCAAGGAGCGAGCCCCAAACAGAGCTGGTTAAAAGCGTCTGCAAAGGCAAAGGGTGAGAGAGCTACCCTTTGATCCTTTGATTTATTCCAAAAACCAAGGACATAAAACCAGGGTGGGAAGAGGGGCTGAGGATCTTATACAGGGTGGAGCAAAGGGAAACAACCGGTGGGGATTGACTTAGGGGGAGGAGTCCACAAAACAACCAATGGAGATAATAAGGAGGAGGGAACCAAGATAGGGAACCAATGGAGCATAGAATGCAGAAGGAATTCTAGAAGTGATGCATATTAAACAGGAGTAATGAATAAGCATGAACTCATGCATAAACTGGGTGTAAGAGGCTGAGCCTTAGACCTTGGTGCTTGTCCACTGGGACTCTGGATTTTGGTCTGCCTTTAAGACAGCCGCATGCACTGCAACACCTCAGGAAAATTTTAAAGCAGTACTTCTAATGTTGAATACTATTTAAATCCATACAAAGTACTGAAAAAGACCAAGTAAATTGAAAATGTGAGAAACTTCTTCAAGGTTTCACTACTGCTATGTTATGTTATTAAGAAAGTCCTGGAAAGACACTGAGTTTCCAGACACATGGGAATCTGCATGAGAATAAACTTCTGTCTCAGTTACATGCCAAGGTCCCCAAGATGCACCTCATGCAATTCCCATTGCCCAGATATCAAATTTTCACTGATTGAAAGCCACATACATGGATAAGAAGATAGATTTGAAGTCATGGCCATCAAGCTGTGATCAATTTTAGCGTATGTGTGTGCATCATCAGCATGAGGATTTCAAATGTAAATGGGAAAGATTCAAATTCCCTGTGCCACAGCAAGATAAGTTGCCTGAGATATGAAACAGGTCTGTTGTTTGACATGGAGCTTTTAGTTCTGTAAAGAAGATGGAGTACAAGAAAAACTGAGGGACTTTTGTGGAAAGCTGAAGCTGGGTCTCATTCCTCATGTGTACATCCATTGAGAAAGATACTGATCCTGAGCTTCTGCCACAGCATATTCTATTGGGACACATTTTTATAGTGCAAGTGCCAATTTTGTCTTCATTTATATGCAGCTTGAACAATTTCTCTGACACATTTTTAACCATGATAAAAGAACACTACACCTCACTTCCAAACTAATTTTTAAAAACTTTTTACTTACCAGACTTTTCCAGGGCATGGCTTATATGTTCATACTCACAATTTTGATAACCAAAGGGCTGAGATACTCCTGGTGATCCGATTGGTCATACAGTATACTCAGACTAATACTCCATCAGGTCCATTGCCTGGCAAAACAAGGCAAAACACAACTTTCCTAAACTCTAGAATAACAGTCACAGATTTCATAAAAGTCATTGGTTCTGCAGTTTCTGCAGGTAGTTGCACTGATTTAAACATGGAAAACATTAAACTGAATATAGAAGAGGTTGTAACCCCACAGTACTGAGCTCAAGACTGGTGCATAATCTCTTGTATGGAGTAATATCTGCAGCTTGTGAGATATGACAGCATGGCTTACTTTCCTACTGGAACTTGGTGGAGCCATTCTATCTTGTATGAAATAAACACTGATTGGAAAAAAAAAATATTTTCTAGCCTGGTGAAAAGTAAAATGATTTTTAATATCGGTCAATGGCAGAGGAGAGGTTTCAGCCCACCTGTCTTATACCCCACAAGTACCCCATCAGGCTGTTATAACATATTTACACAAAAAGATCTTTCCAATTTCAGTTTTATTTCACTGTGGGGAAAAAAAAAAAAAAAAAAAAGGTAGGGAATATTATTTGAAATCCTGAACAGATAGTTTTATAGAATAAAGAAATAATTTAGAGGTGATTTTTAGTGTTTCTAATCAGCTCTTGTGTGTACAGAGAATTAATTGGGAGATTATAAAAGAGTGTGAATTGAGAGAACTAATGCTTAAGAAGTTACATTCTAGAAATGACTGGCACCATCTTTGAACTGTAACAATGATCAGCTTTTAGCCATTGCCCACCCCAATGCAATAAATCCTTGTGGAAACTGAAAACTGGAAAAGCTGCTCAAAACAGGAACACATATTAATGTAGGGCAAAAGATGTCACTGAAAACTCACTGCATACCAAAAAACAAGTTAATTTTTCCAGATGCTCTTTAATGGGACCATTGACTATAAATTGCACAAAAATGGTTAGATGCCTCTGTATTATGAGTTGATGGCAAAAAAGTGAGGGGTAAGCTTCTTACTTGACTTAATGTAATTAGAGCAGATAACAATTTACATGAGGTGAAGGTTTGGCCCAATGGGTATTGTTCTTATTTAAAAAAATAAAATCTAGGTATACTGATACAACAAGATACTATTTGTTTGCTTCATAGCCTAGCTAAAATTGAATTTTGATGCATGCAGTATAAAAAAAATTGACTCTTCAGAGAAAGTCATTATCCTTTTGATGGATTAGTCTGCATTTATTAATGAATCAGTTCCCAAATGGATCATGTGGAGCTATTTTAATCTAATATGCTACAAAAATTTAGATTGAGAGATTACTGAATGGTTTTAGTCCTTCACTTTTCTCTAAATAATTTAGTCTTGGTGTCTTTTTGGACAAGCTTGATACTGTGATTAACTAAACTTCAAATACTTTGAAATGACTGAAGAACATTTTATAAAACTCAGTGAAAGGTATTACTGAAAGCTTTTGATAAATTGCTGCTAAAACATTCCATATGTATAATGAATTTAGACTCCTAAATGACCTTATTACAATGTTTTCTGTGTACAGTGCTAGTGTTGTTTTTTTGAATTTTCCCCTCAACTTAAATTTAATTAAAATATTTATTGACTGATTGACTGATATAATTTTTTTGGCTGCATTAACTGAGCACATGTCTTCAAGCCTAATATTTGGCATTATTTATATTATTAAGACACTGTTGCAACCATTTTGAAACAAATATCATAGCTGAAGTCTGCAAATTAAATGACATTGTGAACAGTTCCCTACCGTTACCCAAATATGCTCTAGGTTGCAAAATTCACTCTTGCTAGTGTGCTGCAAAAAAGAAAAGGAAGAAACAGTGAAGATGGGACCCAACAGTTCTATATTTATTTAAGTAAAGAAAGAATTTCTATCTTTTAACAGCAGTGTTTATCACTTTTACATATTTTTTTTCATCTTCAAGCCTGTCTCCCAAAATTCTGATGACAAGTAAATGCTAGTATATACTATATCACTACTGTCCTTGCTACACATGCTGGAGAGCACCCAGAGAAGCCATGCAGATGGTCTCATGTTCATTGGCATGCACGATGTAGGTCCTGTCTGCCAGGTTTGTCTACCAAAGGAAATTCTGCTTCTTTCTAGAGCAAGCTTTGATACGAACTGGCACCGTAATTAATTTGATGCACTGTAATTAATCTGATAAACAGAAGACTAGGACATGCACCCTCCTTCCAAGGTCCACCAAGTAACAAACCAGTCTGCCACTGTGGAAACACCTATTGAATTATAATGAATGATATTTGTACTTGTATCCTGAATGCCGATGTGGACTGGTGGAAGAGTTGGAACTTCATCTGGCTGAGAGCTGTGTTTGGTGACAGATAGTTTTTTGTGACGGTGACTGAAATTTAAGGCAGATGTCTGTTAAAATATACAAACACAAGGCTCTTTTAATCTGCTGTAATTTTGACTATAGCATTATATATTGAACATTTACATAGGGAAGACCCTACTGTACAAAAACCCTATATAGTGCTGTGTGTAGCATTTCAGAAAAACCTTTTCTGGGACAAGGGAGATAAACAGACTGGTAATATTTTGCTATCAGTCTAATCTTCCCTTGAGCCAGTATAATGCTTTGTATATCATTCCATCAAAAATGCCATTTTAATTCACCAGCTGCAATTACATCCGATTGCTTAATTAGAATAAGCTTAAAAAAAAAAGTAAATTTTTATGCTGCACTTGAAAAAAAAATTGTAAGTTTGGCACTAAAGCAATTTTACTTGCTGAAATTGTGCTAATAAGCAAGTAATATTTATATGTTGATTTTTTTAAAAATTAAAAAAGTGGCATGCTTAATAATATACAATTTATTTTAGCCATTACATAAATGGGAAAATTTCACGCAATAAACAGACACCCTTTCAAAATATTCAGTGCAATACGCTGCAATTTCAAGATAGCATGACCAATCTCACAGAACTGATTTTCAAGAATACAGTATGTTTGTAGTTCAAAGCAGTCCCTGCAGTAGCAACACTGAATATTGTTCATATTTCATGCTTTAGCATTTTTGCAGAGATCATTAAACATATATTGTCTTACCTAATCTAAAGGCTGGCTTTAACTGTGCTACTATGAAATATAAGTTCTTCATCATTTCTTAATATCAAGACCAAGGAATATTGCAGGTGAAAAATACTACTTGTATGTAAGTTAACAGTGTCAAGCACACATAGGGTGCTCAATAATTAATAATGCTTCTGCCTGGCAGTATGAGATTGCATTTGAAATAGGGATTAATGACAGCTCTCCGTCTCCAACACAACAAATTACCTTTGTTTTGCATTTAAAAGACCCAAAGATACCTTGAGATATCTTCATTTAGTTAAACTTTTTACTGGAAAAAGAGAAACAAAAACTCCTTATGTCTAAGAGTAAAAATCAGTTTCTAATTGCTCATACTTTATTTTTTTTTCAGAGCACAGATTGTTTGAAACAACTACTTTTTGCTATTGCAAGCTCTTGTCTTTTGGGAATTCTTTCGCCTTGTGTAGTGTGGACATTTTAACAGAACCTGTTCATTACCACCCACATTCTATCCACAGATTATTTTTCAAGGATTTCACAGTATCTTTGACCAAACTATTCACAAATGTAGGCTATAGCACACCTTCTAAGTCTGGCCTCCCAACATCCTCCAGATAGGGGATGTATAGCCATGTGAAATGCGCTGCTGATCAAGGTATCCAACACCTTCTGCATGGGAACTGGGAAAGAGCAGAGGTAGGAGGGGCCATGAGCATACCTGAGTCTCATCCTAACATGAAATCAAGACCGCCAGGATACCAGCACCTGGATCTACTGTGAAAGCATGGTCTAAAAAAGCCCCTATCTAGAGACTCTTTTCAGCACAAGAACAAAAATAATAAATAATTAATAATAATGTAGGGATCTACACCTACACACACATAAAAGCTGATTTCTACAGCATTTTAGTGAATCTCTACTGATCTCATTCAGGATGATGATTCCCATATTGCCCCTTTGTTTCCCATGGCATCCATTAGTATTGGTCTACAAGAGGAGTTTTGTTGGAAGGTGAAGAAGGCAAGAAAAAGGTCTAGAAGTCCTTCAAACTTGAGCAGTTTCACTGGTGTTTCCTACCATGTATCAGATGTACATTGAGTTCACTAGAAGCCAAGACAATATACTCATGATTTCTCAGCCCAGGAGTAAGTTTCTTTCTCTCCACTGAGGCCCCCTGGAGAGAGAGCACTGCTATGTCAGATAGAGTGATGTAACCAAGTATTTGGCAAATGGACAAGCTCTGCAGTGACTGAGTTACTGGGAATTACTTCCCAAATTTCCTGTCTCTAATCAACACTTATAAAACATATTAGTATTTATCATTTTATATTTTCCTTAAGACAACTTGCTCCTGTGCAAAAAAAAATGACACAGATCATGATTTGCCACCAAAAGATGTGAAAAAAACATTAAAGATGACCCAAAAAATTCTAAATTGTTTAACAGAATTTAGTAGCTGCGTTTCTGCACAGAATCAAAGCCTTCTCTCTTTTTTCTAACCAATATATAGTCCTGGAATTGGAGAAAAGGAGAAAATAAATTTGTTCTTACAAATACTGTTTACATGGTGCTGTTTTATGCCTCCTCCATAAATACCATAAAGCCAAAATACCTGTTACTTTTCACTTTAGTATTTCTTATGTCAAGTGCAAAGAAATGTCTGAGGGTTTTCCCTCTCAAAAGACTGGCTCTTTTAAAGCAATCCTTGGTTTTAACAAACTGGAAGGGGACATTCTTCTAATGCAAGACATTCTGAGGCAAAATCATTCCCTGTGTCTGCTCTGAAAGCTGAAAATCCTTTTTATGCAGCATCTTTGGTGTGCCTTTCCAGAATGGTCACTCAAAGAATTTTGCAGCTTCCTTTCCACAGTTAGATACACTTTCCACACTAGGGTGATTGATTAGAATTTGGTCACTGTTTTCATAATTACATGGACATTTAGCACTAAATGAATGGCAGTGTAGCAATTACTGTGGTTCAAGACTTTGAGGTATTATGAGACAACGTATTGTTTCTGATGGTGCAATTTGCTTTTGAGTGGATGGATAAACTTGAGAGATTCATAGCAGTATCTCTGCTGATTTTCATGGTAGTGAAATTTATGCTAATGTGAAATGGACAATTGTGGGGGTTTATTTATCTGGGTCACATCCATTCTAACCTGGGGTTCTTCAGGATGGAGTTACCAAGGACACACTTCTTGTTTCCTTTTGTTGGCTACTTTCTAGAATCCTGCTTATTGTGAGCATTTATAGTCTCCCAGTTTTTCCTAGTTTTGATTTTTTCCTTCTGCCTTGCTAGGCAAAACATCTCTTTTGGTTATTTAGTCTAAACATAACTGTGTTTTCATCCTGCTCCTCCCAAATTCTACTTTCTTTGATGTCTAACACCTTCACTCCAAGTTTATTTCCTTTTCTTTTCTGTGAAGTTTCTACACATTATTTTCTCTCTGCTCTTTTTCTCTGGCTAGCTCAATTAATTTTGTATGAACCAGTTTGACTTCATTTGTATTTTTCAGTAAATTTATCTACTCTCTAAGCGCATCCACTTTTTCCTCTGCTCTAGGAATCGACTTCCATTTAATACGCATGTGTCCTGTGCAAGCTTCATGCCTATCTGGGAGCACCACATATACCACACTCCAGATTGTCTTAAAACCTTGGTAGCCAGTCTGCAAAATTGCTATTGTTCCTCCTTTCAGTAACGTTATAATTTGTAAACAAAAGGACTTTGCACGTATACACTTAATTTTACTGTCTCTGGTTCACTCAGATTCACTAAGCTTCTTCATCAGTGATTTATAAAATACACACTGCATGTGAGGGTCTACTACAACTGCATCCAGTATTTAGTCTCACTTTCTCTGTACTCAGGTTATTTCTCTTTTACAGCGTAGTTCTCTTCATCAGATTAACGAATGAGCAACAAAAAAAAGTCCTTTATTCTGTGATTTTAGCAGTGTTAAATGCACAAGCTTCTCCCAGAAGTGTGTTAAATGCCCACAGTGCAGCCCATAGGATTTGGGGGTGGGATATCACAAATTCTTTGAGAAGACACATGCAGGAATTTTGCCCAATTTTTTCTTAAAGGACTTAAATAGGTATTTCAACACCTAGCACAAGAATTTGTACGATTAGGGTGAAGTTCACTACTGAGAGGAGAGACAGTGTGAGACCTCTACATTACTCACATCCCAACTGAGTGTTCAGTGAGTAAACAGTGACCAGGTCTTATCTTGTATCCTATCCAGGGATTAATTAGATAATTAAGTGTTAAACTGTTTATCTGAGTGAATTTTTCATCCAAGTGTAAGGTCTTTTATGCAAAATATGCATCGTACTGCACTAGGCTCTAGGGTTGAGGTTGATTTCACTTGACTTTTATGTCTAGATCTCAGCAAGTCATCCAACTTCTATTTGTTGCCAGTTGAGACAGGAACTCCCATTCACAACATGAACTGTGAGCCCACACACATTTTACCCAACCAATCCACTATACTGGTGCTTGCTTTGAAAAGTGGAACAAGGCATGAATTACAGAGATGTACGATCAGGGAAATAAGTTAGGATTGAGAACATGGCCATCAGCTGATTTCCCACTGATTCTTAATTTAAATCTTGCTTCCCTTAAACTGTTTCACTCTAAATGTTTTGGTCTAACTCCAAAAAATATTAAAGATAAAATGTTAGCATGCTTTTTATTCTGTAAAACCATTTGGCTCCTCCTATATAGAGATATAGATATATAAAAAGAAAATGGTGAGCATCTGTCCTGCATAACCCTGTTTGCTTTAACACTGGTTTGGGGTTTTATGCAGTTATTCCACTGCTCCCACAGCTGCTTTGCACTCTTCTCTACCACTGCCACAGTAACATTCATGTGCATGGCCCTTTGCACAGCAGCTGTCAAAGAAAGCTGAGCACACAATCACTTCTCTCTGTTTGCTCCTGTTGTTGTCGTGATTTATTAGGTACAAAGGCAGGAGACTGGCCCCCCCGCACAAGTCGGAAATAGAGTGTTTCACCCCAAAAGGGAGTATGGGGAATGGTGGGCGAGCTACAATGACCAGGTAAGCAAAAAGCAAGTGGCCTTAGGTCAGTGTAATATGTCTGTGAACTGAAGGAGCAGCCCTGGACAATTCCAGGCCAGATCCTCTGTCTGTAATTCCTGTGTATCCCATAAAGTATGTTTAGAAAAGAAAAAAAAAAAAAATGAAAACATGTTGCCACTGCTGATTTCTGTGTTCCATCTGACTGCCAAAAACCCCTGCACCATGTTCATTCCAATGATCTGAACCACGTGTCCTGTGTGATGTTGTTGTAGTATGGTGCTTTGGGGAGGAGAAATCTTACATGAGACTCATTAAGCCAGTCAGGCTGATGAAAAGAAACAGCATTCAAACCTGGAGTAAGGGTAGGCCCCCTATATATTAGGACTTACATTAAGTCTAACCAAAAGAACTTTTAAAAAGGGCAGAGAAAAACTGATTGATGAAAACATTTTCAATATGAAAATGTTGGTTCTTCTCAATCAAAATATCTTGTGGAAAAATGCTGAGTTTTACAGTAGTTTTAAGGAAAGGTTTCAAAGTAATTTTAAACAGAGTTTAAAGCATCTTTTCCATAACTTTCTCCATTTAATTTAATTTATATACTTTTTTTCTTTTTTGTTGCCATTATATATTGCATGACATTAAGCACCAATGTTACAATTTAATGAATATCAAATACTAGATTTTTTTTAATGTTACTGGGATTAACTGCTTTAGTATGGCAATCTTGATGTTTTTCTATTGAAATATTTCAAACTACTTAATTCTGTGAAATAGTTGGAAATTTCAGCTATTCTTCTTGAGTCCAGACAGATTTCCAAAAGTTGAACTCTCCCATGGGACAGAAATTTCATTTCTCCATACATCTCCTTTCATCAATGAATAAACATATACATGTCAAAGATGGTTATACATCTTTGATGAAAAAAAGCTATTAAGAAGCAGTCATTGTGTTATGTTCTACTAAGCATTAGAACCATTTTACCATTTATTAAAAGATCTACTCATTGCTTATCAACCCCTGTAGGATATTTATAAATGTAACCTTAGAGCACAGGGTGATAAAATTATACCTTCACTTTTCCCAAGTGTGACATCACTTGCATAGCATTATGTTCCCCTTGGGTACCGTATTCACACACATACAGAGGGTTATTAACACTCATACCACATAGCACACACCTGAGGGCTCCTGCAGTTTAAATAACATCAGAAACATTTATTGCTGAGTGTTGTGCACAAAGTATATTTTTTGTCAACTGGAATTGTTTCTTGTCCATGTGTCGTCTGGATTTTTTTTTTCTTACATTGCATTGCCTTCAGAAATATTTATTCTTCATTTAAAAGCTATCTGCAATCAATATATAATGGAATTTTGAAGAGTGGAAAAGTACATGTAATTGTCAGACAACTGTATTTTGTTGTACAGTATTCAGCTCTGTTTTGCCTGGCCATATATACACACTTGAAAAACTTCTTTTTTATATCTTCACAGTGAAGAATCTGTTTGCATTCCAGACTGTAATCGATCTGAGTCAAGTAGAGAGGAGATAAAGGTTGCTGTTAAAGAGGATGCCCTAACAGTCAAAAAGACTGGAAACTGTGTCAGTCTAATAGTTCCAGAGCAAGACTGTCAGCGGCAAGACCTACTCAAACAGTTAAGAACACCTGCTGCTTAACAGGGAGTGCAATTGCATTTGATGGCTGTGTTTTGTTGTCTCCAGCCACAATGTCCTGGCCAATGGTCCTTGTCCAATTTTGTGAGCTCAGTAGAGTTGCCACTGAATAGCCTGGGAATCTCCCAGAGAGAATTCTGGCATTACAGGACAGAAAGTAGGTACCATTCTTTTGTCTCAGTAAATACCAGACCAGTGTTAGAAGTCACTGAGATGAAGTGAATTCATCTGTGAGATGAAGAACAGATGGAAAATGACAGATACGGGGGCCTGACCACCTGTGAATGATGAAAAAAACACTTCATCTCACAGGACAAAGAGGTCCCATGATACTCACTAAATCTCACTTAGAGTCTTTCAGTCTAAATAATGCCATGCCATTCATACTGGGCAGTGCTGTTCAGCTCATGTCCTCAAATCCCTCGTGCAACATTATATTTGTGTTCCAACCCCAGTGAGGACATTTTCCACATCAGGGCCTAACTACCCCTTTATATTAGTATTACAAGTGGCTTTGGATCTTCCAAGATGAAAAGTGACACAAAAATAGAGGTACTAGGTACATTATGTGATGCCTTATAAGGCTATTTCTAATTAAGGGAAATGACGACATCCTGCATCACCTGTGAGCATCATTCACATATATATGATAAAATCAACTATGGAATGGGATGTTTTATGAAGCAGGCATCACAGTATAATTTCTTTTGCATTTCTTGCATCATATTTGCATTTGTGATTTGATTAAATGCAACGAATAAGAAACTGCTTAATAATTCACAGGAGTAATTTTTCTGCTGCTAAGTCCCATGCGCAAAAATACTTCTGTAATTATTTATCAGGCATGCCAAACATCTAAAATCCCTCCAATTGCATGCTCTTTGCAGAGGATAGAAGTCAAATCAAATCTTGACTCTGGAGATACAACTGGGAGAGTTAATTTTTTTTTTGGTTGGTTGGTTGGTTGGTTAGTTGGTTTTTTGTTTGCGTGTATGTGGTTTTCGTGTTTCTTTTTCTCGTGCACTGCTTGTACACTTGATTTCAGTGTCAGGTAAGGTGATGATTTCTGTTTTTCCCAGTTTCCATTTCATACCTTTAGCAATGAAAACAATGACAAATCATGTTGACCAGGTACTGCTGAAAACACCTTAAAGCATGTAGTTGCATCAGGAAGCAGAACTCAGAGTTCAAGAGGTGACATTGTCCTCTCTCCATCCTGTGAATAGAATGCTCCAGTGTAGCAGAAATGTGCTCAGAGATGGTTGAAATGGCCTTTTTCAGACAAAAAGCGTAACACAGTTCTAGTTACCTTAATTTACAATCGCAATGAGGTCATGGTAGTAGAGGAAAGAAGATACATCTGATACCAGGATCATTTTTGCATTTTGGGTGACGATCATTGGTGTACTAGAAATGTTTCATTCAGATACCGGACCCTCCATTTCCCACTCTAACCATGCATGCTGCTGAAGCAGCTGCCAGAATTAGCATCACTGGTGGTGACTGCACTGGGAGGTCACTGGCAAAGGTTTTGTCCATCAACTCTCCCTCACTTCGTAGTTTCTTTTATTAAAGAAACTACATATTAAAGTCATTCATATGAATGTCAGCTGGGATTTTCATGAGGAAAGGAGGTATCAACAGATTACAGTTTGTGGAGTAATATGAATAATTGCTCTCGCTGTTGACAACAGAAAACTAGTCTGAAAAATAATTGCAAAACATTGTTTATTTCTAGAACTCGGAACATGAAAAAATTATTTTTTTTCTATATCATTACTCTTTTCAGTTTTGTTGTCATTTATCTCCATAGGAAAAACAATATGAGAATAATTTAAACTAAATAACTTGAGTGATATATCAGTAGCAGGATATTTGTGTGTGGCCGAATTGTCTTTTACCTAGGGAAACAATTACACAGGCATGTAGAGATTTTCTTAAAAACTTTTTAAAGTTAGAGAAATAGCAACAACATAAAGCATTACAGTGGTAGAATTGACCTAATTTAGACATCTTTGACTCTGCATCCAGTTATCCAGGTTGTTCTATATTTCTGGGAGAAACTAGGACTTGCTTCTTCATAGTTGTGTATTGGAGTTCACCATTTCTACCACTCATTTAATTTCATTATTTTAGCATGTTGCCAGGCACTTGCATTTTCCTAGGGATGAAGAACTTGGGTCACTACAAGCAAAAGGAATAATGATCTGAGATTGCAAGTGACAAGACGAAAGAAAATGCATATGTGCCCCTACTTGAATTCATCACAGGCGCGCGCACACACACACACACACACACCATCCCTTATGAAGAATCAAGTTTTAATTAACTCTACAAATAGCACACAAATCCTTTTCAGGCAGAGTAATTATATCACTGTGTCTTTAATAAGGTTTCAGCAAAGGAGTTTAAAAGGAAAACAGGTTATTAGTATTTACTTTGAATAACAAGGATTCTCTTTGGCAGAAAGTTCTATGGGCTGAGCCAAGTACAGAAGTTTATCCTGCTTACCACTGCCAGCTGCTGCTGGGGATAACACAGGAAGACTTCTCCCTTAAATACAGGAGAAGTCTGCACAGTGTTGGAGCTATACCTTAACTGCAACACTTCAGCCATAGAAACATCTGGGCATAAATTTGACACCAATTTTAGCTCCATAAAATTTAGGCCAGTATTCTGAAATATGAACTTTCATTCATGGACTTACAAATTTAAGAATTTGAAATCATTCCTTATTGTAGTCACATGGGGACAGGTTGCAAACATATCATACATGTCTCCATCAAGTTTTTGTCCAATGTCTGTTTGCAGCTATACCATTTCAAATTTGGAGTTAGATACCCATATTAGTACGTGATAGAGAACAAAAATTCCCTTAAATGTTTGTATTAATCTCTATTATTCCATTTATATTTTGGTTTCCACTGCTGAGTAATACCATAAAGCTATGCATTCTAACTTTTCTTTAAAAAAAATTAACTCCATAATTTTAAACTGATTTTCCCAGTTCAGTCAAAGACATTAAGAGAACAAGTGACTTATTTTCAAATTGCATATGCTTTCAGTAACTGTACCCAGTACCAGTCCCCAGGCTCTCACCATCAGAATTAATTTTAGCAGCTTTGGGTAATTAATGAGAATGGCACCCTTGTTAATATATGAGAGTTTTCAGCTGCTTTGTCTTTCAATTCCTCTTCCTGTTTTTCATTTCTTCTGCATTTTGAAGGACCACGCAAAACAAATTTGCTTCACTAGCACCTGGCTAAAGAAATGCTTGTGGCCGACCTATGCACCATCTCATAAATAATCATACCACAGAGGAAAAAAAATGCTGCAGCAAAACTTCTACTACCTCAACCAAAATAAAAGACAAAGTAGTCTATTCTAGACAGTTAAGAAAAAATATGTGTAAAGGGAGGGGAATATTTTTTTTTTTACATCCAAGTGTATAAAAAGCAGTTAATACCTCTCATGGGTACAGAAAAAAGCCTTAAAGACGAAACTCAAGCGTCTCTAAAGACATTCAACAGGGGAAAAAAATGACCAATAAAACTAATTGCTATTCTGTCATCAAGTGGACAACTGTAGAAGAAATATTTGAAATAGCAGCTACTTCAGAAGTTCTCTCATTTATTCCAATTTAATTTCTTGTACATATTACATCCTGGTAGATCTAGCAGGCAGGGGAAAAGCCAGTCTATCAAAATCAAACCAGCTTTTAGTAAAGACAATAGAGAAATAATTACCATGTCTGGTTCTCAGGAAATCTCTCTTGTGCATAAAGCTGAACCTACTTAACCTATAGCAAAAGAAATTAAAAACAAAAAAATGTGCTGAAAAAGGCTTTGTTTTACCAAAAAAAAAAATCGCTAACATTTTGGTATCAGTGATTGAAGTTTGCTGCACTCTCTTCTGCTCTCTTCAGTGCAATGTGCCAGCAGAAGAGCAGAGTAGGGTAGAAAAATTTGTATTCAGCCAAACTTTGCAGTGGAATTCCTTTGGGAGTTCAAAAGTGCAATTATTCTGTTTTTAACTGAGGGAGCCAACACCTGTTTACAAGAAAAATCAAAAATTTCACTGTCCGAAAGTTTTGCATCATTGAAGAGTCAAGGCAGAGCTGGGCATAGTAAATGTAAACAATTCCATTCCTAGACATCCTACTGTATGTCTGTGATCTATCTTTATTTCTCTGTTTTTAAACTGTGGGCATTGCGTGGTTTCTAGTTTACTTGACAGAGTTCCAATCAATATGCAGTTAGAGTAGGATCTTAAAGTATTACCACTGCAATTTATCCACAACCTAGTTTCATGCCAATATAAGGAAACAAGTGGTTCTCCTTTCACAGAGGCTATAAATGATTGCACACTTCAGTCCAGTTGTCAACTTCCAAGTAAGTAGGTGCAGCATGATAAAGTATATGATACATTTCTGACATAGAAATTCTTATTGCTGGGAAGGTTACTAGGACTTGAGCAATAGGGCTCACTCTTCACTGATAAATTATTGAATCAAAAAGGTTGGAAAAGACCTCTGACATCGAGTGTAACTGTAAACCCAACATCACTGTGTTCACCACTAAACCGTTTTCCCAAGTGCCACCTCCAAGTATGTTTTTAACACTTCCAGGGATGCTGATTCTACCACTTCCTTCGGCAGCCTGTTCCAGTGCCCCACCACTTGTTACAGTGAATGGACCTTGTGTCCTATTCAGTTTTTAATATCAAGGAATTTGCAATGAATAATGGTCAAGTCTTTCAGGCTTTTGCACAAAATTTACATTAAACAGCAACTGGGTCTCCTTCAGAGCCCTAGGATCAACATGAGAGCCAGATGCACAGATCACTCTGGGGCAGAGTACAAAAGCAGTGAATGAGTTTATCAGCCAGACTGACCTAAACCCAAATTGAGATTCAGGGAGGCTGTTGACTTGCTCCACTGAAGATTTTACTGTTAGCTGTCTTTGCCAAGGGCTCTACGCAACCTGATTTCATCCTTTCCCTTTCCCCAGGTTCTTCAGCCTCATATCCCTCCTTAATAATTGTCTCTTTACCTGTGACCAGGGAGGGGAGAACATGTTCCCTTAACAAGCTCTGACAATCTGACCTTCAGGCCATGAAAATATCTACATGCATTTAGTACACATTTAAAGGGTTAGAACATCTGTACCAGGCCAGTGCTTGAAGTCAGGAGGGGTGCTAGAATATACCACTTTCTTTGGGCAAGCATTTCTATTTGCACTGACTAATCCTTCATGTTAATGGCATTTATTTCACCTTTGTGGCAGACAGGACTGTCACAGATCCTTTTAAGACCTTACCAGCAGTACATCCAGGATTGGATCTATGTCCTCTCTTTCTGTCTGATCAAAGTTACAAGTGCCAGATCATTCTACCTCCTGGTCCAGGTCAAACCCAGCAGCACCTGAGACAAGGCTTCACGGTCATCATACTGGAACTAGAGGCAAGATCTCATCTGCCAAACAATTCAAATTATGCTCCTGTCACTGAGCTCCCACTGAGCTCAGGACTGAGCATGACCAGTGAGCCAGGGATCTCAAACAGTTCTCAACACCCACTGAGTATGTGTTGCAAGGAGACAAGTGCATAGTCCTCAGAGGGAACAGTTTTAGTCTGGAAGACATTAGTGCCAGCTCCTGTTCAGTCCACAACCACTCCCACAGAGATTGAAAGAGTCAAAGTGAGCAGTGCTACAGGTTAGACTTTGCTTTTCCTATGATTGAGCAGTGCTACAGGTTAGACTTTGCTTTTCCCCTGATTGAGGTAAAGCAGAAGGAAGGGACTGTTTGAAGAGCAAGTTACAAGCCACCAGCCATTTTGCCTGGCATTTTGGGGATAGGGGCCTAACATTCAGCTTCCAAGATCTGAATAACATCCTGGTGATTGCAGCAAAGGGGTGAACTCATATCTACTTTTACAGATAATTTCCCAGTCTACACTCTTCCAACGTACCCATTGTTTTACATTGTGTTTGTCTACTGGATTCTGTCATGCTGCTTTTGAAGGGGAAAGCTGTTGGCATATGTTGTGTTACATGATCCATCGTAATTTCATGTAACGTAATCACGGATGTGAACCCATGAGGAGGTTTTGTTTTACTGTCAGCATGCAACTTTTTCTTTAGATGACCAGAAGAGCTATTAAACTGATAGTTTGAGGCGAGCCTCCACATGAAGGCTGGTACAAAGTCATCTGTATATAGTAAACTATGTGCTTTGCAAACTGTTATGCTGCAGGCTAACATGTGAGGATATCTATTGCAGACTTAAAAAGCAAACAAAAAACAAATTTGCAATAATCTGCCAGGGTGTCCAGTGTTGTCTTTTCAAAAATCCTAAATGGCTATAGCAAATGTTTAAAAAACCAAAGCAAATTGTCTAAAGTTTTGATGCACTTTATATATAAATCATGTTTATTTGTATGTGGAGACTGTTTTTCCCATTGACATCATTTCAAAGTCATTGTCTGTTTCAGCTAAGAAATATTTCTAATATCTTCGTTATTTCCAAGAACTATATGTGGAATAATTATGTATGTATTAATTACTGTATGTCTGAACACCGGCTCATCAGACTGAGGAAGATGTAAAAGGAAATATTGTGTGTTTATAAGGGCCACAGCTGGCTTTTCTTAGGTATCAAGAGGAGAAAAATAAGCAGCTTTGATAAAGAGCAGAATATGATGGGATCTGAAGAGAATTTACCCTAAGAGGACTCATTTTGCAGAAAAGTGGAGCAAAATGTTTATTGCTGTCTCCAAACTCAGGTTACCACAAGGAGCTGCTTGTATAACTTATCTGGTATTTCTTTCCTACTAGGAATAGAGTTTCATTCTCTGAGCTGACCTGCAATTAAAAAAAAAAATATTTCTTTGATCTAGTGGCAGCTAGCTTGCCAAGTACCTCGACGAAGAAGAAGTTACCCATTAGAAGTGTCTCTCTCTACCTACAACCAGTATAGCCCCTTTCTGTGTATTGCTACAATACTTGCAAGTAGTGGGATATAAAGAGATTTTTTTCCCCAGCCCTAACAGATTACACTTCTTCATCTCCCAGGCTATAATCCCTGCCCCATACCAGGAATCCATGTTTGGAACACCATACCAAGCTCCTTACCACTGAAAGCTCACAGGCCAGCCCACATACCTGCCCCCTGCAATCTAGCAAGTCCAGGTCTCTCACTCTCTTCAAACATTTAATTCTTCCTCACTCCTCCATGCATCCTTCAGTTCCACAGCCCCTCTTCCTGGCACCAGTCCAACAGAAGGGAAGCCATCAAGCTTCTCCCTCCCCCAGGATGGACACTGCCTATATCCCAAGGGCCTCAACAGAGAGGTCAGCAGTGGCCATGAACTAGCACAGGACAGATGATGGCTGGATGCACAAGTGGCCTGTGAAATGAGCTGGCACACTGCTTGTTTTCCTAGAACGTACAGGTATAAATGATAGATATAGATATATTGCAATAGATAGATATAGATGAAATTACAGTCAGCTTTATGATGAATTTAAGGTCTGAAATACCATATACCCATGGTATAGGTACAGTGATTGTATTTTTAACTTTGATGCAAGTTACCATCTTATCTCTTTTGTGTTTACAGCTCTAACGGGAAATCAGTTTCCTGGGCCCAGAACGAGAAAAGCAGCCGAGGAGCACACCTTTGGCAGCGGTTGTCAGTCCACATCAACAAAAAAGAGAACCCCAACCAAACTGCAGTGATCAAGCCTTTTTCTAAAAGCACAGATAATAGCCGACACAGTAGCAGCGCTACATTTCCCGAGGCTAGTGCCAAAACGCTTTACGACGTTTCAGAAGCCGAAGAGCAATACCCAGCTCAGTACCGACCACAGACTCCCTCACCAATCAGCACTTTGAGCCACAGAACTGCCTCTGTCAGCCGAACAGAAGATGATGCCCCTACCTTCCAGTCAGAACCTCCTCAGCGAAGTAGTTCCTCTCAAGGCTCCCTCATGGAGCAGATCAGTAGTGTTGTTACTCGCTTCACAGCCAACATCAGTGAGCTGAACTCTATGATGCTTTCAACATCTACTCCAGGGACAATGGGGGCTGGTCCTCTCTGCTCTTCATACCTGATTCCACGGGAAATCCAGCTCCCTACAACAATGACTACGCTTGCAGAGATCCAACCGCTTCCTGCCATTGAAGTCAATGGCGCTTCACAGTCTGCTAGGAAACCTTCAAATGACAGCATCAAAGAAGGCACTTCAGAGACCCCAACAGCCAAGCAAGACCTGGAGGAGTTGGTGGCTTTAACTCCTCCTTCTCCTTTTAGAGACTCCATCGATTCTGGAAGTGCATCTCCCAGCTCTCCAGCTTCTGAATCAGCTCTCTGCATCCCGTCCTCCCCCAAATACGACACACTCCTAATCAGAGATTATACTCAAAGTTCTTCTTCGCTGTGAATGTAGTTCAAGACGACATTGGATCTCAACAACTACAAACAAGTAGTGAGGGGACAGTCAAGTCTTCAAGATCTCCAGTGTTTATGCAGACAGAGTGAGAGGCATTGGGTCATCTTGTGAGAAATGGAAGGGAAGAAGAGGAATTACTTGAAAAGTGGAAACATCAGATTAATTATGCTGATTTAAAGACAAAATGACTCTTGGCAGATTATCGTGGCCTTAAAAAAACATGGGCTTTTCAGAAACACTGAATCTATTTTTGAGGGCTTATAAGGAGTCTGTTAATCCAGTTACATACCAAGTGCTTTGCTTTAGTATTACAATGAACTGTGTGTACAGTATAGGGGACGGGGGGAACTAGATTGTAAACAACTGTACAATGGTTTGTTTGTTTACTCTGATCCCTTACCCAGAAGTGAACCTTGATCTTTTATCAAGAATAGAAGACCAAACATTGAATGTACATTTTCTAACAGACTCAGATCTGGGACCAACCTGTCAAGCTTTCTTTCTTTTTTTTTTTTCTATGAAGATATAAAAGCAGTAATGTATGTTCAACAACTATGAAACTTTTTGCTGAAGAATATTGTGTCTGTGATACGTTACACGTGGATAACACTAAGCTAAGGCTTTGCAGTGAGTGACTGCAATATGGAGGGCTTTACAAGTGACTTCTCAACCTACACATTTGTTTCTGAAATTCTCTTCTATCAGTATCAAAAGTTCAATTTGTTAACATTGGATTCATCTTCACAACAACAAAACCCAAGGAAGATTTCCTGACTATTTCACCATGTTGCCAACTAATAATGAAGTAGCAAAAAATATTTTCTGGAGTACTGTTTTGTAATTCCCTTATCAGGGCAAGTTGTTGAGATGAATATTCTCTTTCTAGCAGCACTACCAAGCTATATTATAGCTGTACTCCCTACTGAAATTAACACATTTTTATGGACATTCTCGTGATAATGTTACCAGTTAAAATACTTACTCAGATTCCCATCTTTGCTTGTAAGGAACAGGTAAACACCCTAAGGATCTTCTCCATCCTTTGAACGACAGAATTCTAGGATACCAATTTGGATTATGATGAATGCTAACTGTCAGTGGAAAGGTTGTCACAATCATTATATATATATATAGGGAAAAAAACCCTGTGTCAAAGTCTGCTTAGAGGTTATTAAGCTACTCTTTAATGAGCAACAATTTTAAACTTTGTTTTGCTGCTGATGCCTTGCAGCTATGAAGAGTGACAAAAAAGAAAAGAAGAAAAAAATACATTCGAAGCAATACAGAGTAAAGGTTAAAACAGAGAAGACCTAATGAGATATGAACCAACAGAGTCTTTGTTTCTTAGCAACTCACAGAAGAAACAAGGGGATTCCTCATTTTTTTTTCCTATATCAAGGTAGTACAGTTTAGTGCACTTCATACTGTCACAGCACTTTTTTAATACAGGCAGGGAAGAGTTTTAAAGTTTGAATAGTAGCTAAATAATTTTTGATAGGTGTAGTTACATAGAACTTGTAAGTCAGACCCTAAACGCACACTGCATTGGCTCTCTTCTTCATGACATAGCTGTCCTCAGGTGCCAAACTTTTATGGGGTTTGTTTTATTTTATTGAAGGATAGCATGAAGTGATGAGTAATGTACTTCAATTCAAAGTTGAGTTGATGTAGCCTTATATAGAAGACAGCCTCAAGGAAGGGAGCCTTGAAATAAGGCTGCTATATTTTATTTTCAAAAACCTTTAGATCTTGTTTCTTCAAAGATAAATATTTTGTAATCAAAATTCATACCTCCTTTTTCTCCCCCATGTTCAAAATAATAAATATTTGATCAAACAAGTAAAAGATGAAAGCACATTCACATAATTTTGCAAAGAGCATTTTCTATTCCTTTGGGATGCTTGTTTCACTATCATGTGTTGCACCCCAATTTGCTGCTCAACAACATTTAAAAACGAAAAGTAATAGATGACTGAATCCAGACCAGCACCTCACAGAGATACTCTAGTGACTCTAGAGCCAGGCAGTGTTATCCAATTGCAGTCTGGGCATGTTTGTTTTTTCAGGTACAGTCATTTATCAGCTTTGCCTATAGCATGAACAGGCAGGTCACAAAACAGCTCTACTCCAGAAGGCAATTCCCTACACTAAGGCATGACTGAAGGTCCTTGTTGGCCATATGCAGTTCTTGCCTCCTCGCATGACTGATCAGCACGGACTCAGTTCTGTGAAGCTGCATGGTTCCCAGACTAGAGCTCAGTTTTGCCCTCTTGGTTCACAGTACTAGCATGTCTCATCATTCCCTAGCTGTCCATGTCTTCAGGAGAAAGCATCTTCTGCCACAGGTTACAACCCACATTTAAGGGAAAAGCATGTCCAATCAGTCTGTGATACAAACCTTCTCATTAAGGGCGTTTAGACCACTTAAATGTTGTTCGTGGAAGACTTATATGATAATATTTGTCTCCAATCAGTGCAATATTGTTTTAATATAAACAGAGTGTACTGAAATAGTTAATGTGAATTTCAAAGGGATGCTATTACTACCTGTTCTCTTATACTTCAAACTATTGACCGATATTCTTACAAGAACATCCTCCACCTTGATCTTTCCCTAGCATTTTAGGTCCCTGTTCCCTGTTGTCTTTTCTTATGGTGGTGGATAATTAATATAATTGTATTCCTGCTAAAATTTGTGGGTTTCATTGCACTGTGAAATAATCAGCAGTGGAAATAAGGATTATACAGACAAACATAAAAACTTTTCCTTAAATACAAAACTAGTAAAAAGGAGTGAAAAATAGAAACTGTCAAGCTCAGCATAAATATACCTCTTCTGGTCTCAAATGGCACCATCCTGTCCACAGCTATTGCTCAGAGCTTCCTGACAATGTTCATGTATACTGTCATGATATAGGTAAGAGGATGCACCATGTGCCCACACACACAAAATCCTCAATCTAACACCTGAATGCATGTTTTAAGAGCCTAAAACCCTAATGTCGTGCAACCCAAATTTTAAACACTTTGCTCACTCTCACTTTCAGAGAAGTCATGTATCTTTAGCATCTCTATTAGGCACAGCAGAAATTTTAATTGCACAAGGAACCATGGATGGACCCTGCTGGGATAGTACCCTCTTGGAGTCAGTCTATTTTTAATGAAACATAGGGAAAGCTTAGGGGCATTTAAAGAAGGCAGAATCCACTTTAATTGTGCAGACTGGAATGCATCAACATCACTTTGCATAATGTGTTTGAATTTCAAAAAAGAGAGGAAAGGTTTTCTGGAGAAGAAGGCAATAATGGTGTAATGCCTGTAGTAATGTTCCAAATGAGCCCAGTAGGAGATTTGCAAGACTGGAAAGTTCTTTGGGAGAAGCCAATGGGTTTGACACAAGAGAAAAAAAAATCTGAATGACAGACATCATGACTTCATTATTCTGTTTGTATGCTAGTCTCTGTTTAGGACATTAAGATAAAGTGGCAGGGGTTTTCAGACATAAATGCAAAAGTTACAATCATGCACACTTTTCAATCTAACTAAAGAATGTGCAAGTACCAATTGAATGGCTTGAAATTTGCCTTCCAATTTAGTGCTGCTGCCAGAAAGGGAATTAAAGGATTTGAAACTATTGTCATTCTTGACCACAAGGACCTCAGAAAAATCTCTTATTTCTTTTGTGCTTGAGGCCAACCCTAAATAATGATGGTGTAACCACCTCTGATCTGTGCTTTTGAAATAAAGAGAGTCACTCTGGCAGGCCAGTTGGGAAGAAGTCTTTGCAATACTGAAGAACTGCATTTTTAAATTGTCTCTGAAGAATGACTGCATGACTTTGAAGATGTGCTTCCTTGTACTTCTATCTGAACATTTGGTGCCTAGACTCATGCAGATACCTTAGACCAGAGATTTTTAGACCACAGTCCACAAGTCACTTGCTGATGTTCCATGGGAGCCTGGTTAATCACAAGGTGCTGGCTTCTTCCATTGATTTCCAGCTACAAAAGTCAGATAGAAATGAAATTCTGATTTAAAAATTGTTAAAAGTTCTAAAAGAAAAAAAAAGTTATGTTAGTTTGCTTGGATGTTTATTCAGTTGTTGTGTTTTAAAGGAAAACTTTTGTTAAAAACTGGGAGAGAAAGATATCAAAAGAGAGTAAACGGGAAGTCCAGTTCATGATTTTCACTCTGGACGATAGCAGAGCTTCCCTGGGAATGTTTCCTTTAGTGTGCAAGACCAAACTGAAAGACAGCAGAGCTACGGGTGTAAGTTCTGTAAAGGAAAGTGTGAAACCTTGTTATTCTGCTTAATACATCATTTATGAGGTGAGAGGATAAAAGATGACAGCAACAGACAGCATACAAAAGAGTCGGTTCCTTAGGGAAATCAGAGCACTATGCTCAGGATTAATAATGTGACCATGACTTTTTTACTGTATTGGAGACCAGTGTCAGGGCTGACCCAAAACAAAAGACTTTGATGCCTAAAGTTAGGATTTCAGTAGAATTTAATACCTACATTTTAAACTCAATTTTAAAACAACTATTCAAATGCCACCTTACTCCAGCATCTAGCATAGTATGTCTGTGTATGCTCAGAACTAACCTGATCATCACAAATCTAAGGATTTGTGTACCTAATTCATGTTAAAACCCATCAGGGATGCAGAAAACACTGTTTCCTAGGTTAAATCCCTATATATCCCATGAGAGAGTACACAGAATGCACAGTACAGTTTCCTGGCTGGAAAGTGCTCTAATGACTCAGTGTTGAGATAACCTCTGTTCATTTCCCTTCACAGGACACAAACAAATTCAAGAGTATTGCAGTGGAAAAGGAACAGTGCAACCTGATAAGATAAACACTGATTAAAATTAGGGATCATATATGACCATTTAATATGAAATACTTTAAAAATCTCTGGAGCAGAGACAAGGTGAATATTTTAACTCCAAAGAACTGGAGGCAACCTTTTGTCTGTGCTACATATTGGCTAAAAAAAAGTTAAATGCTTCCCTAAAAAGTGAAGGAGGGAAGGATGTGCCCTTCAATAACTTTGTATCTGCAGAAATCTTGTCTTCCATCTGGAGTTCTCAGACCCATTCATGGAAAGGAGAGATTGAGTCTTCTTGGATAGGTGAAGGAATTAAACTTGAGGTTCCTACTTCTCTGACACTGCAGAAAAAGGGACCCATTTCATGTTCCTCCAGCCACCTTTTAAAAAGGTGACCTGATCCATCTTTGAAACAAAATGTATAGTCTACAAAAATTGATCCAGTGGAAAATTAGCATTTTCTGCACATTGCATTTCCATACTGGCTCAAATAGAATATTCCTAGACACCTCTTTCCTTGTTGTGTTGCTTTCTTGGGCACTAACTCTTCTCAAAAACTCCACAGCAAGGTTAAATATTTAATAAAAGGTCCTGATTTCCACACTAGAGCAAAAAACCTATTTTTTACACTGAATAATTTTAAGTGCTGAAGTCCTTTGCTGGCATTGGCCCTTAATCTGTTGAGGTCAATAGAATAATTCCAGATTAATACCCATGTAAAGAAAATCAAAGTTGGATAGTGGCCACTGAAGTCTAGATTTTGGCTATTTGTTCTGCAGAGAATGATAATGTCAGGATGTTCTTCCCACTCTCTTTTGAATCAAACAGCAGATGGATTTTATTAGGTTCATTCCTGAAGCTAGGCTTGGTGAATAGGTCCTTCCTACCATTCATTTTTATGATTCCTACTTTATCTGGTAGCCCAATGGGAAAATCATCTCTAACTAAATGTGTTGAAGGATGTGAGAGAACATGTCCAAAAATAAGCAACAGGTGACAGTTTTCTGGCAGTTTCATGAATCTCCTAAAAGGAAGTCAATATTCTCCAAGAACAAGAAAATCATTCATCTGCTACCCATTTGAGTGTTCAGTTCATTTAGTAAAGACTTAAGTTGAATTACCTGAATTCACTTTTTTTGCGGTGGTTTATTATTGTATTCTCAGTTGAAATCTCTGCAATTGCCACTTACAATTTTATACTGTGAAAAGAAAAAGAGATACAGACCAGTGAAGCATAAAGGTAAGTAAAAAATTCATCTGGGTGATGAATTGGTATATATGGCTGGTTTTGTCTCACCTGAGCAATGACAGTACTAACAAACAATAATCATAAAGTCACTCCAATCTGCCAAATGGGAACAAATATACTATGTATATTACATGTACTAATAGGATTATATGGCAGCTGCTGGTGGTATTTGTATTAGAAATCTATATAGAATATAGATGTTTTAGAGAGACGGTGCCAATTCCAAAAGATTTGTGTGGGCTACAAGTGCTTGTAATTATTTTTTTTAATTTGCTAATAACTTATGAAGAACTGGTTTCAAACATTCTGTGACCGTTTGTTCTTTTTTATGTTGTTGCTGCTGATACTATTAAAACATAGAGAATGTAAAGTTATTATTTTGATGTGAACTGAAAATGATTTTTCATAAAATTTAACATTTTTATCAGCTTTGGTTTGCTTTCTACCTGTACAAATGAAATTTAATTTAGCGTTGAAGAATACACTTGCTTGTTTCTCAATTGTCTACATCATGTTATAGTTGGTGTTTATGTAGAGTCGGGTACTTTTTGAACAGTATTAAAAAAAATCTGTGATATGACTGAAAACTGGATTTTTTTTTTCTCCAAAACACTTACAGATACATTTTCAGTGCACTGTTCTGAAAACCAGGTATGCCTATACACAAACTCTTGAATTATAATCTTTCTCTCTCTTTTTCTCTCCCTCTCTGTTGTTTTAAAGGATTAACATTAATGGTATCATAGTTACATAACGCTCTAGTATACTTTGATCTTTGTCTTTTGAAGCAAACACAATCTCATTGATGAGTCGTATAGAGATTTGCAAATTGAGAAGAAATAGTAAAATTATCTAGTCTTGAGCAACAGAAAACAAAACTGTTCAAGTTAGAATCATGTTTCAAAACACTATTTTCATAGGTGTTGTAAAAAACTACCTTACTTCTACCATTGTAGGTTCACATCTAATCTTGAACTGCAAAAAAAATCAGAGAAAATTTTTTTATATCCTTTAACAATTTGGTTTCTACTGCTCTGCCTTTGAGACCACTAGGAATAAATGTCTTATCTCACGTCTGGCTACATTCTGTTTCCAGTCAATGGATTTTGTTATACCTTCCTTGCTAAACATTAAAAAAAAACAAACAAACAAACCAAAGCCACGACTCAAAAAACCCCAAACCCATACAAAAAAAACCAAAAAAACAAACAAACAAACAAAATATCAAACAAGCAAAAAAACCCCCCACACATAAAAAAAACAAAACAAAACAAAACCCAAACCAACCAACCAACACATAAACCCCACAGAACAAAACCAACTTTCTAGTTTGGAAATCCTCTCCATCCCATCTCAAAATCTGGGGTTTGTAATAGTCTTAATATTCTTACATAGACTGGCATGAATTTGGAATAATTACACTGCATGCAGTGAAATGCAGAGTGTGAACTGCAGCACTCAGATAAAAGACTATTATACACATTATTTTCTAAACACGTCTCTAGAGAAACTGTTGAATCAGTTTATTTGCTGTTGATGAACTAAGGGGAATAATTTGTAACACAATGGTAAGTAAAGTGCCCAACTCCAGCTAAGAACAATGTGAATTCACATCATGTCTTTGAACCACTTAAAAGTCTGCATCCCAATGTAAATTCTTTCAGTGTAGAAATTGATTCAGTGAAATATACTGCTTTATGTGAAGAATATTTTACCAAAAGAAGCATTGCAATTACATCACAATTTGGAGAGAAAGACTTGGAAAATCATATGCAACATCTTGTTTCATTGCAGAGTATTTTTTAAAGCAGTCTCTGGAACACTGGATCAAATTCATTTCATTTGCAAGAACAGTTAATTTATGCCATGTTCCGTGACCATCTCTCAGCTGTGTTTCTTCAGAGTTTCTGTTATCACTACAGAATGATGACATTCAGAAAATAGTAAACTAATAAATCCTATTCCAGATTAAATCACGAATCAGTATTTACACTGATTAAAAAGAAAGGGGTGCAATTCCATATAAGCCTTCAGAAATATCAGGGCAATTAGTAATGAGAAAAACAAAGCTCAATTTCTTAAAAAGTTTGGAGTCTAATTTCTCTGCCTGTCTGGAGCTTGATCATTCTTTCATGTTTGGTCTATAATTGCTATCTGATACCAGAGAACCCTACTGCCAGTACTGTCCCCCTCAGCCAAACTAATACATACACTGGGTGCTCCTTTCCTTCTCACGTCCTCCTCCTGCTCACAGAATGGAACTTTGAAGAAAGGGCTGGAATTTTAAGAACTGCTATCTTCCTTTGTGTCTGTTCAGGGACTATTTATTAAATTTGTTTTCCTATTGTAGGAGTTTAAGACCAAATCACAGTGGAGTGCATGAGGCATTTATTATGGCAAAATAATTAGATGAGCTTTCTTTTACATATACAGAAACATTTGTGGTGTATTTACATTTTTTTCAGGGCAGCAGTTTCAAATCATCTTCTGCTTTTATTTGTTCGCTTGTAATCCGAGTCTTATAATTCAGTCAATTTTTTTAGACTAAAACAAAGCAATCAACATGCTCACTATGATTTTGTTGAACAGGCATTCAAAACTTATCTCCACATAACTTACTACGTTTAACTTCTTCCCAAAGATCAGCAAATGAAAAGCTTCACTGTTAAGTGTTTCCTGGGCTTTCATGATACATATGTTATTAACATATGTATCGTAGAATCACATAATTTTTTACATTGGAAAAGACCTCTAGGATCATCAAGTCTAAATGTTAACCTGGCATTGCCAAGTCAACCAGTAAATCTTGTCCCCTTGCCCCACATCCATATGTTTTTCAAACATTTCCAGGGATGATGATTCCACCACATCCTGGGCAGCCTGTTCCAATGCTTGAAATATGTTCACATGTATATGAATAGTGAGACGGCAGATTTGTGCTTGTTTGGTGAGGTGAAGAGTAGGCTCAAGTGCTTGTCACAAGATTGGTGTGGTGTGTTACACACCCACTGTGGGCTGGTCTCTGGCCCTCGGGAGAGTAATTCCCAGAACCTGTTGTTCTCTACTGATCACCTTCTGCCTCAGCCATTCCTGAGGTGCTCCAGAGCTTCAATTATGAATACTCCTAAAAGTGTGTATAAGCACCAAGGATGTCACTTGAATCTCAGCTTAAAAATCACTTTAGACTGACATTTAACTAACTGTGTAGACACATCACTTATCAACCCGAGAGAGAGCTGCCAAGAAGACCTGGAATTCTAAAAATCTCTGTCTAAGACTAGGAGGATGAGATTTGCTTCTAAGTAGATGATGAACACTACAGGGTGCCCCAAATTTTAGATGTCAATTACAAGCTTACAAATGAAATGTCAGCAAGACAAAATATGAAAAGGAGATGTCCTGTATCTACATAGAAAGAATACAAGCAGTATATACAATACTGAGATAAATTGAGTAAGACAAATAAGGGAAAGTACACCAAAACCAAAAATTCAAGACTGTATTAGAAGTGACATATTACTGGAGGAGTAATCATGAAACTGTGAATTTAGAAAGAAACAAAAAGGCCAACAAAACTCTGGAGTCCCAGAAAGTAGATCAGTCAAAAGTGCTAAGTCTCACACTAGCATAAAGCAGACTTTATGGATGGGAGAACAGTAAAGAGCAGGAAAGAAATAATGTAAAGATGTTATTGAGGTCACTGGATTCCCGTGCCGACATCATACCAAAATCCTATCACAGTTACAAACTGTGTGAGATGACATTATTTCCTGATAGATTACCTTGTCCCATTTCCTCTTCTGAGTCTTTGTTGTTTGATGACCAGAAAGATGCTGAAAAGTTAGATAATGGTGATAGTAAAATCTGGCACCAAATTAGTGCAGCAGAATTGAAAAAACATAGACTTGCCATGTTCTTTGGTAGGATAAGGCTGGCAAGTACTGCCTGTATGTGACTACCAATATCAGAGAGTGTTCATCCAAACAGGCTTTACCAAGCTTCATCTTAAAGTAGTATTACAGTCCCTTGGCTTGTGCCACTCACAGTTTATCCCAGCTGCCTTGCAAACAGCCCTGGGAGGCTTGGTCCATTAGGTCAGAAAACACCAGGCTTTTTGATTGCACTGCTGCTCCAACACCAAACTGCATCTGCTCAGGCTAAGGAAAAGCATAATAGCCCAGTTACAACACAACATGCATGTCTCCCGTGAATTAAACCTCCCAACCACAAATGAAAACCCACAGCTGAACACAGCTACAGAGAAGTCAAGTCTGCTGCAAATACCCACAGAAATAGAGGGGAGCTCACCAGGCAATGACAGCTTGAATTCAGACAAAAGGTGCACATTTCTTGTACTATACAGCAAAACTCTGCCTGTAGCTTTGCTAGAACAGTCTGAATACCAAAGGAAAGGAAAGAAATAATATAAAATCGCATAGAAAAGTCCAACATTGCTGCTAGAGATTACACAAAAACATAGGAATTACCTTTGTCTCTATTATACCTCAGTTATCTGATGACAGATCATGGAAAAGTGAGTTTTTAATTTCTTCATCATTCTTTCACTATCCCAAGCATACAACAAATACACAGCACAGTAACTGACAGGGATTGTTCAGTCATCTCACACTGCATCGATAGCAGCTGTCCTCCAAACAGACTGGGACATACAAGCAATGCATCAACCCTGGCTGAGAGGGAACATGCAGTCAGCTGAAGGGAGGAAAATGTGTTTCTCCAAACAAGGTAGAAAAGAGACACAGATTACAGCAATATCAATCCTGAATAATTTCACTGAAAATACTGGTGATGAGTGTGAATGAGACTTATGAGTGCTTAGCAGATCGGAGTCTGAGGCTGTGTTCAGGATGGCTAGTAGTGTAATACTTCATTTGTTTTTTCTTAACATGTTTCCATAGGAGAATTTTGCCAGAGAATGTGCATCTTTTGTTAACTAGAATTTGTTTTCCCAGCTTCTACATTTGATAATTTTAACTCTTTTCTTGGCTTTGAATTTCCTCAAAAAGTTATCTACAAAAAACAGGGCACCTGAATTCCATTGGAAATCCCATTAAACCTTTTACATGCATTATTTTAATCAATCCTGGGTAATTTTATATTAGAACTGCCCGCACTAATTATTTTTTACTTAAGCAAAACTGCAGAAAAACAATTCCCAGTTCTAATTAAGAGAATGGGAATTCAGCCATAGAACCACTTAACCAGTGAGTATGTCTGGAGTTCATTGTTAAACCCTCTCTGTGCTGGTGCTGGTAACAGCCCATGTGCATCAGCAGGGGCACTGTTCCTGGCCAATAACTGCTGAAGGGGGTAATTTTCTGCAGATTACATGTTCACAAAAATACAGTTCCTGACTAGAGCTGCACTTCCTCCTGACTAATTCCCTGTTTTATTCTGCACCAATTACCTTTAATACAAAGCCAGTTTTCTGGGAGAATAAGTTCACTAGGATAGTCAAAGGCTACATCATGCCAGTCAATCTCAGTGTCAGGAAATGCTGCCATTAATCTTAAATTTACTAGAATAGACTAGATATAAAGCCATGTTCTCTGTTTCAGGACTTACATTTGAAACATGCAAAGAATCAGGGTAAAACACTAAGTGTTCAACACAACTGCATCAAAGATGAATGATCACTCTCTTGTCAAAATCTTTCTCAATTAAACAAATTTCAAGTCTCTTCTTCTGTCCTTCAGGAAAGAGGGGAAGAGTTCCAACCCGGTATTCAAACCCAGCCCCAAGGATTTTTTGCTGCAGCTGCTGGGACATAAAACTGCAGTCACCAGTACAACAGTTACATTTCATTCTCCTCAAGGATGACAATATTTTCATTGCAGATTTCAGGCAGTGGGAGGGTATTTAGCTGGGTTAAAAATGTTATTAATTCCTAATACCCCTGGCTCACTCATAAACACCTATTTTTCCTATATTTTATACACTTTTTCACTGGGGGTTTTGGTATACAGCTGGTCAAGATAGCATTTTATCCAGCCTTCAGCAAATAACTAGCACTGGTCTTTCTCACAGCACTCTGTGTTTTCCAAAGTTGCTGTTTATGCAAACACTAGAATTAACTTTTTTAATTTATGATTTTTTTTTTTTTACACTAGACAGCAGTGAAGATATTCTATTTGTTCACTGCTCTTTGTTTTCTTGTGTGTCTTGACAACTTCTTACCAGAGCAGACTGGTACCTCTGATGCTGTATTTCTACAGTGAGTCAGCTCACATTGCACAGCACCTGACAGGCAAAGGATATGACCTGCACATGGAACCCAGGGGTTTTTTCCTCTACCCACACATCAAACCAAAAGGCACAGAAAAGGTCAAATGTAATTACAGTTTGTGTGACAAGGCTTCATTCTTCAAACACTTCCATTTATTAGTCGTCAATTCAGACTTGACAGATAACAGTAAGATTTCTGATATTCAAAGCCACTGTGATACTGTCTGTAACAACTGAGTTTGGCATTTTCGGTGGCTGATTGTATCCATATTCTCTGAATCACTCTTTGTAATAAATATGTTTGCATGAGTAGATAGACACAAAAAGTGGATTCCTTATGAAAAAGTGGTAGAGATTTTAAAAGAACTGTTTGTTTGCTTTAGTAGTATTTTAATACTTTTGTCTTCAAAAATTGCCTCAGTCATGAAGATAGGAAAGATAATGGGGTTTAGCTCATTTCTTTGCAAGATCACTTCATCACTGACATAAATATACAGAGATTCTGAGTGGTAAAATGTACTCTTTCAAACATCCTTCCCTGAACTTAAAGCTATTTCACAAGTTTAAAGCAGATACATGGTCTGCTATGCATCAGCCAAAATGTGGTAACTCAGCAAGCTGAGTGGTGCATGACAACCCCCCCAAAAAGCAGAACAACCAAATTCCTTTTGTTCTAGTATTCCTTTAAACCAGAAAAAAAAAAATCTGTCTTTAAATATTCAACATTATGGAAAGTCAAAAAATAAGTTGACAAGGAGGAACCAAGTTCCAAATTATTGAGTCTGCTAAAAGGAACAGACTTTTGTTCCACTGTAAAAGAGACCAAAACATGGGGGAAAAGTATGACTAAAATGTGATGTGTAACTTCTGCCTTTCTAATTCCATTAGCTGTTTTTCCACTTCTAAAAATGATTATAAAATTTTGATCTGCACCGCAAAATCCGAGTGAAGACAAGGCAGTGATAGCGCTTTATGCAGTGCAGCAAATTGAGGTCAATCCATGGTGGATAATTTAAGGCTGACCCTGAACACATGCTGTGAGCCACCCCTCATACCTCTAACTCAGTGAGATTTAGCTAATTATCTCTATGACTTGTAAAAAGACAGTCTTGTTCAGTAATGGGGAGGATTTAATGGTCAGCCTAAAAGGTCTGAAACCATTTCATCCATCCTAGTTCCTCAGCACAACTCTATTCAGCTTCAGCTCTGCTGGCAAAGTTTCTGACCAAGCGCAATAAATCTTACAGCTAGAACCTTAGCTTTGTCATTTCTACGCTTCCTATCTCAATTGCCACTTGGTTAAAGTATCTGAAAAAAAAAAAAAAAAGTCTGTAAAGAAAAATATCTTCACAAAGCTCTTCCTGAGGGTTTTATTTCCGAATAGGGTTATTTAAGTACTATTTTTCTTCTGTCTAGCACAATCCTACTTCCAAATGTCAAAAATCCCTTTGGTGGAACAAGAATGGTGCTGGTTGCCAGCTCTGTGGATTTTACTGTCTTGTCACATCAGAGAAAATCCTAGTTTCTTCCTTGAACTTGCTTCATAAGGATGAAGAAAATTAAAAGCTATAAACCAAGAGACATAAAAATGAAATAAAACAACACATTATGGAGTAAAGAAACTTCCAAATATCAGCAAATTTTCAGGTGATACATTTCCTTCTAACCTGCTCAAGTCTTTTTATGCCTTATTACTTATTGGATGATCATTAGTTTCAACACCTTCTCTGTGTTTGAATCAAACCTCTAATGACATACAAGAGTGTAGTAGCCATGAGAGAGTCCCTTCCCTGGCTGGCCCGTTGGTTCCCCGCCCCTTTTCCCCTGTGTGCCGGGGCCCCGCCTATGTCCCACCCCCTGCCCAGAATGCTCTGCCCCACTCCTGGATAAAGGCTTGGGTTTTCTGCTTTCTCAACGGTTTTGTCACTGGGTTCCAGCATGGAATAAAGGTCTGCTGCTGAAATCTACACGGGAGCCCTTCCTGTTTATACCACCAGTGTGTTAGGACAGCCTGCCAGTGCCAAACACCGGCATGGAACCCGACACAAGAGTGTAAGTTATTTCCCCCAAATCCTCTACAAAGTCTATGCAGAACAAAGAATTCAATTCATCCTAAATTTTAGGCAACACCATTTCTTCTCTAACCCAAATAAATCAATAACACTTTGGCTCTTTTTGGCTGCTTGGGGCCAGCTAAAAATTATCACTGAATACCCTACTAAAGGAGCAGACTTTTTCCCATTACACACTTCTCAAACTGGCAATTTAAACTTTACAAAGGAATACAGCTAAAATCCTGTCAAAAAGACTATACCCTGATCAGCAGCTATTGTCTCTTCTTTTTATCTCCTTGTAGCTACTGTAATTGGTTTTGTGTACTGGAAATACTGCCATTACCATTTTGATGCCTTGAGTTTTGGCTTTTATATTTTCATATTTTTATTCAAATTCTGTATGGCTTACTGTAAAAATCTGAAGTGTTTTATAGCCTGCTAGCTGCTGTTCTCTCATGCTAAGATAGACATAACAAAGTCTCTAGGTTTGCTCTCCAAGGACACCCAGACCCAAAATGTGTAAACCAACATCTTGGAGAAGGGGGGCTGAGCTTAGAGAACTTACATCGGTAGCTAAAGTTTTAATTGGCGAATTTATGCTGATATGCAAATGGACCAAACCTATAAAAGTGTGAAGAACTCGTGACTTGTCGTCCATGTTGGGATCCATTTTGGAAGCAGCCTCTGGGCTCCCCAGGGTGTACTTTTGAAGGCCTTTCAAATAAATATCACCTTTATTCTCTTACTTCTGTCTAGTCTCTCTTTCCAGGTAGCCACTTCAGGCATCAATTTCACAATTGAATAAATACTCCAGTCTCAATGCAAATACATATACGGGTAGCTGAATCCCAGTAGATATATTGTTTATCTAGAGAATCATAGAATTATTTAGGTTGGAGAAGAAATGTAAGATTATCAAGTCCTGCCACTAAGCCAGCACTGTCAAGCCCACCACTAAACCATGTTTTTAAGTGCCCCATCCACATGTTTTCTAAACACTTGCAGGCATGGTGATTCTACCAGTTCCCTGGGCAGCCTGTTCCAAATCCTTACTCCCCCTTTCATTGATGAAATTTTTCCTAATACCCGATGTAGACCTCTCCTGGCACAACTTGAGGGCATTTATTTCCTCTTGTCCTATCACTCGCTACTTGGGAGAAGAGGCCAACCTCCACCTCACTACAACCTCCTTTCAGGTAGTTGTAGAGAGCAATAAGGTTGCCTCTACCATTATTCATCTATGTACTCTTATTATGTCTCACATAAATGGTCCACAAATCCAAAGCATAAAAATCAAACTTCTGGAAACTTTTTACATTGTCCTTCACGTCTATCATGCTCAAGACTAATCACGTCAGAAGACACTGCTAGGTATTATACGTTTTTCAGAGTGAATTAGAATAATTCTGCATAGTATCATGGCATGCCACCCTTTTTTTCCTCTGTGTCTATGAAGTTATTGCTGGCAAATGTAGACTGCTGTACAAATTGCTGCCTCTTTTCAAATTGCATCAGCCATACTGAGTTAATGGACCATGTTTCAGCAGAATGAGTGGGTGTCAAACCACACAGAGCTACTTAGCATTCAGGGAGCCTTTTCTTTCCTTCTTGTGTAAAACTGTTACTTAAGCCTTTGCGGTGAGCAAGTAGCAAGTACCACTGGAACCTGTTTAGCCTACCTCTGTGGTACACGGGAAGAAACTTCAGTAAGGCCAGTGTAACAAAAGAGATTACACCACAGTTCTCCACATAGCTGGTAAGGCATCAGAATGGGGCAAAGAAATCAAACAAAATTTAAAATGAAATAAAAATAAAAAGGACTGCTGAGAAGGAAACCATCCCCACTGAAGAAATACAAGATGTAATGCTGTTCTGTTGACATTCTTTGTTCTCATCTATGACAGTCGTCAGGGAGATACTGAATTGAGTTTGTAACTAGAGGAAATGGCAGAAAGTATCACTTAATTCACCAGAACTGTATTGATTTACACCAGCTGGGTAATGGAAGAGGAAGTGGGCTCAATTTTGCTAACAACGCTAGTGAAAGGCAGCTTGACTTTCATTTCTTTCAAGACAGCTTGGCTGAAAAGACTGTAAAACATAAATAGGAAAGTCAGGAGAAATACACAGGTCACTCTGGGGAAGTGGTACATCCACTGTTGTGAAGCAGAGCTGTATTTAGCACTCAGTCTCTCGCTGCTCACAGCACTGAGGTGTTGCTGTATCTGAGAAAGCTTTAAAACACCAGCCTGGGGACTGGTAGCAGTTCATCACAGATACCACTGGAAATACCTGTTACCTTAGCAAAGAGTTAAACACCAGCTCATGCCATGTTTTTCATCACCACTGCTCATTTGGTATTGAAAAAGCCCTAGGTGGTTTATATCTAGGACAGATGTATCTGTACTGCACTTCAGGTGCAGTGATGATGCTGCCAAGAGCTGCAGACAACTCAGGAGATCAGGTCCTTAAAATAAGGTGGGGCTGTAACTCCCATTGCCAGCAATCAACACTGATCTCTGAGTAGCTTTGAAAACTGATTTGTGAGCATTTTTGGAATTTTCTGCCTTTTCTACATCCACATGCATTCATATGAAGGAGATTCTCCCTCATTTAACAAAACAAGACTCTTGAACACCAGTACTGAACTCCTATCCTCACCACAGCAACAAATACTGTATCAAGAAGCAGACTGTTCTCTAACCTACTGCATTTTCAAAGACAATAATTTAAAAAAATCTTTGATTGTTTTATGAACAATCAAATCACTGTTTTATGATTTGATTGTTCATAAAACAATCATTTTTGAATGTTTTATGAACAATCAAAAAATTTTCAGGTGAAGATTTGTTCATGTCATGGCTCTTCCCTGGAACAGAAATGCATATATTCATCCATGATAATATGGTGTCTCAGATCTTACTGCCTCCATCTGCTGTTTTGCATGTGTACTATCACTTTCATCTTCAAAGCCTGGAAAAAAAAAAGTGTTGTGACAAATAGCGTGAGTAAACCCAGACCTCTAATACTAATGGGTATTAAAACCAACAGAGAAATTGAAGGAGCCCCATTTAACTGCCTTTGCTTTTTTTTGAATTTCCAGAAGATAGTATATCAACATCAGGGAATCTATGCACCCTGTCTCAACTCCTGCCACGCCAGATACAGAGATACTGTTTTCTTAGCTTTGGAAACATCCTGTGATGCGTGAAACAAGCAGAACATGCTGGTTCACATACATATTTTATTGATGTTATCATGTAGAGGTTTGTCAGGAAATTTTCTGGAAGCGAGTGCTCAAATATTGTATCTATTGATTATGATAAAATATTAACTTACAATATATTTTTTTCTGCAGCTATCATGGGTATTGTATGACAATATCTGGTTTTGACAACAAAGTATGATAGTTGAGGTTCAAGCCATCTTGAAGGTTCAATTTTTACTTTTTTTTTTGATTCCTTGAAATTAATGCCTTCCATCTAAGAAATTTTTCCTTATGTCCTGTCATTAATACTTTTGTATAGCAGAGAGACTTGATTGTGTCCATTAAACAAGAAGACATTTACAGCAGATTTCTGGTTCTGATTTTTTTTCCTACCATTAAACAGAATGCAATTCTTCATTTCAGCTTCTAGGCAACTAACAATTTTCACAACAGTCATCAAAATTATTCAGAGAGAGGAGGAAATCTAGTGAAGACAGATGTCAAATGGGTATTGCTTATTTAATGCCTTGCTTGCAAGTGAGGAGATAAAAAGTAATTGAAAAAAACCCTGAAAGTTCATGATCATCCATTGTATAGTATATGCTGTCATAAAATAATTCATAGGTGTTAGGAGAATCAGCAAAGTAACTGCTTGATGGTTTAAATTAAAGGAATAAGGATGTGGAGCAAGTTCTCCTGGGTTAAATACGCTTCACTGAGACTGTAAATCAAACATAATCAATAGCAAGAAACACTAGTGACAGGTTCTCAGGAGCCATAGAAGATTAATTTAAAAGAAGCAGTTTGGAAAGCCCTCCAGCTTGACACTTTAGAAGGCAGATTTTCATGAACATGGATTTTTGGATAGTTTTAGTTGCTGAAAGTTATGCAGACCCACTTGGGTTGACAGGACCAAATATACAAGCAGCAGTCCATCACAGAGATTGCTAACTTCATAAAATTAATTCTGTGACAAAATCAACAGTAAATGACATGATCAATTCTCAGCACAAGCTTCAGAAAACTTCAAAATCCTAAATCTTCTTGTCTTCATTTCCAACTATGGGATGATCATGTATTAACCTTCCTACAAGATATTAGAAAGATGTTTGGAAAACATTCAAAATGATAACAAACCCTTACATAAGCACTATATAGCGCATGCTTGAGAATATAACTCTGTAATGACTATTATTTTGCCATTCCGTTCCTGTAATAGGCAACCTGATGTAACAGCTGTCATGCATGATGTTGGAAGGTTGACTTTTGCATTTACACCTGCTTGGAGTTGGATTAATTAATTAATATTAATTGTTAAGGTTAATTGGTTAAATTAGGGTTTGTTGGTATTTTTCCCAGTTAAATAATTGAAATCCCTACCCCTTTACCCGGTTTCCAGTTTTAAACAACCTTTTATTGGTTTAAANTTGTGGAAGCGGCTCGTTTTCTTGATTCACTTTTTAAATAAAACCTTCTTATTTTTACCCAAAAATAAGAGTTGTCTCTTATTTCTGACAATAGCCAACATTTTAAGACCCCTTAAGATTATCTGATCATACAATCTAACCTTGTGACTGCTACATGTGACACACTTTTTCTCAGATTTTCTTATATTGAGACTGGGAACTCATTTGAATAAAAATTATTGTCACTGTTAACACAACTCATCCAATTATCAGAACTTCCACTCTGGTGAAGTAATCAACAGTCCTCAAAAAATATTACTTTCACAGACTCTGAATTATGTGTAGGCCTGGAAAAACAATCTTAACAATAAGGAATAAGATCCTTTCTCATTCTGCAGCTGAGACTGTATTCTAGACCACTACTGGGAATGTGAAAATATCTCATAATTTTGGGATTTATCATATTCCACAGCAAAAATGAGTCTTATAATACATTAGAATCAGGTGGTAGTCTGGTTTAATTGATCTTTATTTATTTGAGTTGGAAATTTAAAAAATGTCTGCATGATTTACATACAGTTGCTAACTCATTGTGGAACTGAGAATAACTCTGCCTGATGCTTCACTGGACATTGCAGTTAGTAGAAATGATCCATGGTTGTTGCTGGATAATTCTGAGCGTCCCTTCAGTCCTCTATGCCTCATTACACCACTCTGCATGGAGATGGATCATAGTGTGGAAGGGTCTATTTATTTCTCTCAAAAGAACCTAGACAGCTTTCTAGAGAGGATGTTCAGCTTTTGAATTGACAAAGTTGAGTGAATTTTCCAGTTAAGTCCCATATCTTAAGACTGACTGATGAAAGGTGATGTAATAAAACCTTGATAGCACTACTGATTATTTCAAAAAATGTGAAAGGTATGCAATAGACAGTGACCTTGTTCCCAAGATTGTCTTACTGGCTGGCTTGTTTAGTGTGAAATTAGATTTGTTTTCAGTGTGTGCTACAAAAAGTCATGGAATCATAGAATCATTTAAAATACAATCAACTCCTGTGCTGAAATATTTCCAAAAAAGCCAAAAAGCCAAAACATCATGCTCACTCCTTGGCCTTGCATTTTCATTTTTCCTTCTGTCTCTGTTTATTTCTGTTGCTCTGACAGAAAAAACTATTTTCCCTCTACGCTGCAAAAAATAGACACGCTTGCACCTTGCATTTGCCTGATGGTGTTGTTTTAGTCTTCCTCCATTCCTCTCCAAGATCTTTTCTTCCTGTGGAAAAAGATGACAGTTTGGCTAAAATGTATTCTGCAAACTAGTTTGTTGTTCCAAGTAGCCACATACACATCTCATCTATGCCTAAATAAATTCTACAACAATTACAATTTCTTTACCTGAGAAAGAATCAGAGGTTCTGACTTTGTCTCAGAAGATTTTTGAAGTCTCTGCACTGTGCCAACAAATGTTTTCATTGTCAGAGTGATGAAAGCAAGAAGGATGTACGGTGAACATGTATTAGATGAATGCAGTATGTCTTCATTACAGAAAACTGCCAAGTGTCAGTTCTGAAGGATATGATCAAGCTGATGAGCTCTTCTGAATTAGTTGTTTGTTATTTTAAGGTACAAATTATTTGTAGGAATGGGCATTTCGAATATGGATAACACAGAAAAACTACAGTGGACATATCTGATGAGTCAAAATTTCTCATAAGCATTATCTGCAACACTGCATATATGATATACTCTATAAGATATATGAAATGCTGGATAATACCATGTTTACAAAACACCTTGTTTGTAAAAAGAGCTGTTTACAGAGGTGTTGCAACTGAGGATTACTTTCAAGTCGTATAAAGTTTCTCGTGTTTCTTCCAGATTATTCCCTGTTGTAGTCTTTTCCTTTCTTCCCAAATTTCATAGAGATCACTGCCTTTTCTCTTCTAACAGTTGTAATTTGTTAACAGCACAAGCACTTGTTAAGGCCAGGGGTCACTAAGACATATCCCATCAAAGAGATGTGCCTTACCTTTGATTACTAATCTTCGTGAAGATTGTGAGTACTTCAATTACACTGTTAAACTTGCTTATTTGCCTCTTTGTTTCCAAAACATCTGTTTTAGTCTTAGTCAAATCCTGGTCTTCTTCTACCTCTTGGTTACTATTCTGTCTGAGAAAATTGAAAATCTGTCTTCAGATAGAAATGTTGCCTGATTGTTTCTACTTCATCTGCTGTGCACTGCACAGTATTTGGATGGCTGGTTTTGCTTTGTGTTTTTATTTGATGTCATTCCCAGTGCACAGCTCTCCTTGGCAGCAACAGACTGTCCATCATGTGAAACAGACAACCACAGAACTTGTCAGTGTTTTCTGATCCAACAGATGAGTCAATACTGCCTCTTCACTCCTATCTGTGTTGCCATTCCATCAGTCACTTTAGTATCTATGCCATTTTCATGTTGTTTTGTGAGTACACAAAACAGGACATTTTGTGCTTATGTTCCCATGCGATGTTGAGCTGTTTAAATTTAGTGCCAGGTTCTATGACTCAGTGCTTCATTAGGATGGATGGGATATGCTTTCCTTGTTGTGCATGCCTTCAGCTTCCTTATGCCAGCTACAACCCACAGCAACATGATATTTCTTTTCCCATGGTAAAAATGCTACCAGTAAAAACCCCAGAACTCTGAATTTTCTCTAGGTAAGGGTGTTCCTCCATTTGCACTGACCACCTCCACAATCAAGATGAGATCCAGAGACTTTTTCATCCAGATGTTCTTGTTCAAAGATTTCCAGAGGAATAGGAAGCTTTGTCATTCAATATACTGCGTGATTTTTATCCTGGGTAAATTTAGTGGAACTTCTTTAGTCACTCGTGATAAGCCCTGCTTTCTTTCCTATGGTGTGTTAACTGTCTTCCAACCAGTGTGACACACCTGTCCAATGTTACACTGTTATCGATCTCAGTGTTAAATTCTACAGGTGCATTGTGACCTCTTTGCAAACCTTAAAGTTCCCCTCCAACCTGAAGGAATTGTTCTCATGAGTGAGCCTAAGGACAATTTGTGGAGTTTTAACTTTTGTTTGATCTCTGAATTTCCTCCTTGAAGCACATATTCTATTAAAATTTTGGCCAAGTTCACCATGACTTTTCCCCTTCTTCTGACACCAAGATTTTAGTTACACTACTAAACTAGTAACCAACCCAAAAGTTACTGAGTAAGAAGCTTTGTTGAAGATGTGTTTTGCACTTAATGGTACTCCTCCACTTCATCCCTTATGAAATTCAAGGCACAATGCCTATGGCTCTTCCCTTTTGTTTCTTTTACTAACAGCTTCAGGCTGCTTGTGTTTTGTATATGCCCTTTACTTGGCTATATTTTCTCCAATGTAAAATCAGCTTTTATCATTTTTGTGGGTTAATATTATGGCTAAATGCACCATTTATCAGCAAACAAATTGCTCTTTGATATAAAAACAGGTCATAAAAAGCAGCATCCGTCTTCAGTGCCAAGACAACCTTGGGATCTGGCAAGCTTGCTAGAAATTCTTTCCTCCTACTGGTTAGTGAAGAAAGCAAGATTCTTTTCCTTCCTTCCTTCCTTCCTTCCTTCCTTCCTTCCTTCCTTCCTTCCTTCCTTCCTTCCTTCCTTCCGTTTCAATCCTTAGAATTAATTTATGATTTTCAAGCCCTATTCAAACCCTACTTTGCTTTCCATAATTCAGGTATTTTTATGCATACTTCTGCTCTCCTTCTGACTTCTATGCTGTATAAACTGGATTGTGCTGCTTCTCTTCTTGGTCCTCCTGTCCTGGTCCAAAAAAAGTTCTTTTTCTTAGTCTCATGAACTTGTTCTGAGTTAGTGATTCTTAATGCCTTTACACTTTCAGAAGACAAATTCTTCTGTCCTTGACAGTAGATGAGGTCTCTGTGAAGCTATATTAGTTTTTTTCAAGGGTGTGTCCCAACACCTGGAACCAGCTGCATTGCATATGATGCTGCCTTCAAAAAGGGTATGCAATGCCATATTAATATAACATGCAATGCCTCCAAAAGTCCACATGGATGCCAAAGTTCTTCACTTTGGTATATATTCTCTCAACTGCTGCTTGGTTTTGGCTTCAAAAACAATTTCTTTCTAAAGGCTCATTGTATGAGGGATTACAACTCTCATCAGTCATATTTTTGGTTCTTTCAGCATGTTATGCATTAATATTGACAGAAGGGTCTCATTTACTCCTTACTCTTCTTCTCCATTGAAACAAAAAACCTAACACTTCTTTAATTTATTTTAAATCTGGTGCTTTTCTTCTTAAGGACCAGCTGAAGGTCAAGACAGCTATAAGCTTAGTAAAGTCAAGTAAAGAAAAAAAATATTTTAAATGTCTGGCTAATAAATACAATTATATTGTATTTCTTGGTTTTAATTAGGAATATAAGTTACTATAATGGTCAATACTGATGGCAACGATTTCGCAGCAAATTTTTCCAAGGTTAGCAACCATGTAAGAAAAGTTAAGTTTATATGGAAGTTGCAGTCCAGATAACAGCAAAGCATTTTCATCCCTCAGGGGTGACTGCTTCACTATTTTGGACCATTTAAAGCTATTATAGCTACCAGTAACTGAGAGAGTGTATCATACACTCAGATCATCAGGCATTCAATATTTATCAGTATCAAGATATACAAAATGTACTGTGGTGCCAACAGTCTTGAGATTGATATCTCAAGGGGACAGTCAAAACCTGGGAGATGGCCATAATTATTTATGAGAATCCACAGAAAACCAGAACTGAATGTGTATGAAATGTCTCAGGATACATATAAAAAAATGCCAACGTGATGCTTGGCCCCTGGTAAAGAGGAACCTAGTGAGTATGTGCTCTCAGAAATAAGTATGAGCCAAGTGTCCTCCTTGGGCAATCACACTGCAAAAAAATATTTTTAAATAGCTATGAAATTAAAAATCTTACAATTACATACAATTAAGACAATATGGCTGGTAATTGCAATATCAGAATCAGAAATTACTTCTCCTACGGGGTGGGGGGGTGGCTATGTGTTCTACCATTCAAACCGCACACTTATGGGAAGCATCTACTGTGGGACAGTAAAGTCCAATATTCGGGAAAGAGGTTTCATTAATTTTTATATGGAAGACAGATTTCTGCAGCATATAGAAATACATTAGGTATTATAGCTTCTTTCATCTTTATGTATTACTGTGTTCCAGTCTTGGCTATTCCAGAATAATATATTCCAGATCTGGCATAGCCTTATTGCGACGGAGAAATTATCTACAACGCTGACCTATTATAACAGACATTAGATGCAATCTCATGCATTTATGTAACATTTAAATGGATTTATTCAAATTGGTGAAAACCTTTCTTCAGTTCCTCCAAATAAAGAACCATTAGCTGTTATATTGACAAAAACTTATAGACTCTTCTGTAATAATGTATTCTATCCTCAGTCTGCAGTGTGAGAACATTTTCATAACATTTCTTTGCAGATTAATTGATCTAACTGCAACAAGGGCTCTTACCATTCCTCTGCCAGAGATGAATATTGCTGCTAATCATGATGCAATTGGTGCAATTGTGCTTCGCTATGAATAGCAGAGGAGAAATCATGTTTATGATGAGGTGGCCCTGAATTTAGTAAGGCCACTGTAAACAGAGGAGAAATGAAGCAGCAATAAACCATTGTCATGGTTTAATCCCATCTGGCATTCAGCCCCACATGGCCTCTTGCTCACTCTTCCACCACATCAGGATGGAACAATAAAAGTAACAAAACATGTGGATTAAGATAAAGACAGTTTAATAGGGAAAGCAAAAGCCATACAAGCAAGCAAAGAAAAACAAGGAAGTAATTTTTCTCTTTCCATGGGCAGGCAGGTGTTCAGCCATCCCCAGGAGAGCAGGGCCACATCAAGTGTAACAGTGATTTGGGAAGATAAATGCCATCGCCCTGGATCTCCCCCTTTTTCTTCTCCCCCCAGCTTTATCTGCTGAGCATGTCACCATGTGATATGGAACATCTCTCGGGTCAATTGGGCTGTGTCCCCTCCCAACTCTTTGTGCACCCTCAGCCTCCTCGCTGGTGGGGTGCAGTGAGGAGCAGAAAAGGCCTTGATTTTGAGCACTGATCAACAGTAACTAAAACACCCCTGTATTATTAGCACTGTTTCCAGCACAAATCTGAAACAGCCCCATATCAGCTACTATGGAAAAAATTAACTCCAGTACAGCAGTAAAATAAGCAGATAAGAATCCAAAAGTATAGAGGGCATCTCTGTTGATGAAGGCAGTCTGATGTCTCTCTGTCAACAAAGCAGCATCACCAGGGTGCCACTTACACTTTTATTGGCAGCATCCCTGCTGCAGATGCTGTTAGTCAGCTCTGCAGGGAGACATTTTCCTGCTGTTCTTTTGTTCCCATGCACTGCACAGGGTTGGACAAACATAAGTGGAAGGATTATCGTCCATATTGTCTGTCCTAGAGGAAAACCGTTCCTCCATAGGATTAGAAGTCCATGCCAGGGGAAGGGTCAAGTCTCCAAGACTGATACTTTCTCCCTCTTTGTCCCAGCTATGGGCACAGCATGGTGGTGTTCTACATCAGTAGAACATTAAGGATGTAGGCATGATTAAAGCATTTTTCATGTAAGGGAGAGGATAATTTCACTTATCTTTATAAAAACTGTAGGTGTTATTTTATTTGGACTCTACAGATCAGCAATGTAAAGAGACAACTACTTCCAAGATGAAATTCATCCTCTCACCTTAGAAATTTACATCAGGACAGGAAAAGTTGTCATGCAGAGATATCTCATGCTCCATTTTTCCACATCGCAGGTAAAATATAAGACCATTTAATTGTCAATGAGAAGAAAGACTCAGTATTTTGCAGAGGGAAAAGAAAGAACTCAGGGGACTGAATTGACTGCTTTAATGGTGAAGAGGACTCTTCAAAGGAGAGAGCAGTGGATGTTTTTTACCTTGAATTCAGCAAGTGTTTCAACCACGTCTCCCATTATATCTTCACAAACTAATGAAGGACTGCATAAGTAAACAGTGAGGTGGATGGAAACTGGCTGAATGCTGGACTTCAAGGATTGTGATCAGCAGTACAAAGCCCAGCTGAAGAACAGTCACTAGTGGTGTACCCCAGTGGTCTGTACTCACTCAGTTCAGCACTGCCCAACATCTTTATTAAGCATTTGGTGATGGGACAGGATGCACCCTCAGCAAGTCTGCAGGCAATATAATCTGGGAATAGGGCTCGATGTACCAGAGGATTGTGCTAACATTCAGAGGGACATTACAGGCTGGAGGACTGGGCCAAGAAGAACCTCATGAAGTCCAAGAAAGGGAAATGTCAGCTCCTGCTCCTGGTGAGAAATAACCCCAAGCACCACAGCAAGGCGAGGCTGACAGCTGGACAGCATCTGTGCAGAGAAGGACCAGGGAGCCCTCATGAACACCAAGCTGAACATAAGCCAGCAACCAACCCTCACAGCAAAGGAGTTCAACAGCCTCCTGGGTTGAATTACACAGAGTGTTACAAGCAGGTTGAGGGAGGTGAGCCCTTCCCTCTGCTCAGCACTGGTAAGACACATCTGCAGTTCTGTGTTCATTGCTGGGCTTCCCAGTACAACAGATATGGATGAACTGGAGTGAGTTCAGGAAAGAACTATGAAGATGTCTGAGGCCTTGGGAAATCTTACATATGAGAAGAGGCTATGAGAGCTGTGACTAATCAGCCCAAAAAAGAGAAAGCTCATGGGGAATCCTGACAATGTATAAAAGAACCAGGGATGGAGGAAAAAGAAAGACCCAAACACTTCCCAGTAACACGTAGTGATGGGATAAGATGCAGTGGGCACAAACTGAAATACAGGAAATACCACTCAAATGGAAGACAAAACTGTTTCACAGTGAGTGTATCAAACACTGGCACAGGTTGCAAACAGAGGTTGTAGAGTATCCATGCTTGAAGACATTCAAAACCCATCTAGGCAAGATTTTGGGAAACCAGCTTTAGTTGACCCTACTTGGAGCAGAGGTTTGGACTAGGCAGTCTCCAGACAGGCCTTTCCGTCTCAACTGTTCTGTGATTTGAAGATTGTAGAGTAGAAAAAACATAAAGACCCCTTTTTTCCCTCTTTTAAACCATAGGCTTTGAGGTAAAAAACCTTGAAAAACACAACTCAGAATTTCTAAGAGGAAGTAGTTTGTTTTTAACCACAATTCTAAATGCTGTTGCAGACACTGAGCAGCCAAGTGAGTCTAATTCAGTTTGTGTGGTTCTTCAACACTATTTAACTATTCACTAATGACTGCATCATTTGTATACTCTATTATCTTACCCTAAAGTCTTTGATATAGTAAAATGTTCTTTAAACTGAATGAATTATCCCATGTTTTGATTTCCTTTTTCCTTCAAAAGCTTCCTCAAAATCTTCTTGATATCATCTTGCTCTTGGTCATAAAAAGTCAGATGAAAAAAAGCTTTTTGGGATTCTTGGTTATGAACTGTCTCTACTTACCTACCTGTATCTTTGTTCTCTGTCTATCATAGATGTCTGCTGCACTAACACAATTGTTCTCACTGTCTTTTAACCACATAAGCTGTATTGATCTGTTCTGGCTCTGATGCACTTTGGACCTCACGCCTCTAGGAAGCCAACAGGACTGGATCTCCTACAGAAACCAATTATTTTAACACCAATTATCCTCACTCTCAGTTTGATTTGATAGAAAATGCATTTTATTTTTTTATAAATTTCTACTGTCTAAGCAGCTTGCTGATACTTCTCCAGAAGCCTATTTCTCTTTGTGTTTACTAGATCTCAGCAGTATATCCAAATCACTCTGCTTTTTATTACCTGCAAGACCAAAGGTTTGGCTTTAGCTTTTCCAGTTGTCTTTGCTCAGGGCTTGCAGCAACTGCAGCCAGGTGCAGTGGAGGGGAACAGCTGTGTTTTGTCATTGCCTGCTCAGTGGTTTGAGCTATAGGTGGTTCTTGGACGAAGGAAGAAGCAGTCAGTTTTCTTCACAGATAAATTATGTGGGGGGAAAAAAGCCCACAAAAAGTCTTTGGGTTCACTAATAATTTTGTTGAATTAGGTACAACAGAATTCTTCCCAAAATGCATAGGCTGTTTTGGTTCTTTGAAGTCATCTTATGGAGGAGCCCCAAACATCTGGAGCCTTTTGTTTTTATGACACTTCCTTTAGTGACAGACCTGGAAATATCCCATTGTCATTATGCTTGATGAGCTAAGTTAAAATTTGGTGGTAATGCCTCTTCTGAGATGCTTATGTCTATTTTGTAGCTGATAAATTCCCTGGGTTAAATTACACCCTTGGATAGGAAATGACCGTCACAAAAACAATGGGAGTTTGACATGGCCATCAAGGGATTATAAATAGCCCTCAGGGAAAACAATATAAACATATTGCCTCTTCTAGTACTTGAATCTACTAATTAGGAAATCAGAATGTGATAGAAAAATGTTGATGGTAAGCAGATGTATTTGCTGAGTGCTTATTGCAAGTCTGGTTACTAAAGCTAATAAATATAGCAGAGCATTCAATATTTTGCCAGGAACTTAAAAGTCTAATGAAGTGTAACTGTCAATTCTATGTAAATCACCACAAGTGTGGCAAGCATTTTGCCAAAGGTCACCTCTACATATGAAACATTTTTTGTCTGACTTAAATGAAATACAGGTAATGCATTGATGTCACGGGCACATTGCATTCTCCCTATCTGTTATGTCCACACGGTTTTCACAGTATATTGTAAATTTTTCAGGATGTTATTGAAGTGGCTGTGATTCCAGCAGCCCTGCACACCATACATGAGATTCACTAATTTTAGATATCTGTGGTATAAGACAGTCACTCCAACACATTATATAGAACTGGGTTAGTCCTACCAGACAACTGGTAACCAAGACACATTAAAATTAAAGCTCATAATGAGCATGAACTTGTCACTAATACGCAGATGGTTTTTTGATCTCACATTTATGTTGCTGAGAACTCAAAGTAAGCACTGAGTATCAAGTCTGCCATAATGCAGTGCATAAAAGACATGAGCTTAAGTTAAACTACCTAGATTATAAAACCCTGCTCCAAAGCTAAAATCCCACCCACATTCATCAAATATGGCTTTGTGGTTTAAAGCTTCTGATGCCTTCTTGCTGTGTGCCATGACTTTTCAAAACTGCATAAGTCATCGAGCAATTTAAGAATATGCAAAAGAACATGCAAAAGAGTGAGATTTATTTTCTTGAGCTGTCATAGACGCAATAAAATTGCGACAAATCATCGCTGGTTTTCATATTTATGCACAGTTCCTGATCTCTTGACAAGATACCTACCCCTCAAGATGACCTGGATTCACTTTATTCTAATTCTGTGTTTTCCTTTTAAATTGAGTGTATACAGAAGCATGATCTGAATGGAAAATTTAAAAATATTTGTCTGCAGATGAAACATGAAGCATCAGAAAGTGAGTGCCTTGTATTTCTTCCTCCCACTGAAACATGCCAGCATCCACATGGTCTGTGGACTTGACACGTGAGATTACCTTGCTTTTATAAATTCTGTTGAATGGAAGTGATTGCTGTTGATGTTTGTTTTGCTCAAAGGCATGATAGCTGTGAGCTTCCACAAAAATATCTGTCAAAGACAGTTGGAACATTTTGAACACCTGTGTCTCAGACTGGTGCTGTACTCACTGATGTGAATTAGGAACATTTTTACAAGGCTTTATGTTGAGTCTGAAACTAATTTTACAGCGAAGTAAATCTGGCCTGTGTGCTGGTAACAAAATATGCTGCAACTGAAATATATTTTATGTCAGAAGTTGGACTCAATAATAAGTTAGATTCGATGCTTAGAGTTCAATCATAGTAAGTCACTCACCTCCTCAAGACTGAGAAATAAACTTCCCAGGCCAGTAACAACGCACGGGTCCTGATCTTTCTCCAAAGAGTGGAAGGGTGCGGGGAGCCTGTGAAAGGTTTGACCTCACTGCATGCAGAGTGTAGTGCAAAATCAGTGCCACCTCTCACCATGAAGGTGAGGCTGGAACAACCCTAAAAGTCCTAAACCAGAAGTTAATAAGGTGTCACCTTTCAGGAAACAGTGGTGATAAACAAGCACTTCTGTATGGAATAGTCTCTTCAACTAATGCTATGGTAGTTTGTTTCTACATGTTTGAAACAGGCATATTTAAGACCTTTGACGATATTAACTTGTGGAGGAAAAAATAGCTGATATGTAAACCTATCAATGCCATTTGCTTTAGCAATAGGCTTTTTTTTAAGAAAGAGTAAGATACTGGCCTGGAAAAAACTGACTTAGGATAGAAGCACTGTGTCCTTATAGGGTTTATCTGTAGTCTTTCATGTTTTCCTCTGTGCTTTTCTTTAGCTCTCTCAAGGCGAGACTTAAAACTGAATATTCCAGAGAAAAAAAAAGAAAATAAATTAAATTAACACTGTTTAATAAGATAGATTATTGAACTTGTCTAAAAAAGCATTTACCCTGAGATCCTTTCTTCTTTAAAATACTTTGTTCTGTATCCAGTGGTTTTCTTATTGTCCTGAAAGCTCATCTACTTTGTAGAACAGTCAACTTCCTAGATCCTAGTGACTTACAAAAGTTATTTTTTGGATGAGAAGTGGATGAAGCCTGAGAAACTGCTGACCTTCCTGACAAAACAGATCTTCTCAAAAGCGGTTGGACTTTGAAGAATAGGTAGAATTAAAAATTGAATCTTTAGTTGACTGAGGGTGTAGTAAACTATTTCTTAGGGACTCAAAATGGATTCAGTGCCTACTCAGTTCCAGAAAACAAGGTAAATGATCCATGCTCCCTGGCTCCCCCTGCCCTATTGCAGTATAAAGTTCACGTGCACCAGAAGTTGCCTTCTGACAGCAGTCTATAAGCCTTAACTTAGCTATCTCACCTCTTCCTTTTATTTAGGCTCACATCTTCACTTCCTTTAGAATTGGACAACACCCCTTGTGGGTTCCAACATCTCACATACAGAACTGACAGTGAGCTCACACATAAAATTGAAACAGATTTTAACAAGAAGATGGGATGCCCACAAGATGAGGCAAAGGGTTTGGCCCAAGGTGTTAACCAGCCACTTGCTTATACATAACAAACTCCTTTTATTCTCTCTTCTCCCCATTTTCCCAAGCTTGTTCTTTTCCATCCCATCTTCATCTCCCTTTTTCTAGCTCCCAAATAAACAATGCTGCATGTTACTTATCTCTCTTGGTCCCATTTTTGCTACCTTTGTACCCAAACTTGGTATCTCTGATGCTGTTATCTCGATCACTTCAGCCGTATGAGACACTGCTTTAAAGGGTTTTCTAGACCTTGTTACCTCAGTTCCCAGAGGTTCCCTCAGTTCCCAGTGCCTGTCTGCAGATACCAGTGGGGTCTGGCTGCTTCTCACACAATTCCCCTTAAACACCTGTAAAATTTGATTTTTAATCAAAATTTTTAAAATCCTTGATAGTGTTACCCATGGCTTTTGCCATCTCCTCTCACTGATAGTTGTTACACCCCACAGTTTCTCATAGTCTGTTCAGCTAAGCCTCAGGGTGGGATCTAGCCTGCCCACCTTACCAGGGACATTTTTATTGAGAAAATGTTAGCGTTGATGATTAATTTTCCCACTTTTTTTGTTTGGTTGGTTGGTTTATTGGGGGTTTTTTCGTTTGGTTGGTTGGGTTTTGTTTTTTTGTTTTGTTTTGTTTTGTTTTGTTTTATTTGTTTGACAAAGAGTATATTCTGGAGAGAGATTTCTGCATACTGTACTACTGAATATCCTTGACACACACAGATTAAATGACTACAGCAGGGCTAATACTCATTTAACTTAAATTTAAATACTTATAAATACGTCATCTAAGTGTGCAAAATCCAGGTGACTATTGTAAATTCTTCATAGGTATTGAAGACAAATGGACAACTCTCATTTGATCCCATCCTATCACCATTGCCTTAAGACACACTGACTAGTCCTCTGAAAGGAGCTTATATTGACATATCTTTTATATATGTGATCTTATGTGCAATAAATTCAATCCTAAGGGCATTCAGGACTGATTAGTCATCTTAATAATTACAAATATTAAATAGGGAAATTTTTTTTAACTAGGTTTTCAAGTTAAATTATTTTAGGATCTAGATTTGATTATTGTTTCAGGTTTGAAAGATCCTCCCAAATGCTTTCTCAAATTTTTTGCTTTGGAGGAATAATAGGTCTAAATCTTGAGCACTCATACTGCTTCCATAGTGGAACATTCAAAACATTTGATTTAGAGAGAAGAGCTGCATTTCAAGAATAAAATCACTCCACTGAAATGAATTCATCAGTTACAATCACAATATGATAACCATAATGCTTCAAAATGCTTTATGCAGAGTTTGTTCCTCCATTGCTATGATAAACTCTATCCAGTGGTAATTCCGAGTGACAAAAGAAACTCATAAAGGGCCAGATGAAGGAAAACAAAATATAAAGCCTAAAAGTACATTCAATCAAGTTTCTTACACCAAGAGTCACAGAATTTTCTCTCTTTTCTAGTCCAGCAATTTGGAAGAGCTTCCAAATGAACTCCCAAGTCAGTCCGTCTCCCCAGTAAAGCATTTGCAAACTCTGCTGAAACACAATTCATCTCCCAAAGATTATTATGATACAGTATTCACTTTCTAGAAAAGGGGCCTCTTTTCTTTGGCACTGCAAGATCCCTCAGACAATGAACCAACACATTCAATCTGCACGAAACCAGAGGTGAGATGCATGGCTAAAAGCAAAATAATTCCAGCTCAAACCTGTGTGAGAAAAAACCTGCAACAGGAACTCTCATGTTCTCCCTGCCTTTCAGCATAGACAAACACAAAGGCTTTAGCAGGGAAGGTGTTTTCTTTATGGTAGTGTCTGTACATCTATATTTAGGACAACTAGGCAAAGGTGAACAACACTTATCTCTGGGCCACAACATACAAATACAAAATATACAGATCTGGAAGGTAAATCGGTACTTCTCCTTGCAAAACATGACATAAAAATTCCTACTCAGGATTTGTGGATGAGTATTTCCTATAGGCATATGTGCCTGTATACTGGTCCCTTTCCAGCTCATTTTAAAGGTTTTTATTTGAAAAGACAAACATTTCACACTTTTTGGATCCAGGCATATTACTTGTACATTAAATAATTTGTGAGCCACAGCTTCAGAGCATCACAATCAGTGATTATTCCCATCTCTCACAACTGGGAACCTGAAGTAATGACAGGCAAGATTTGGAGGTGAGACAGGAACAGATCCACAGGATCCTGTGGATCACAGCCACTGTGTTGTTTCCTTGATCTGTCCATTTCACAGTCCTAAAATGAGCAGGAAGATACAGTTTATGCAGATCTCTCATCTGGTATCCTCTGCTACAAATACCAGGTGAGACAACCTCGTCAATAGGATTGATAGTATTCTGTCTGAGTGTGCTAGAAATCCAGCAAGAACTGCAGTCTTTTCATGCTAAATTGGACTCTGAATCATCTGTACCTGTAGTGTTGAGAAAAACAGGTCAATACACATTGCAACTCTTGTTTACTGATACATTTTACACTGTTAATACAGAACAAATATGTTTACTTTTAAAATAATTTTTTTGTTGGTACTTTCTTGAGACTGATGGGGTTTAATGTTTGGTGACTTTCTTTGGTTTGGATTGGTTGGGGATTTTCAGTTCTGATCGTGCAAGGCTTGAAATGCGTCTATTTAATATTACCAACTTCTAGGCACTGGACTTAAGATAAATGAAGCAAGTGGGGAGAACAATTTTTAAAAGCCAAAATCAAGTGTAGGGGGCTGACTGGACCTCTGGGGAGAGTCAAAGGTACGTTAATCTTTAGAACTGAGACAGAGTCTTATGCAAAGTCATGAAGCTGTCTGACATCAGAAGATTAGATTTTATCTTCACTTTGTCCTTTTTAGGAGCAAGATATAGAACTGACAAAAACACATGACGGAAACTGGTAATAAAAGAAACATGAGTGAAAAATAAGATCACTTAAAATTTGACCTTAAAACCACTGATTGGGACTTCTCTTGTTCTTTCACTGTGTGTCACTTCTTTGTTCCTCCTCCCTCTGAATTGTGGTTGCAGGTCATGTGAAGACAGCTCTAAGACTCTTAGTATCAGATAACCAGCACAGCCTCAGGCTTCAAAGTAAGGAAACTCTATCACCTTTATTTTGTCATAAAATATTGGTGGAGAAATTTTGTATCAGTATGTTCTGAGTGGTTTCTTTCTACTGCATCACTAATATCATAAACTGCATGTCTTTCACAGACTAAATTATTTTTTAAAAATTTAAAAATCCTCCAAATGAGCTTTCAGGTTGATTTAGCAGAAGTATGATAGAGTGAAATACTTTGCTGCCTCATCCAGTGGTAGTAGGCTCAATAACCAAGAAAATCAGATCTTCAGGGGTGACCTATGCTGTTCATGGTTTGGCAACACAATTGCTGTAACACCTCTTCATCAGCCACACAGGCTGCTAAAGAGCCTTTGGCCTCCTACTTCGTTATCTTAAGTAACTAGTACTGTACTTAGGACATTAGAAAGACATGCCCTAGAAATCCCCCTGGAGTAGCCCTTCGAATAACTCTGATGGGGGGGAAGAATCCTGTATTTATTATGACCATTTGTGGAGTTCAATGGTAAGCAAAAAGCTCCTTGATGGAACAATGTGAAAACACCCTAGAAAAGAAAGATACATTCCCACAGGGTAATGAACCCTGCATCCATCCCACCCATCTTTTAACTCCTAAGAGTAGATCTCTGAAGCTAAACAAGGGGTGTGAAAAAGCAAGCTAAAGCACTGGACCTATATGGTATGCACTGCTGGTTAACTCTCTCTCCTCCTGAGTTTCTTTTGGACCATTCAAACTAGCTGTCCCCATGAAATATCTGCAACAGAGAAAGCCAAAACCAAACAGCGTGAAGATGAGTTAGTAGCAGGTGAATGACTTAGCAGTACAGTTTCATTTGTGCACTCAAGGTGGTCACATGTTTACTAGAGTTAACAAAGATCTCTGAATTCTAGGATCTGAGTTCCCATCTGATGGTTTCTTCTCCACTGACAAAGGATAGGAATGTTCTTTACAAACCTATATTCCCAAATATGGGTTCTTTCTCCCACTGTGCAAGAAGCCATCCCACACACAGAGTTGATATTTGATCTCATTTAATATCTGTGCAGAGATGGGTGCTGGGTGATGAATCAACAAAGTTTGCACACCTTCAGCATGCCAAGTGCTCATTTTAATACACTTCGACAATTAAAAAAAAAAATCATCTCTTGTGTATGTAGCAACTTAAACCTACAGTCATTGGCTTTTCATTCCCTGGTCTCAGTTCAAATATAAAGATACAGTGGACACTGATTTTACTGTGCATGCTCTAAGAGGAAGGAACTTTTGTGAATTAAGGGGCAATGTCAGCCTATCAGTGAGTGCTTCACTGAGCAAATGAACACAAAGTTCAAGCAAAGTTGTTCTTTGGTTTTGTAGTTTGATTTACAGTGTTCTCCTGTTCTTTCTTCTCAGGTCATGGCTCTTGGTTCCTGCAGGTTGGTTATTCCTTCATTTTTCATAAGTTCTTTTAGTTGTCCTGTACTACAGTGAATTTTTAACCTTCTCATGGTGCTTTATTCAGCGAACCTTCATACCTTATTTAAGAACACAAACTTATAGCTTCCTACAACCTGGCATCAATCATGTTGTTAGTAATGCACTGGCAAAAAAAAGTGTAGATATCATCTTCCCTATAGCAAATGGATGTTCATCAAAATTAAAGGCAGCAAATTCCCTAGACAAGCAAGCAACCACATGCCAGCAGTGCTACACAAGTTCTGTGTCTTGTAATAAGCATAAGAAAGAAGTTGTTCTATCTGAGTGTGTGAGCAAAACCAGTGCAAGGAGCAGTAGAAAGCACTTGCAACATTTCTGTGAAAGCATGTAATAAGCACTTTCTGCTTGAAGCAGTGCACTGCACATCAGCACTGTTCCAGAGGAAGTGGCTGCTGGCTGCTGTCCCCAGAACTATGAACCAAGAGTTAATCATCCTCCAAAAGTCAGTCACAAGGCATTTAGCTGTGGTTTGAATGCCTCAGCTCAGAGATCTTCTCTGAAACCTAGCTGCTAGTCAGCTTATTGCCTTTGCCTATTTTGAAGTAATTTAAACTGAGCAGTAATATTTCATGTCATTAGATCTACTAATCGTAAATGCAGGGTTTGTAGGATGCATGAATCAATTTTTTTTGGTTTTGGACAAAATCTACAAAGCTTTCTGAAAAAGGAGCACTATCATATTTATTACATTTGCTCTCTGGTTTCAATTGCCTTTCCTCTTTTCCCAGTTCATTACTAAACCCTCATATTGCAAAGCTACTTTAATAAAACTTTGCTCTTTATTTCCTTTATTTTAAGTGTATCCCTTGTTCCTTTCTCTGGTTTCTATTATTATACAGCAACAATCACCAGCGTGCATGAAGGCAGTTGTCAGGTTCCAAGAAACACTTTATTTGCAGCTAGGCTTGTGTATATGCATGAAGCACTGGTGAATGAATAAATCTCATTATCTTTTACACTATCACAGTCAGAAGACAGACAAATGCTTCAAAAACAAATAGGCAACAGGTCAGGAAAATCCAGGAACAGTATTGAGCAGAGCTAGCTAATGGAGATTCCACGAATGCCTACAGCTTGGCCCTTCAGCTCTCACATTAAATGCTTGGTATTGTCTCTGTAAGGCGGCGGTAATGGCTTGGGCTCCAGCTGGATCACTATGCTTTTGATAAATATAAGTCCTTGTGGAAGATTTGGCTCTCAAGTAACAGGCAGAGATCACATTCCCCTATCATTTTCCCAGTTTGGCACCACCTATAAGAACATCCCTAGTTTCTTCCTTGATGAATCAAAATGTTAAAGCACTGCCCAGCTCCACCGATGCTGAACTTGCATGATCATATGTGAGTTGTACAAGGTCACATGAGGAGTTTGTGGCTTAGACAGACATCCTTCTCCCACTACCCACTTCCTCCACACATCCAAATTAGGGTGACTTCACTATACATGAAATTGCCGTGGAAGCTGTGCTCTGCTAAACACGTGGCAGGTGTGTGTGTAGCTCTCATTATTGTGAATGTGAATTGCCTGAGCACTCTGAAGGAGGATGAAATCCCCTGAGGTATTAGTCCAAATTGTTTTTCAAAAATGATTCTCTGTGCTACATTACTGCATATTTTATCTTAAAACTAAATCATTTTGTCATTAAAGTCTTGGTTGGCAGCTCATTCTTTAGGAAAACCTATGTTCATTTTGATTTTTTGAAATAAAACCAGTGACATCCCCAGCACAGGAAGGACATCAACCTGTTGGAGCAAGTGCAGAGGAGGGTCACCAAGATGATTAGAGGGATAGACAACCTTTCCCACAAGGAGAAGCTGATAGAATTGGGGCTTTTTAAACTGGGAAAGAGAAGGTTTAGGGGTGACCTAATTGCAGCCTTCCAGTACCTGAAGAGATCCCACAGGAAAGATGGAGAAGAACTTTTTACAAGAGCATGTAGTGACAGGACAAGGGGGAATGGTTCAAACTGAGAGTAGGTTTAGATCAGATATTAGGAAAAAATTCTTTACTGTGAGGGTGGAGAGGCACTGGCACAAGTTGCCCAGAGAATTTGTGGATACTCCATCCCTGGAAGTGTTCAAGGCTAGATTGTATAGTGCTCTGAGAAACCTGGTTCAGTGAAACCTGTCCCTGTCCATGGCAGGGGAGTTGGAACTAGATGATCGTGAAGGTCCATTCCTATCCAGGCCATTTTGTGATTCTATAAAATATATTTTAACTGAAAACAATCTTTCATAGGTGTACCCTGGGATCATGTTAGAAATCAGCATGGCCCATAACTGTGATCTGGTTCCAGTTCCATGGGGAAAAGATTCAGTAGCAAATCAGGCACTGAGACCTTCTCAGCAAGGCACATGAGCCGTAAAACCACACAGCCCTCTGAGATGGCAGTTAATTAGCAGGGCAGCAACAAGAAGCTTCACACTTAATTGTTTTCACCAATACCCACGTTGTCTTTTGCTTCTGCTATTGAGAAATAGGAATTTAAAATCTCACTGGATTGATGTTTCTTATTCTTTGTGTACTGGTGAAAGTAAAAAGCATGGGAACATCCAGACCAAGGCAATTTTACTTTACAAGCACTATTTTTAACTATAAAATAAATTTTAAAACACGCTACCAAAAGACTCATCCACTGTTAACCTTCATACAAGAAAAAGAGGAATCACTAGAAAGAAAAAAAAACAATTTAGGGAAGAGGTTAATTATGTGCTTTCATGTACTACTAAAAAGAGTTCAGCTTTTCTAATGTAAATAGCCCAAATTCTTCTTTGAGTGCTTCATTTCAAAGTTCATATTCTCTCAAACACCCTGCCAAAATTCAGTCTGAAAGCCTTTTGGCAAGATTGCATGAAATCAGTTCAGAAGTTTTAAGATTTTTTCAGAATTACTTTTTTTTCTGCATGCAAAAAAGAGAAAAGAAAAAGCTTCAGCCTTATTCCTTATAGTGAGATTTTTTTTCCTCAGAGTGATTCCAAACCTCTGTGTTTCCACACACACACACTGCAAATGTTAACTTCACATTAAGCTAATAGACTTTGTCCAGTCTGGCTGCTGGGTAAGTACATCTGCTTTTTGCAAGCCAAGAACACAAAAGTGGGTGACACTGGATGAATTTTTGCCCTTTCAGCAGCAGCTCTCTCTGTGACCAGGGGATGATATCTTAAACCCCATGCACTCTGCTTTGCCCAAGACTTTGGAGCAGAGCTTAGCACTGTGCTCTGGTTTTGTGTTACTTGTTCCAGGCTTTCCTTGCAAAGGAGGGAGCAACAGAGTTCAGCCCAGGTCAGGTAGGAAGAGTACCTCTTCAGCTGGAGCCATGGGCAATTCTCTGCTCACATAAGTACCAGTGTGTTTCTCAAGGGCTGCTCAGCATTGTGCCTGGAAAACTCAGGAATTCAGATATCAAGTATCATTCAGTACCACTTCAGCATTTTAGTGCTACGCAATATTTTAGGGAGAAAAAAATGCATAGCATTTTTAGTGACTGCTTTAGGAAAGCAGATCTGTCATATGCACTCCCTTCTTGAGAAAGACCATCATACTGAACATTAAATCCATGGAAACATGCTTGGGTTCACGTCTATCTGAAAGCTTTAAGCTATTCCCGAAGGCTGATGAGCTGCAAGTTTTAATATGCAGTTGGATTATCTGAGCACTACAGTCACGTTCCTAGATGCTTGTGGCAAACCTTCTGCCCTGGGTAACCCTCCCCTGCCCCTCCAGCCTCAGCCTGAGCTCATATGCCAGGCTGTGGTCTAGCAAGCCTGTGCTCTGTGTGTGTGTTGGACATGTGTATCATACACGTCTGTCCTGCCAGCTCAGCTGAGACAGCAACAGTAACACAGTGACATTTGTCAGAGCCCTAAGTTATACCTTTTTCCTTTTTTCTCCCACCTGTTCTTTGTCCCAAATGTCTCTTTAGGTAATGAGATACTTGGGCATACCAGTTTGCCTGCAGCATCCAGATTCTGACAAGATATTAATAATCAGTCTTCAAACTTCTTTGAGGGCTATGTCTAAAAACAAAATACTGGTCTTTCTTGTTTTGCCCTTATAGAATTTCCTGGTTTTCTTCATTTTGTGCATCATGAAACCAGTCAGACCTTGACTCTGGTGACTATGTCCTGGATAGATGTAGTGAGCTCTCTGAATGGGCAGCTTAGGCAGAAGATGCAACCCAATCACCACCCCAAAACCTCAACTGCAAGCTAATAGCCAGCAAAATGATAAATGACTGATAAAGAAGAAGTTGATCTAGTGTTGATAACACATGTACATGTCTTCTGCTTTTGTTTTTTTCAATCTTCATTAAAAACAAAACTCAGGACAAAGCCAGCGACTGCAAAATAAGTGTAGTGGAAACACTGAAGTGAATGTCATCCTGGAGAACAAAAATAAATATATTGCAAAATTAGTCATGAGAAAGCCCTTAGTTTGCAATATTCATGTTTTTCTAGGTAACATCTTGCTCAATAATTAAGTGTCCAACTGGCTAAAAAATTTCCTTATGATCTTCCTAAATTGAAGGCACATGCTAGGTTTCACGGACTTAAGCTTTTAATGCCAATGATTAACAAATACTTCCAACTAGGTAAGGAGCAATCATAGGATTGTAAAAGTAATCCTGAGTGCTTAAATACTCTAATACACCACATAGACGCGCAAACCATATTTATGGATACCTATGCTAACCTCCAGTTTGCAGTAGGACTTGCTCTCATTGTACACTCAGCAATGAAGGCTCTTTGCAGTCTGTGTTCAGCAGATATTCCATAGGCAAGAAGGTGATTGTCTGGAAGAGAATAGGATCTAAGTGAGAGAGGTAGAGAAACTCCGGAGGTAGAGAAACAAGTAGCAAATCAAGAATGAGCATGAAGAGCAATGAACTTCACACCAAAAGAGAAGGCTGATTCCTTTTGCCTTAGTGAAGCAAAGTGATAAGATCACTTAATGTGGCATTTCATTGGAAAGAAGTGTCATTTACTTTTGTAAAAATGAAGTACACAGCCAGATTCACTGCCTTCTGCTATAAAAGAGCCTTTGGAGATCCCAAAGCTGGGACTGCACTTTGTCTCTCCTGTGAACGGGGGAGGACAAGCCTGTAGCAGAAATATCACCCAAGCTGAGGGTTTGCAAAACTGCTGCATCAACACTGCTAATCTCAGTACAAACCTCCCATCTGAGGCTTCTTTCTTTGCTTTACAACTGTATCATTTGGAGGTTTAACCCTTCTGTTCTCATCCGCACAACACTGCACTCATTGTCACAGGGAAAAATCCTTGCAGTACAGAACTTACAATGTTCCCTCCACCCCAAGGCCTCAGAACAACCAAAAAGCAAGGCATCACACAGAGGGTAATCTCGCTAAGCTGATACGACACACCAGAAAATCTCCAGAGAGCTGTGCTTCAGGAGCCAGCTGGACACCTTGCTGGAGGAAGAAGGGCTTGAGAGCAGCGCAGGAAGTTCAGATGTTTGCTGTTTCCATTCCCAGCACTGGAGAAAGCACTCTCCTGTCCACAGGATGACAACAGTGAAAGAGGCCTGATTGCTTTTCCGTATCCTTGGGCCATTTCAGGACTGCTTAAAACTCACAAGCCCTCTTACAGTCTCTTTCTGCATTCAATCTGTCCCTGTACCATGGATAGGGGTAAAGAGATCACTGCTGTTCTAAATCAGGCAGGAATCATATGCCCCATGCCTTTGCTGGGGGCTAAGCAGAATGGTTTCATTGCCTCTTACAGCATTGCAGAAAGATGACGGGCAAGGCTTTTCCTGTGTTGTCCTCATGAAAACAGAGCTAAGGTCCCCATAGAAGTGCATGGTGGGAGAATGACAGAAAACAGATATTCAGACTGGATGTTAGGAACAGTGTTTCTCACCATGAGGACAGCCAGGCAGTGGGACACAGTCCCAGAGTTCCTGTACACCCTGTCCTTGCAGGTTTTCAAGACCTAACTACATAAAGCTCTGAGCAACCTGACCTCATTCAGTGATGATCTTGCTTTGGCCACGTGGTTGGGAGTGGAGATGCCCAAAGCCTTTCCCACCTTGAATCACCCCATGATCCTACACGTTTTGGACATATTCTTTTCCAAGGGAATGGAAGAGAAGTCCCCAAGTGCTGTTCATCAAAGCCTGGAATGTCCCATGCTGTGGCTCAGGAAGAAGTTTCCCTGCACATGGACATGGTCTCCTGCTCCTGTGGGAATCAATTGTCAGATTTTCATCTCTACCTGAAGAATGTTGAGGAGACCATAGTGTTGAAGCAGAAAGCAGAGAAATCTCTGCTAAGATTTATTTTTTCTGATATATTTGGGAAGGAAGAGAGAACACAGAGAAGCCAACTTAGTCCAAGTAGTCACAACCCTTAGAACCAGTGACTTCAGCAGAAGTTAGCAGGAGACAACACAACCTCTCTCCTTGCTTCCTTGATGTAGAAACACACTGCTCTCACACATAGCAAGGACTTCGGGCCACAACTGCAAAAGGCACAGATGTGTCCTTATGCAAATGAGAATGCAAGTATTGCTCTGAGGTGGTAAACACAAATATGTTTAGCAAGCAAGTGCTTCCTTGTATGCACGTAATTCCTGAGCAGAGCTTGACTGTTCTTTAAAATTATCTTATCCAAAAACTGTGGCATCAAAGCAGTGCAAAACCCAGTGAGGAAAATCCAAATAAAGCTTCAAATAGCCATTTCTGAAATATACCCTATCAGGCATTACATTAATTTAAGTGAGAAATTATACTGTTTGGAGGTGAACTAGTCATTGCCTTGAATAAGACCATCAGGTAGCCTGTCCATCTTCTGAGGACATTCAACTTTTCTACCTTGTCTGGAAAAGATTGGCCCATTCCTGTATTTGTGCTGTGCTGATAAATGGCAGACACCTGTTTTAAAAGCAAGATTAGATAACTGCAGTAAGATCACGGGAGCAGAGGCAAAAGGGCAGAGGCAAAAGGGCATCCTTCAGCTGCTGCAGAGCTGAGCGGGACAATTGCAAGCCCTGTGCCTGAGCCTGATGCCTAAAAATGACAACCTGAAACAGAGACTAGACAGGGGTAGAGGAATAAAGGAGATATTTATTCAAAAGGCCTTCAGAGGTACACCCTGGCAGGCCAAAGGCTACCAAGATGGACGACCAGTCACGAGTTCTTCACACTGTTGTAAGTTTGGTCCATTTGCATATCAGCATAAATTCGCCAATTAAACTTTAGCTAATAATGTAACCGCCCCCCCCCAACTTGCCCCCCTTTCTCAAGATGCTGGTTTACACATTTTGGCCTAGGACTGTCTGAGTGTCCTTGAAGAGCAAGCCTGGAGAGGCTTTGTTATGTCTATCTTAGCATGAGAGAGCAGCAGCTAACAGGCTGCAAGACAGATCAGAGTTACACACTAGGAATACAGAGAATACAGAATTTGAAAAATATAAAAGCTAAAACCTAAGGCATCAAGCCAGCCCATGTCCTCCGTGTGTATCCCATGTGCTGGCTTGTGGCTGCTGTTGAGCAGGAGTTCAAGATGATGACACTTCAGGCTGCAAGTCCCAGAGCTCTGGCACAATGAGTATTGGTGCTATTTTGTGAAGCACTGCTTTGTTGGTACCTCTGTGAAGAGGTATCGATATTACCTTGAGCAGGTGCTAAAGACTACTGCGCAGATCCGAGGAGACAAGAGGGTTTCTCTCTTGAACTGAGGAGTGTTGTATTAATTCCAAATAACATTGAAATCTGAAAGTGCCCTTTCAAGAGGCATTCAGCACACAAAAGAAAGTTGTGTTCATGTTCTGTGAGCAAAGTTTTTCAGCAAAGTTGTGGACTACCTGGAGAGAATGTCTGATTCCTTACTGCTTTGGTGACCAGGAAACCAGAGGGGCATTTTAATGCACACATTGTAAAACCAGAAATGAGGTCTGCATCATTTAAGCGAGACTTGGTTTCGTCAGAACAAAAATCCCTATGTTTTGTTAAACAGCATCAGTGTTCAGAAAGGGAACCACCATACTTATGTGTACAAAAATCAGTCATGGCCTTAGAATCACCATACTGAAATCATCATCATTTGGGGTAACTATGAATCAAGTCATATTTGATGGAAGCCTGAAAGATGTCCCTGCCAGTGCCTTTCAGAGGTTTCTGTAATGGGAAGTATTTCAGGATTGCTTTAATGTATTCTGCATTTTTAACTTCTCATGCAAGTGTTTGTGTACCGTGAGGCAGAGTGAAAAGATGGATTTATACTGTCTCTTAAACAGATGGGCCAGACTCTGCTCCAGATTACAGCTTCATGAATCTCTTTATACTCATGTAAAATGGAAGTCGGATGCAAAGGAAATGTACCAGGACGTGGCTCAATGATTCAGGCCTCATTCCTCTTATCCCATCTCAACACTGCTGTTTTAGAAAATAGGGCAAGTGTGAAAAATGTAAATTCTCTACGACATCATCACTGCACATGTCTCCAGAGGCCACTGGGGGTTTCCAGTGTGGGATGCCTTGTGAAGGCATCTCTATTCAATGTGGATCAACACAAGAACATTATCATTATGAAAACTATCAGGTCTGCAGGGCTAAAAGCTGGAAAAATTATGGATTTTCACTCTTACAGAAACTTCCTTTTCCTGTTTTGTAATATTCAAACTTACATGTTATCCAATTTAAAAAATGTATTAAATAATGCATTGTTTATAGTGCAACAGTACCTAGGAGCTGTTGGACTCAGCTGGGGGAGGTCCTGTACAAAAACACAATAAAGTGACAACTCCTAACCTCTGTGCTCTGTACCCCTGTGATTATTCATGTGCTAGACAAGATGAGAGGAAAGCTAATGTCTTTACAAACAATTTGATGGGTGAAGGCATGGGTGTTAACGTTTTTGAAATGGGTCTTGATGTCTCCACTAACCTTGGGCAGCAGGTTTGTTGCAGAGCCCAGGCAGCTTGGCTCCTGAAACAGACAAGGGTCTGCACAAGCCTGAACTTCTGAACTTTGGGGTTTAAAAGTAGGTTCAAGAGGGGAATATGTGGTAGGTAGTTCGGGAAGGCTGTACCTTCCCTGTACTTCAGCCAATGGGGAAAGGAAGAGGGCAACCTGCGGCCAGGAATTGGCAAAAAAGGGGGCTGCGCCCTCCAAAACCTTGGGAGAGTAAAAAACCCCACGGGCGTGTGCCCCAGTGGATTCTCTCCCTTTATTCAAATAAAGTTGCAGGACTCCTCTGTCTCCTTATCGCACATAAACCTCTAGCATTTGTGGATTTTCCTGACAAAGACCATAACTAGAGATAATAGATGGGGAGTACAAACAAAGACATAATGGGAAACTATCCCTCAGCTTCTTACCCAAAGTGGTGTGAAGCAATCCTAAAGTTAATGCAAGCCCTGCAGCTCTGTAATAGGTCTGATATTGCTTCCAATAAAGCAAAAATTGCTTGCAAGAGGGAACAATACAAGGGGAATCAAAGCAGAAATGAGAACTGGAAAACTAGAACAGTGAGATGAAAACAAATCCACAAACCAAACCAACCCACCAACCAACCAAAAAAGAAAACAAAATAGACAAAGCAGAAGAAGGGAAAAAAATGGGATGGTAGTTTCATAATTTTTAAAGATCAGAATGATGCTGTGACATGTAACTCCAACTGCTGGCAAAAAAAAATTATATGTAAAATCCATAATTTTTGCATTTGTTTCTAAAAGGGTGAATGAAAAAAAAGGCAGAGGCCTATCTCAGTGGTGGTGGTGGTACATCTGCTTTGTGGTGATTAACACATCTCTGCTGCACAACAGATAAATGAGGGCTCGCAGCATTTCCCTCGCTTTTGACATGGTACCACTTCCACCTCCTGAACTGGCTCGCACTTGACATGATTTGGAAAACTGGCTCAAATTTGGAGACTTGGAGCCTCCTCTGCCCTATCCCTGCCTCCTCCTGCCCTGACTAATCAACCCTGTTGATTTTAACAGACAGGCTTTTTGTGCTTATGTGCTGTACTTTGCGTTTATGATGACTTCAGAGCAAATCACCTTTGACTCCTGTTACCTCAAGCCATAAAACACAGGTGTGCTAATTCAGAGTATTACAAATCAACTCATTCTTGTAATTTTGCATTTACAGAAATTAAAGCATCCCTATTCATATGGATATTGTCAAAATTGTGTGTATTGTGATTGTCAAAAATCTTGTGTGTGCTGCTGTTCTAAAGACTTCTGTGGCACAAATTCAGAGCATTGGCATGTATTAAGGCATTTCAAAATAGGTGGAAATTCCTTTTGACCATCTTGGACATAAAATTTTTGTTGATATTACAGAAAATACATTTAGAAATTATGGGACCATTTCCTTTTTTTGTAAGAAAAATGAATGAATATTCACCGAATGACTTCCTGCAAGTTTCTCAAATGTATTTGAAGCCAAAAGTCCCATGTTTAAAGATGAGATAGACTCAAGACAACTAACTGAGCGTCTTTACAGATTAAAAACAGAAGCAGCAGCTTCTGACATTCAATTTATTCTATTAAAACCAACACTAACTCAGTTAAGATTTTCCCTGAAGAGAAAATTTTTTCTCTTTAAAGAAAAAAAAATCAGCTATTGAATAACAGAAATTAACAGCCTACCCTTACTTTCTTAGTTTAGCAGCATTCAGAAAATAGGCAATTTTAAACCCAGCAGCATAAGTTAGTGTGATTCTTTAGGTTCCCAGTTTGGGAAACAGTGGGAACAGAAAGAAAGAGGCTCTTTCAAAGGGTAATTCAAAACAGGAGTCTAAATTAGGCTACTTTCTCTTCATATGTTTTATATACTAGCAGAATTGAAAGCCAGGAGATGTGCCTCTGTGTCACTGAGCTCAGACTGGGCTGTGGCTCCCTGTAATCCTCCTAAAACAGGGCACTGAAAGTTTTCCCCCCTTCTTTAGGATCACCCAACAGCTTCCAGGTTAGAAACTGCCTTCTGACTTCCAAACTGAATTTTGACCTGGCCAGCATGTGCCCATCTGCTGCTCTGCCTGCAGTCATTTGGCTTCAGGTTACACATGCCCTTGTCTCTGGTGTCACCTCCTCCAGTGCACTAACAGCCAGCAGTGGTGTGTCCTGCATTTCGTAACTGCCTGGATGCAAGGAGTGAATAACAGAGATCTTAACAGACTCCTTTATCCTCTGTAAATGGAGACAAGCAAAGTGCACTTGCAAAAGCTGCAATTTGGATTGAAGTCTGATTGCATCTGTGTCTCAAAAGACCTAAGGAACAGTCTCAGACAAAAAGCTTTTTAATTTCATATGTAAAACATGGTGAAGGAGAAAGAGTCCAAGACAGACTCTGGGTTTTTTGTGGCCTGGTATCAAAGGAGTAAAAAAGAATTAGAAAATGGAGTTAGTGATAAGCAAGAAGACAATGACAGAAAGATTTCTGGGAGAAGATATTACTTTTTTTTTCCTGCCAGACTTCAGGTCTGATCGAAAATTGGAAGGTTTTGGGTTGTCAGCATTTCAGAAAAAAGTGCTACAAACTGACAAGCTCTTGACACACTTTAAAATGCATTGGTTGGATAATCCTCAGGCATCTTGGAGTAACAAGGGAACAAATAAAAGGAAAAAAAAAAAGAAAAAAATAAAAAGCATTCAGTGTTTGTTTTCAAAACTCAGAGTGGAAAAGCAATACTGAATACTTGTCATGTGCGCAGGGTTCTTTGGTACACACAGAGTCACGCCAGGCAGTTGCACATGTATATTCACCCCCTGCAGACCTATTTCAAAACTAGGCAGGACTTCAGCTGAGTTATAGATAGCAATAATAGAAAGGATGGCTGCTAAGCCTTTCCAATTGCAAATATCCTTTGTTTTTTCACCCTTCCTCAAATAGGAGCACACCTGATCCAGCCCTGCTAAGTTTCTCATGGCCTCCAGGCAGCAATACATACCAATAAACAGAAAATAGCTAGTTTTTGAGTGGGAACTTAATTTGTTTCTCTCACTTTAGCAGTTGATAAAGCACAGGAATGACTTATGATTGTCTTCTGTTCCCCAGCCCCTACTGGGCAGTAACAGCCTGGGCATTGGAAATACCCTGTTACCTGGCAAGTACACACGCTCCGCAGACCTTGCTGCACTGAACACTTCCTTGTCACCGACTTCTGCGGGTGCTCAGCCAGACAGGGCAAGCACCAGTGACAGTGTTCTGGGTGACTCAGGCTCCCCAAGTCACACTGGTACAAGCACAGACAATGTGTGTCCTATGACCACACTTTGCATGGCCATGATTGAGGCAGCACTCAAACTCCATGTCATGAAACTCAGTTGGTTTTACAACAGACAGCAGAGGACCCCTCAAGAGCTGGGACATAAACCTCACCTCAAGGGTGCAGTGGATGGATGATCTTTTTGCCTGGAATAGGCAGAACCTTGTGCAAATAAGTGATTTTAGCAAACTGCTGACATGCATCTCAGAAGAAGGAAAACCTGCAGAAGACTGGGAGAAATGGGTTAGATCATTAATGAATTAGTCCTATTATGGAAGGCAGCTCAAGTCCACTGCTGTTACTGTAGTGAAAGAGATGCTGTCGTTCCCCTCCTTCCGCTCCTGCCTTCCATCATGCTCAGGGATTATCTAGACACGGGTTCAGTGAGTGGTTCAGTGATCTGATGCAATGGAAAAGTATTCCTTTTTTTTGTGTGAAGGCATGCTAGGTTTTTTTTTTGTCTGATCACCTTGCTTGCCTGTGACTGCTCAATCCCTGGCTTTGATGCCACAAAAGCACCTGCTGGGTCTGATGGAAGAGGTAGGAAGAGGCAGAGCAGGACTGTTTTTTGCATTGGCAGCCTGCAATTATACCAGCTAAAGCAGAACATCAAACTGCAAACACACACCAGGAAAGGGAAATGAGTTACCATTTCGACTGTTTGCCTATTTAAAAGTTGACTGGAAAGCCTAAGTATAATGGATTTTCTTATTTTATTTCAAGATGATATAGATATATTGCTATCAGAATTTCTACTTTTTATGGCCACCCAATTTCCCATCTGACCTACACATCATAAAATCAACTTGCAGGACACTAAATTAATTTAACTTCTCTGTTCTTTTTTTTTTATCCAGCTCCTAACAGTGGAAATAATAGTGCTTTGCTATGGGATGTGTAGGTATTGAATTATTTCAGCTCTGTAAAATATTTTACCCTTTGAAGATTAAAATGCTTATATGTACCAAGCACTCAGACAGAAAAGCTGTTGGTTTATGAGACGTGATGTTTCTGAAAAATGGTATATCTTTCAGTGAAGACAACTCTGAGAAGGTCACTTAAATTTTTTTGATCTTCTTCACCTTCTTTTAGTGAACCATAGGGCTGGAGGGCTCTTCAAGAGATCACCATCTATTCAATACCAGCTTATGTCTTCCAGTACATGCATGATGTGCTATGGGGCGATGCTTGTGAACTCTCAAGAGTTCATCCACATCTTTCTGCAAGTGGCTACTCCAAAATCCTCCAGCTGACACCTTCTTGATTCCTTGATGCTGTAATATTATACACATTGAAATACCTGAAGGAAAGAACACATTTAAAGTCAAGTTTCTTATATTTAAACTTATTGCGTTCCTGGCAGTTTTGAAGATAACAGGATTTTCATGTTGATTTTAATTGTAGTAACATTTCCTGTTATTCTACCCCAAGTGGAACATTATCCAGATATTTTAATAATGTCTTAACCAACATGGAATTAACATTGTTATTTTAACAGTCATTACAACAATCAAAGTAATAGTTTCCAGGAAGCTTTCACCAAATTTCCTAAGTTTTTAAATAGGAGAAAAAACACCATTTAAATAGTAACAGGTTTTTCCAAGAACAAAGGACTTATATCTGTGCACACAACCACATAGACATACAGGCTGTGCAAACAAGTATTCTTTGTATCATCTTTCAGAAAAAGTTGGCAGAAAAAAATGTCCTCAGTGGACAAAAGCCAAGCAAACTAACTGAAAGGTGATATTTATGTTTTATTTATGGGATCGGATTCTACTATGATTTCCAACCTTGCAGTGTGCTGTAGGAAAAAAACCAGACTCTGCTGACATCCTTCTACAATTTGGGTGCTTCCACAGCAATAGCAGTGAACAGAGTCTCTTTTCCCCTACATCCAACTCCATGATTCAGCAGGATGATCTTCCAGGTGGACCAACACAACTGGTTTGGAAATGTGCTAAAGCCCAACTTGGGGAATTGATCCACATTTAAGTTGTCCTCCCATTCTTCTTTTTTCCCCCTTTGTTTTGTGGGTTTTCTATTAAGCTGTATCATTTTCCTGGTGCATCTCATTATGCTGCACTGCAGACAGATGTATTACAGTACCTGGGAGGAATTATGCTCTCACTCAGACAACTGAGCAGATTATTAAACCATAGGCTCAGTCTGTGCTTAAATCCCACCCCAACGCTATGATTATTTTTAATTAGGCTTTGGATAGTGGCAGCACTTTGGAAAGCAACTTTTTGCCCACTAGACCCACTGAAGAAAATAATAAAATAACACCAAAAGAATATGAGGATTGTTGTTGCTAAAAAGAAAAAGTTAAACAGAATTAATCTACACTGCTTGTTTGTTATTACTAGTTCCTGCATTGAAATAAATAATGAATTCCCAAAAAAACCTTCAAAACCAACTTTCTGAAAAAACAATTTTTCCCCAGACAGCTGCAAACTTCAGTTAATTTAGATCCCCTAGACAAAGTGCTGTACATCAAGCTGTACATACACATCATGCTCATTCTGTTCACAAAATTAACTCACATAATTGCTAGAAACTGCTTGAATTGTTCCATAGAGCAAGTGTCTTCCCTTAAAAAACCCTAAGTTTATAGTTGCAACAAATGAATTACATATTATCTACCCGCCTTCTAGAAACAGTCAGAAGCAGTTTCACTGTGAAGTAAACAGAATGTGTTCAATCATGCATAGAAGTATATAGTGCTAAGCTGGAACAAGTAATCTGCTGTAAAACAAAATGGTCAAATTTTATAGTGAGATAATGATCACGTATGAATTAATGCTCTGAAAAATAAGTCTTTGAGTACAGCTCTCCACTTTCTAAAGGCAGGTAATCAGGACATTGCTCTTGCAAACCCACCTGCAGAACAGCACCTGCTGTCTCAGTGAGGAGTTAAATTCAGAGCCTATACAGGACCATGTAAATGCCCATATTCTTACACCTTTTCAAAACAAGCAAAGGAAAAGGCAATCCTCAGTTATGTTTAGACTCTGAATTTTTTAAAATTAGTCCCATTATACTGCACTATCAGCTTCATCAGAGGTAGGGATGATGACACACCAATGAAAGTGCAACAGGGTTTGTAAGGAGATATAATTTTGTTAGACAGATACCACTGAAATAAATGTGTAGCTCTGGTGCGCAAGGATTCTTTTTTTTTAATTCCGTTCACCCTAGAATCAGCTTTCTGTGAAGCACTCCAAGTATGTAATCTTTGTGTTCTCCCCTGTAAAGTGAATGGCAGATTACCACTCAGACCACGATTAGCTCCCAGACTGGGGAACTGACTTGACTGGGTAACAACCATCCCTGGGATTTTTGCTCCCAGGACTCTTTTCAGACAGTTCATTTCCTTACAGCACTTCACTACACAGTCACGCACCACTTCCGCTTGTACAGATAGTGACAAGTCAAAGTGGCCAGGATTGGGTCTAGAAACAAAAGGTTTATTTGTCATTATTTGCCAAAACTCTGTTTACATGCATTCAACACTTGGTGAGCCAACAGACACATGTTGACACTGAAGGAAAATCTGCCTTTTTCTCCACGCAATTGCTGCTGATTGCTGTGAGCAAGGAGTCTTGGATCCTTTGCTGAGCTGATTCAACTCTCTAACCCAGCAGAAAGCTATTCACCTTTTGGAGGGAAGATTTTTACTGTTTATTTTTGAGGGGTTCCCCCCACCCTGTGACAGTGACTTCAATTACCTTACAAAAAAGATCAGTGCATACCACAGCTATCAGGAGGTTAGTAGACCAATCACTCCCCTTGAGGACAATAAACCATCACGCTGACTTGGTGCCTCCTTGCCTGACTCTCTTCAGTCTTGGGAGCTTTGTAAAACACTGATAAAACACAGTTTAGGGAGGCCTTATAAGTGATAATATTTTGGCTTCAGGAAAGCAGTAACAGTGTGACAATAAAGAACAACTCTGTCACCAAACACAGATGTCCCATCTGATGTGTCTCACACACAGAGCTATACTAATTTAAGGCTGTATTTCATTGACAAATCCAGGTATGTCCGTGCTTGTGAGCCGGAAAGATTTTTTTTCCATGGAACTAATTAGCTTAGAATTACTATTGGAGAGAAGGCACAGGGAGTGCCTTTATCTTACACAGGTAAAATAAGTTACAGCTGAGGAGTAGAACTGGAGTGAACTCAATAGGTCAGACTGAACCATCTCTGCCTGGTCTCAGTGACCATTGTACAACCTTATTATGTAAAATACACCTCTATTTTCTACAATCTAGTGTGACTCTAAGGCAATTACAGAGAAACCCATATGGTTTTGTACGATGACAGCCTGCAATGGCTACAGATTGAAACTGAAAATTGAGACTCAAAGCACTGCAGAATGCAGAGGCAGGATAATCCAACCAGTGTCATGGGGATGAGATGGAGATACCACAGACCTTTTCTGCTCCTGCACATAAAACCAGAAGAACAATAACAGAGGCTTTTTCCTAAGGTCATTGGGAACTTTTGGGTTGCTCTCTGAAAAAGTGGAGCCAGAAATAAAATAGTCGTTGGTAAAGAAAGGAGAAAGGATGATATAGCCACATCTGTTTAGAGAGGCTTGATCAGGAACAGTAAGGTGCATGCACTTGTATGGCATGTCCAGCAAAATGTGCAGTGTGTATGTCATGTCCAGCTAACCTTGCAAAAAACCAATCTAGAACTATGTTTTTTAATACCATAGCACTATTGGACAACAGAGTCTTAGTGAATGGAAACAGCATTTATTTTCCTGTCTGGAACACAGGAAATTCTGCGTTTCCAGTTAAGTCGGTGCTTTAGAATCCTCAAAACACTGTCCTAAAACAAGTGGTTTCATCTCTTTGTTGGTATGAGTAAGAGCATCTATTAGCTGGTTGCTCTAAGAATCAGCAGCAAAATATCAAATTAATCCTTCCCCAAAAGGTTGAGAAGATGGCATAAAAAGAAAGTGATGGTGGTAAAATAATGCAATACTTAAAACAGCTTAAATTTACTGATGCAATTCCTAGTCTCCTGATTTAAATCAATACAAAAATAAATTGGGACACTTACAGTTTAAATCTGGTTTAGTTCGTGTGTTATTTAAAGCTACACTTTTGAAATCTGTGATGAAAATCTACATGTAGATTTATACCAGTTTAACAACATTTATTTTAAATTTATATCCATCGCCAAGCTAGTGCATCATTTCCGTAGCCAAAATTGTCATACTATATGCATGTATTGTTCCCTGGAAAGGGGTTATTTTTTATATAACTCTTTTTTAAATGAGGGTGTATTTACTCATTAGCAAGTCTTTTAGCCTTCTTGATTGCACATATATCTTTGGGAATATGAAAGCATTGCATTGGAGAGACAGCGGGAAAAGAGCTGCTTCCCTGCACACCCAGCCATGCATTCAGGGGCTGCACCCAAGGGGCTCATGGTCTGGTGGAGACACCTCCGTCCCAGAGAGCACCCGTCCCTTGCAAACACTCTGCTTCTTGGACATGCAAGATTTTGCAGGTCACCAAAGCTTCCACTTTCAGGGTGGGTTTTCTGCACTTTTTGTTGACTGCTCCTGTGTAGAAAGGGTCTCAAAAGTGGCACAAGGTTTTGGGCTTACATTCTGAGCAGGGCTCGTGCTGCATGGTTTCCTGGCTGTGATGTGTGGCTGCTGCAGAAACTCTGAGTCACTCTGTGCTGCTAAACCCATGGCGAACAAGAGGCCTCGTCCTCCACAGCAGCAAGGTGCTGGCCTGCAGTGACACCGGAGACCAGCCCCGCTGGCGACCTGCCGAGGCCTGGGGCTGGGCAGGGGGCTGAGCAGGGGGATGCCCTTTGGGGAAGGAGGCCCCTTGGGGAGGCGGATGGCCTTTGGGTAAGAGGATGCCCTTTGTGGGGGAGGATGCCCTTTGGGGAGGCGTATGCGCTCTGCAGAAGAGGACGACCTTTGGGAAGGACACCCTGTGGGGAGGAGGAGGCCCAGCNCTGGCGGCGCTGCCCGCGGCCGTGCTGGGCGACACGCCGGCAAACTGCTCCTTCGCCGACCTGCTGGGCGCTTGGGAGCTGCGCGTCTGGCGGGCCGGCGGCCGCCACGGCAACTGCTCGCAGGCGGGTGAGAGCGCGGCGGCCTCTGCCAGCTCCCCTCCCTGCGGAGCCCCGGGCGGGAGAGAGGTGTCCCCGGGAGCGGGGCGGGGGGAGCGGCCGCTCCGTGTCGGGAGCCCCCGGAGCCGGCACGGGCGGACGGGAGGCGGCTTCCTGTGCTGTTGCAGTTCCACCTTACTGTGGAGTTTCGTTTCTCTTTTGTTTGTTCCGATTAGGATTTGAGTAGGCCTCTCCATGGGCCCCATGGCTTATGCTGGCTCGCTGCCCCTCTCTGACAGGAGCCTTCCTGCCCGGCTCTGCCTGCCCGGGCAGTAGCTCTTCCCAACAGGAGAGGGTGGCAGTGCTGGTGACAGCTGGGCACCTCCTGGGAGGCTGTCAGAGCTGGCAGTCGGGGAAACCTGACATCATCCACAGAGATGGAAATACCACTTGCCTCGAGGGGATAATAGTAGTGGGGAGTTACTATTTAATGATTGTATGTCAGTGTCATTTTAAAAATAGTAGATGCTTTGCATTTTTCTGTGTCATCTGCTTTTTGATCAGAGGAGACAAGTGGCAGTACCAGCAGTGGAGGTGAGGTACGTGGTAGGGTTGGAGCACTGGTGTGAAGGAGCGTAGGATGGGTGATGCCTCATCCCAGATGTTGTAGGGGAAGAGTTGTCATTGCAGACACGATGCCTGAGTGACACAGCATCCAAGACCTTTGTAGCTCTACAGCAAGTTGTGTTAAAAAAAGCTATTGTTTCCCAGTCTCAGCTGTCTGGTGCTGCTGATAGTTAAATGTGCAGATACTGTCTAGCAGTGAAAAAAGTGAGCATGTAGACCCACTGATGGATGATTGGAGGTCCTAAAGTGTCTTGATGCCCTTTTGCTGAAGACTGTATTCAACAACTGTATTTTAGCATCCTCAGGAATACAACATCCTTTATACTACTTTTTTGTATTATTTTTGTCTCTCCCATACAGTAACTATGCCATAATGTTTCTTTGTTTCTTTTAGGGCCTGTGGAGAAGAAGGTGGTTGTCAATCTTCAGAAGCTAGATGTGGCTCAGGATAGTCTGGGCAACTATGGTTTCTTCACTTTGATTTACAATCAAGGCTTTGAAATTGTGATAAATGACTACAAGTGGTTTGCATTTTTTAAGGTGAGTTAACCTGGTATATTCTACATCTCTGGCTGTTGCCAAAATGGCCTGTAGTTAGGCTTCTCTTCAGTCCCTGAGTGCCACAGTGGGTCAGTTGGGACACTTGATTATCTTTGGCTCTTAGGTTTGCCTGGATTACCAGATAAAGGATTTCTTCTTTTCTTGTTTTGAACATAAGGAAACAGTGATCAGTGGTTGGGGTGGGGAGCAGAGAGAGGAAGAGGTATTCCATACTGGCCATTATCTGAAAAAAATACAGATGCTGCTACTTTCTCTTCCAGGCATGCTTAAAGCAATTGAAGGCCTTCATGAAGCTAACTTTCCTGGTAGTCTGTAATTTCTATTTTTTTTTTTTTGACCCTGTGGACCCAAGTCAAATAGCAAATACCAGTGCTTATATCTTTCCTTACAGATGTTGTCAAATGCATGGAAACTTTAGAGCCATCTATTCTCCTTGATGGAGGATTTCTTAGATCTTTAAATTTTATTTCAGAATCTTGCTGTAATATCTAAGGAACCTTTCTGCTGCCTCTAATTATTCATTTGGAGTAATACTGTTCTCTTCAGTCCCTGTTAATGCCTTCAGGTCAAGCTGAAAACACTGATGGTAGGCAGGGGTTAGATAGGAGAAAACACTCTTGTTAGGAGTGCTCTGCTGTTGTCCTGATGAGTGGCATGATGGATCTGAAGGCTGGATTGAAGTAATCTCTGCAGGATGACTTTACTACCTGGAAGACAGATGCTTTGTGCAGCAGGGCTTCTCAGTTGGTGAGGGCAGCCCTGGGCAGGAACAATAAATGTGTTTTTGGTTGTTTTGGGAAGCATGATCTTGTGTCTGACTTCAGATGAGTCAATAGTAAACACCCAGGCCTTGTCCAAACATAAAATCTCTGAACTTTGGCTAGTGCTAGGGAGGGTGAAGAAATAACTTTTTCTCTAAATTGTCTTTCTGGAAGGCATGATAGATGGTTTATTTTACAGCAGCTATTTTAAAGTCAGTGTTTTCAGGTGTTAAGAAAAGCGAGTGTTACACTCTTTCAGGAGAATTGTAATCGTTACTGAACAGAAATTAATGTGGAAGGCTCCAGTTTAACTGCAACCTCCTTGCTGCTTCCATCTGTGCCAGTTTGGGCTCATGTAAGGGAAAGGACTGTACAGACTGTTTAACACAACTACTGGGGAAGTTGTTTACATGCTCATTGTTGTAGGTTAACCCCAGTATGCACCACTCAGCCATGAGTGGGATGGGGGGGTGAATTGGAAGGATAGAATTGCAAAAACTGGTAGGCTGAGACAAAGGTACTTTAATAGATAAAGCAAAAGCTGTGTATGTATGCAAGCAAAGCAACATGAGGAATTCATTCACTACTTGCCACCATGATAAGCAGGTGTTCAGCAATTTCCAGAAAAGCAGGGCTTCATTACACATAACTGTTACATAAGAAGGCAGATGCCATGATTCTGAATGTCCCTCTCTTCTCCTTCTTTCACCAGCTTTTGTTTCCATGATATTGTATGGCATGGAATATTTCTTTGGTCAGTTGGGGTCAGCTTTCCCAGCTGTGTCCCCTCCCAATTTCTTGTGCACCCCCAGCCTATTTGCTGTCAGAGCTGTCTGAGGAGCACATGAGGCCTTGGTGCTGTGTTAGCACTGCTCAACTAAACTAAAACTTCCCTGCATTATCAACACTGTTTTCTTCACAAATCTGAAATGTGGCATTATATGAGCCACTATAAATAAAATGAACTGTCAAGGCCTAGTGCACTCTTTTAACTGGAAATTTTTAAAATAAGAATGCAATTTTTTAAACAAGACAGGCTCTTGTACTTGAGCAGAAGCAAAGTGTGAGAGAGATATACCTGATTGACATTCTCATCTGTATGAGATAATGAAATTATATTGCCGTGATGTGCACTCCTCATGAGTTTGGCAGGTGATACAGCAGAAACTGTACACACACACTGGAGGGTAATCTAACTGAGCAGAATTACTCTGAAACTTCTCAGGCAGGGACACCTCTGTGAGCTCACCTGCAATGGGAGGACTTGCCTCAAAAGTGGCAGGAATTGCTGCCTCCGTGAGGACAACGGAGCACTGTGTGCTGTAGTAGTGTCCATGAACTCTGTTTTGAGGTGTCATCTCTGGCAGGGAGAATTCAGCAGTTATTGTTGGACTCATTTGAGGAGAATATAGTTGAACTAGCAGACTTTGGGCTGATATTTTACACTGAAATACAGAGTTGCTTTACAAGCCAATATGCTTAGCAGTAAAGAGGTGCTGATTATCAGATGAATGCCTGAATGTGAGGAATTTAATTGTAGAAACAGTGTGGCCTGCTGTGGGATGTAAATGGATCTATTAGGTACCAACTTGAAGACAGCTGAGAGTCACTGAAGGCTGCTGCTTGTCCATACCTTGTGAAATACATCCCCAGAAGATGAGCACTAGGTCAAATGACTGATAAGCACTGATTTCATGTATTGCATTGATTTGCAAAAGTACTCTTAAAACAACATACCAAAACTGTTACAGAATAGTTTAGGCTGGAAGGAGCTTCTGGTGGTCATCTGATTCATCTTGCTGCTCAAAACAAAGTAAGTCAAATATACACCTGAGCAGTAGCAATACACAATAGCTTGCATTTTATGGGCATGAATGTGTCTCAGCCCTTTGTAATATAATGGATTAATTCTTAGTTTTGAAGTTGGCTTTGGTATTAAGAAATAGCAGGCTTATTTGGGTCATTGCTCAGTAATGGGGAATCCACCAGCAAGACATATATAAATTAAATACTTCTTTCCTTAAACACCTCGGGGAGGATTAGAGCCCAATTCAGTTACCCTCTCTAATAATTTTTCTGCTGTAAAAGGAACAACAGATTACCAAGATGCAAGTCTGTTGCTGAGAATCATGAGGAAATACCACAGCACTTACTAAATACTTTTTTTGCTGCAGACAACTACTTGCTGTTATGGGGCAAGAACATGCGATGTGTCTATCTGCAAAACTCCCAATTTCACAACTGTCACTGGGGACTTGGAGGGAGGAAATGGTTCTCTACAAACTGCTTGACCTTTTGACATATTTAAGTGTGCATATCTGTTTACTTTAATCCACTAAATATTGCATTACATATTAAATAGAAATAAAACATGTCTGAGGTGGAGCAGAGGGAGGATTTGCCAGGTACAATGAGCAGCAGTATTTTAGCCAATACAGTGAGTTTCAGCCATAGAAGTGCCACTTCAGCTAATTGAACCTCCAGTGTATTTTTTTCCTAATGTTAAAGAATTAAGCTGTTAATTACTGACAGGAGTGTGGTGGGCTTGTCTAAGTGATGGCTTTATCAGAGCTACTGTACTGTGTAGATACGGACACAGCCTGTTTGGCTCTGCATGTTTCAATGAGTTTTTAATAGCTTTTTGTTCCTGTGGCTTACTAAACAGACACCCACTAAAACTTTTGTAGGGCCTCATTGCCTTTATAAGCTATTTGTTCTTTTGATTGATGCCTGTGGAGAAATGACTTTATACACCAGAGGAGTGGATTGGGTGAGCTTATCAATCTTACTTTTTCCTCAGTTTAGTTTAGTATGTTAAGTAAAGAAGCTCTAACTGTGTTTTATTTCTAACTGTTGTTGTACACAGACTTAAAGTTTGCCAAATTAAATGCAGCATCCTACTGCATTCTTGCATTCTGCTTCTCACAAGTTACAGTTACTCTGCTTGGTGTTAGCAGCACAAAATAACTTGTTTAATGTGTGCTTCTGAAACATCCCTGTGCTGAACTTGGATGTGAAGTTGGTGTACTGACTCTTGGCAGAAGCTTGATCATGTGCTTCTGCTGGATGATACAAGGGTTCTTTAGGGTTATGCAATATATGAAGCTTTAAAGATATTATTTTTTTGCCCCTGAGGGATGGCAAAAGAAAACATAAAAAGCTAGAGTGAGGCTGAAAGGAAAGTTGAGGCCAACTTGTTTCAATTACTTGGTATCTTTGAGGTATGTATTTTTTGTTAAGACTACCACTTTGAGAAGAGACAGTCTCATAAGATTCTCACTGTTTGTCCCTTAAAGTAAATGGTACTATGTCGGGTGCCGTGTCGGGGTTTGGCACCGGCAGGCTTTTCCAACACACTGGCAGCAAAGAGACAGGAAGGACTTTCATGTAGAATTCCAGCAGCAAAGTTTATTCCAGTACTTCACATTTGGAAGACCCAGTGACGAAAGCGTCGAACAATGGGAACCCAAAGATTTTATACAAGAGTGGGGGAGAGCGTCGGGGACCAATGGTTTGAGGGCTGGGGGGTGGGACATAGGCAGGGCCTTGGCATATAAGGGGAAAAGGGGCAGGGAATCAATGAGCTAGTCAGGGACACCGAACTGGGATACATTTGCATGGTAGAGCAAAGCATCCTGGGAGGCCTCACCCTAACCTAGGGATATCTCAGGGTCTGTCCCTTTAGGGGACTCTCTCACTCTCTGATTTGGTTATTCAGTGGCTCCCACAGTACTACTTCTGACCATTGAGATGATCTTTAGCAAATACCAGAACTGTGGCATTTTTTCATATTGAAACATTACAACTACTTCAGCAAAAAGAAAGAGATAGATTTTAGAATATTTCACCACTCAAGTTACTAATCTTTTCCAGACTGACTTGATGACATCTTTGTCACATCTTTTTCTCTCTTCCCCAATGCTCTCAAATTTGGTTAAAATAAAGGACTGCTGTTCTGAAATAAACAGCCTAGATAAGTGACAGCAGTTAATGTTTAAGTTTTCAAGATAGGGAAAAAACCCCCAGACTTGAATGCATTTTATTTCATGTCCCTGAAGTAGAAGTGCTAGAGTTGCTAATGCTATTTAATCATCCTGCAAATCCATAGAAAGTCAGCAAATAAGCCCTGTCTTATTTGGGCTTGCTTAACTGGCAGTGAGCAACTGCTGCTTCCCTAAAGTGTAAATCTGAAAGCACAAAACTCAGAATTGCAGAATGTTTCCTAGAGTAAAGAAAATGCACCTGGAGTTGATATTTGCTTGTGTTTTATACCGGGTAGCAAGATGCAGTAGTTTGTTCTGGTAACATCATCTACTGTATTTTTGTGTAGTTGGTGTCTGCAACTCTGCTCTCATTCAGTATGTGCTTCCCATAGTAAAATGCATAGGCACACTTGTAAATTTGAGAGGTAAGTTCTTCCACCAGGTTTAATGTGTAGGGTAGTCCTGCCTCCTGGAACTCAAGTTGGCTTATTGCCCAGGCATTGCTTAAATTGAGAACAATAGACTTGAAAGAGGATGGGATGGCTGCCTCTCTATGTGGCACTGCTGAATTCCTGTTAAAATGCTGTGAACAATAAGGTCCCCATCCTTTCTTGCTTTTCTCTTAGTGAGATTAAAGATTTTAAAAAACCTTTATAAACAATTATGGTCTTTACTAGGACTAGAATTGAACATGCAGTTAGATTGTCATGATGACCAACACAGGAAAGACTTTATTAAAAGTATACTTCACTGAAAAGCTTACCTGGGTTCAGCTATCTGACAGCAGGCTTTGAAGTTTAGCTACATGAAGCTTTTTAAGGTTAATGTTGGAGTGGCTCAGCTAAATTTTGGCATTAGGCAAAGCCATGTGAGTTGTCAGGCTTGAGAAAAATATGCATTTGAAATAGAATTAAATTTTACTTTTTCAAAGCTCAGAATTGGAACTATGAATATAGTTTGGGTGCCTTTTTAAAGAAGTTATCCTGGATTGGTTTGTTTGCTGGATGGAGTTAATGCTGCAGATGTGAGCATTGGCTGATGAAATTATCATGTGACACTGCTGCAGTGGTCTTAACTCAAAAATGAAAACCATCTTCTTAAGTCTGCAGAGAAAGGCATGCAAGCAGTTGTCCAGCAGTTGCTGGTGATCACAGCTATGTGGCTGTTGTCCTCCATGAAGGATGCTGTTCTGAGGTGGATTCTGTGGATATTTTGGATACTGTGCTGGCAGCTTCAGTTGAGTCTGATGCTGTAATTCACATCCACCTGAGTCGGCTGTTGGTTGTGCGATGGTGCCATATCCTTATATGACTGACTGTTAGTTGGGCAGGTGTACTCATAGTCAGTCCTCCAAAACTGGTACAGTCAAATTTCCTAGATCTCATCTGTCAGTCCTTCACTAGTAGAAATAAGAAATGCTGCTACATGTGGTTTTAGCAATGATTTGATGGTGTGCCTTCTGGTAAGCAGTGGGCGTCATTGTTACAGCACTGATGAAGTTTTTTTAAAGGCTTGTCTGCTACTTCTCTACATCAGTGGCTCTTGATTAAAAGTCAAAGGGGGGAAAGCAAATTGTGACCTTATGTGAGTATATTTTCATTTCCTAGCTACAATGTTTTTTGGAGTTTAAATTCTCTTTATCCAAATGTCATTCATGTGTTACAGTCTCAAAGTCTCCATGTCCACTTTTCAAAGTCGTTTCAGTAGTAGCTTAGTCTGGCGCTCTACAAAAAAGGTAGCTACAGACGACTTGAATTGCCTGATTTTAGGCTTCTACACAGACTGTCTGTAATTGGCTTTTATGTCTTGTTTATATTGAAGCATTGCTACTGGCTGTCCCTTCACCTCCTTTCTGGTTCTGCTGATATGTGTGAACTGAAAGAACGGTGTAAGAAATTCACTACATTCACTTTTCTGAAAGATAAGTTGCATAGATGGAGTGAATGCTATTCTGATTATCTCTCTACATCTTTAAAAAAACAATGAATTTTATCTCAGGAAAGGGAGAGGGATTTTTAGGAGAAAAACACTGGTTTTGTTGTTTTAATTTGCTAGTTAGCAGATACCTCATTGTCTTTTTTTCCATGAAGATAAGTCCCAAATCTGTGTTACTTGTTTTAATTCAGTATAACACTGTGTGAGGCAGGACTGTTCCTCTGATAATCCTCAGGTATTCTGATTGAAGGCATATGGTTATTGAGAATGGCTGTACTTGGTCCTGTTATAATCTGTGGCAGCTTTTAGATAGAAAAGACTGGTATTAATTTCTACTGCCATGTAGAGCCAGAAGAAGTGTTTTCACAGTAAATTAGGTGTAAAGTCACTACCTGTTGCTTTTTGAAGTGTCTGGATTTCTAGTTCTGCTATTGTGAAGAGCTTATTTCTCAAAAGTCATCTCTGGACCTTGCCCTTGGTATTTGGTCAAGTATGGTTATTTCCGACATTGCACAATCTTGCACAGTAAGATGGGAAGAATAGAAAAAGGCAACAGCTCAGCCTTCTAGTGCCCCCACCCTGCTCTAGCCAGCAAACATGCTTTCTGGGTGTAGATACATTGCTTCTGCATCCTTCAGACTGGGGAAAAAACAAATTCCCATTGTTCCAAAACAGTCAGAGGATTAACCTTTAATTTTATTCCACTGATTGATAAAACCTAATTATTTCACCATAAGTTTTCCTTCAGATTTCTCACAAATCCTCAACGTAGTCACAAACTTCCCAGTCTCTTCAATTAATCTTTTCTGTCTTGAGGCATTTCCATCACTGTAAGCCACCACCTTCTTCAGCAAAGAAGCTGAGCAAACATTTTGTTGAAATGTAATTACAAATTCCCTCTACCACTGTACGTGTGCAGATCAAATAGGATGAGATTTAATGAAGTTTTCTTGAACTAGGAAACTTGAATTCTGTTTGAATGATTTGGGGTTTTTTTGTAATTAGAAGAGTACAGTTAAAGCCTTTGTTGCATGGAGTTTTCAGGTGCCTTTGTGATGTAATACAAAAGAGGCTTTAACCTTAAGGAGATGAGTGAAGAGCCACACACACTCCCACCTTGAGACATTCTGTTGACAGAGAATTGCTAATCCAGAAAGTTTATCTAGCTGGGCAAAGTGTTAGTGGTACCTGTTATGTGAAGACACATTTTGCTGAATGTATTAAATTATTACTCCTCTTCAGTGGTAAAATGAAGACTTGTGTGGCTGAACAAGGAAGCGTTAGGACTCAGGACTTGAGGTTTTAGTAGCAGTCTCTGCAGCCAGATTTAAATGAGCTGTTCTCAAGGGATCACCATTTCTTACTGTCTCTTTTTAATAGTTCATGTCAAATTGTTTCTTGATGTCTTGCCATCACAGCTCAAACCTAAAAAAGTGGTTGGAAGTTTCATCTTTGGTTTTGACTTGTGAAACAAAAACTGCATAAATAGTACCTAAATTTTAAAACAGAAATAGTACATGTCTCCCTGAGAGGTTACTGGATGACAAACTTGGCATCCTCCCTGTGTTTGAGTCTTAGTTTCTCAAACTTCTGTATCAATCCAGAGTTAGTTTGACTGGTCACATATTTGGCTTAAGAAATCTCACGGCCTTGAAGAGAAGGTTGAGTGCTAAGAGCTCTTCTATATCTTGCTGAGAAAGTAACTGTTGAACCCAGACAATTAGCACAGGTTAGTTGATACTGATGCAAATGCATACTTTGTTGCTAAAAGTGCAAGTCCACAACCCAATTGTCTTCTGCAGCTATTTGGTAAGTATCAGTTTCTTAACCTCTGGAGTGTGTTTGGCCACTTCCTGTGAAACACAGGCAAGAAGAAGCAGCTGAGTGGGTGGGGAACTACTGCTGTGCTAACAAATTCATCTGCTCAACACAAGCATAATTTCTTCACATTACAGTACAAAAAGGAAGGCCAGAATGTAACCAGCTATTGTAATGAGACCCTACCAGGATGGGTGCATGATGTACTTGGCCATAATTGGGCTTGTTTCATAGGACACAAGATTTCTTCATCTCCATCAGATGTTCACATCAACGAGCTACCTCTCCAGAAGCCCAGGGGAAGGTAAGCAACAGATAAGTGACCTTTTACTGGAATAAAATGTTTCATTACAGTGCTTGAGGTTTTAGCTAAAATCATAAGAACCAATTCTAGTACTGAGGGCAAAGTTAATGCCAGTGGTAATGTTGGAAATAAACCTGAATGCATAAGAACAGGAGGGTATGCCTTTTGCATCACACAGTTTCTCCTTCGGTCTGTGGCAAAGCCCAGTTATAAAACTGGCATGTCTAAGGAAGATGGTTATATCTAGCCTGTCTCAAGTTGTAGAAAACTTACCTTGATCCAATAATTCCATGTTTCTTCATCAGTCCCTACCAGAAGACACTTCAAGACATACTGAGTTTAGAGAACACATTTAGTTTCAATCCCAGTCCTTTTCTTCCTGTTTTACTTGCTTCATTTTGTTTGCAGACTCTTCCACAGACGTTATGTGCACAACTTCGACTTTGTAAATGCTATCAATGCTCACCAGAAGTCATGGAGAGCAACAAGATACAAGGAGTATGAGAACTTTGCCCTGAAAGAACTAACTAGAAGAGCTGGGGGTCTCTTCTCCAGAACTTCAAGGTAGTAGGAAACTTTGTTCTGCAGTGAACCCCACTGCTTCCAAGAGTCTGGTTGTATTTGTCCTGGCTCTTAGCTGTGTTTTGACTTGTAGTTCAGATGTTTAATCAAGTTTCAAGGACTTGCAATTCGTGTTCATGGGGTGTGAACATATTTTTCATCTGAATTATTCTGAGCATCTGTTGTCTCAGGCAGTTGGGACAAATAGTCTTACCCAGTAACTTGCTGCTGAATTCATATGTGCAGGGGAGATGTGGGGACAGTCTCAGTTGTCATCTCACTGTAGTGTCTGCTCATTAGCTGCTTGCCATATTCAAGTTTGTTGGGAGTTTCTGCTTGTGCTTCTGTATTGGTTCTGCTAGTTCATTATTGCAGTTGAAAAGCTGTGAACTGCTTTCTGCTCCTAAACATGAATAGCAGAGATTTCTGAGGGAATTCCTGGTTACTTTGATAATTTGCCACACCTGCAACAAGAGTCCTCTAGCAGGAGTAGAGTGTCTCACTGAAGAAGCATGAAAGTAGCCCTGAGAATGCCTTCAGGGTCTTGCAGATCACTTAGCTGAGGGTGGTAATGGGAATGGGTACATCATCCTCTACATAATTTGAGAACTAGTTTTTTGATCTAAAGATTCCCTTCTTTATAGCTGTTTTACCTTCTTCATAGTTTTGCTTTTTCCACCCTTGGTATTTCTGTGAGTAGAAATGCTACTTACTTTTCCAAGTGTGGCAATTGTATGTTTGTAGAAGAAGGTCCTACTATAGAATAAAAATTTGCATGGGAATATCATGCAGATTATGGTTTCATTGTATAGATAAAAGTCACCTTGTAGATGATCTTAAATACAGTAACCTATTTGGAAGCTCTCTTCCACCCATGCAGTACCATGACAGTATTTGGTTGACCCTCTCCTGCTTTGAAAACAGATTTCAGTGTCTGATGTTTGTGAATAGCACCTGAGGACAAGCATCAGGTTTTGTGAAAGTTGAATGCAGGTAGCTCTTGTCTTGCTGATATGAGCATCCCTTGGCTGCAACTGGTAGATGAGGACAGGTAACATTCAATACGTCTTCAAAAGTCACAGTAAAAACTTGCTTCAGCAAAGTCTCCAGGACAAGTGGGACTGCAGTTAGTGGATGGTTGGTGTAAGACATGCCTGTGCCTGAAGTGAAACACTCTGTAGTTGCTGTCAGTGCATGCTGCCAAGGCAAGATGCTCTTTGCAATCAGATGTTCTACATACCTTGTGGTTGCGGTAAAGTAGCTGTTGCAGAAATGTGTTGCTATAATCTCTGAGAGTTACCTCAGCACTTCAGGTTGGTGCAAAAGTACTTGACCTCAGCAGCTTGTGGATGTTAAGGAAACTCCGCTGTCCAACCACCCAGGAGCCACGCTGGCAGTCACACACTCACCACCTGAGCTGGGACCGAGGCCCCATCGCAGCTACACCCCACACTCAGAGCAGGTTTCTTTACCCTCTTGACCCCAGGTACCCGTAGCAGAGTCTCAGATGTCCAGATCTCTAAAATAATTTAATCTTGGTGCAATAACTAAATAACCAAGTAGCAGCTCGAGCCAGGTGCCTCTGAGGAGGGACCTCAAACAAAGCCCCTGGGCTTTTATAGCCCCAGTCTTAAATGTAGGAAAGTCTGGGGTCCTCTCTGAATCTCCTGTCACCTGGCTGGGCTACGGGTCCCTGTGCCCTTTGTTATGCAAAAGGATTTTGCCACCCAGAGCTCAATTTGAAGCTCACACTGCAACTTGCAAACTGAGCTACCTGCACTGAGTGTATTCCTCAAGAGCGGATAGTTAATGATATAGTTCCCTCAGGGAGCAATTTGAGTAGGTCTTGAATCCTGCTGAAGCTTATCTCTTCATATTGACACCCACTCAGTTTAGGTGGAGACTATTTTAAATTGCATAGTGTGAAGCAAGTCCAGCTAGTAGAAGCCAAAGATGAAAACTGAATGTTGCGTAATTGTTTCCTTGCCTAGAGTGTGATATGTTTCTCAAAAGCATTTTCTCCTCTTTAGACCAAAGCCTGCACCTCTAACACCGGAGTTACTCAGGAAAGTGTCAAGCTTGCCAGAATCCTGGGACTGGAGAAATGTGAATGGTGTCAATTATGTCAGCCCTGTCCGGAATCAAGGTAAAAATAAATAAATAAACCCTCTGCCTGTCAATGTTCCTTTGACATAGTTTGTAATTTGTAACCAGAAGGTTTTGCCTAGTGTCTTGCAGCTGACAGATTGCACCTTTACTATGAATAACCTGTAGAAACTGGGTGGAGTGCTGGCTAACAACCCTGTACCAAAAGAGGTGGTGGTACTGGCTTGTCCAGACAGCACTGACTTGCTGGAGTGAAAGCCAATTACCACAGTACCCTGCATAAATGCAGCTGTCAGATTTTGTCCAAACAATCTCGGCCATGGTTTTCTGCACACTTGACTGAAGTGATGTACATTTGATTTTTTCACTGATTTCTTCTGGTGGCAAATTATCATGCAGCTTTAATGAATAAACCCATGAAAATTGTTTATACTGCCTCCAAATCTTATCACCAGGATAAATTTAGGTATTACTTAAATGGCTAGTTGTAAGAGGAGACATTAATCATGAAAATTGCAGACAATGATAAATATAAAATACTGGTAAGAACTTAAAAGGATACCATACTGGTATATGTTGATTCTGTAGGGAGTGTGTTTATAGCACTGTAGTGTGAGATGCCTGAATTACATGGTTATATAATGGAGGCCAGGAGTGAACTCAATTAATGTGTCCTTTCCCTGTGCCACCATTTGCAGATAAACTTGCATCTACTGGTAGCTATCTGGTGGCAACTTTTGGGGGAAGGAAACATAACATTAGCATGGTGGGGAAGGGATGACTTAAATCACTGATCCTTCATTTATGGCTTAGTTTTTCTGACAAATTCTGCCAGCCGTACTCCTGGTAGCAGAAGCAGCATAGGAAGGCTTGTGGAATTTCTAGCTATGTGGAAGCACTGGAAGATGGCCACAGGAAATTATATGGTCATCTGTAGGTGTGAGTCCTGTACTTTCTCCTGGTGTGAACTATTAATATCCCAAGGGCTCTTATTTTCCTAACAATTGAATATGCAGTTCCAGACTTATCCTTTCTCTGTTGTGTTGCTTCAAAGTTTCTCTAAATGAGAACTAGTCTGTTGTTTCCAATAATAAAGCTTCCTACACTTTTTATGTAATCTGAGGGTCCATGCTGAGTATGTTAAATGTCTATGGAACATGCATTCTGCTCCATCAAATTACAATTTTAGCTTTCAGGCTTAAAAAAATAACGACAAACCAAACAAAACCTACAAAAGAGGTCATTCTATGGACTTTATAAATACCACTGCGGTAGCAGGAAAGAAATTTAGCAGCCAATCCAACAGACTTCAGACTGAAATGGTTGTGTGAATTGTATTTGTGACATTTTTGCACACATAATGCAACAAAGTGTTCTGCAGTGTGGCCCATCTCAGATGCTGTGACTGTACAGTGAGTGGGAGGCATCTTTCACTGCTTCACTTTGCCCTGCTGGGAAAAGAGTGTTCCTGTTCCAGCTGATTTTGTCACTTCTCTTCAGAGATGCATCTGAGTGAAGGTGCAATTTGACGAAGTCTTGCTGTTGTAATAGCTCTGCTTTTATACACCTACACAGTTCAAAAGAAAGTATTTTGTTTTGTTCTTCAAGCCCCCCTCCTTTTCATAGCTCTGCAATATTTGACTTTCCCACTGTCAGGAAACAAAAGGAAATCAGGCACTTTGATGACAATCAATAAAGTAGGACCTCATCCAAGTAATTGTTCTTCCCTGTGATGCTTGTCATTCCACTTCCAAAGGCTTTTAATGAGCGAAAGGGAGGTCCTAGAGAGTGAAGAGGCCTAAAGCTAGAAGCAATACTAAATTTTGATGCAAAAGTAAGGAGACAACTCTCTGCCAGGAAGCAGAAGGGGGAAATTAAGGTGCCTCTGAAAAGCCAGTGTACAATTACATGCCCTTGGGAAGCAAGGGGAGCAAGGATGAATCCACCATATCAAACGTGCTATTTATACCACTATTCTCTTAAAAGTCAGTTATTTTAGGAGTAGCTGTAGAGGTGGAATATTTTTTCAACTGGAAATTAGAGGGCTAAATCCATTGGTAGGTTGAAATAAGAACAATATTGTCAGCATTCACTTCAAATAGTTCATTGCCCCTTCGCATATGTGCTCCATAAAGGGTAGATAGAGCCTTCTCAGCCCTGCTAATGCAGTCCCTGAAGGTTCATTCTGAAGGAATAGGGTAATTGGATAGCTCTTAAATGCTACTGCTGAAAACACTGGAGCAGTACATTGCCTCTTATTCTTGAATAAGCTCAGTGTTCCCTGAGAAGTTGTTAGAAGTGGGTTTTGAATTGCATGTATAAAAGCTAAATGAAGATGTAAAGTTTTTGCTCTATTGGTTTTCAACTTCTAATCACTGTCTGGTAGGTTTTAACTCTTTTCAGTGGACTTTAGGAATAATTGTACCTGATGGCAGCTGGCTGGCCTTGTTTGTGTTACTGACTGCTCCTTGTGATTCCTTTTTCTCCCCTTCTCAGGCTCATGTGGCAGCTGTTACGCATTTTCCTCCATGGGCATGCTGGAAGCAAGGATACGTATCCTCACAAACAACACTCAGAAACCAGTCTTCAGTCCCCAGCAGGTTGTGTCTTGCAGCCAGTATTCTCAGGGTAAGGATGCTGGTGTATAGACACTTTTCAAGTAATGATAATGAAGGAGACTCTACTTTAAAAACTTCCATGCCTTCCCTATCCACACACAAGTTAGTTTTTTCATAAAGTATTTGGCAGGGTATGCTTTACAGTACTTTATTTGAAATAAAAAAAATAACAAAAACAGTTGTCAGCTCACCTCACTTCAGCAACAGGATTGAACAAGGAGAAGTTGTCCTTATGCTCAGGATGTTACTGGATTTTACATCTACCTGTGAGATGGGGAATATCTAAAGAGTAGGGCTCAAAATGTAGTTGATTACAATGCTTACCTAGAAAGAGTGGAACTAAATATTCTCCCAATGGCATATTCAGGGGGAGAAGGAGCATACAGGGAGGGGGAGAGGAGCAAAAACAATGGCTAAAGCTTTATAGAGGACTGTATCCTTGTTAGGACAGATCTTTGTAGTGCATGTAACTACCTGTTCTTTCTGGAAAGGGTCCATGTATTAATGTTCCAAATGTAGCTTCCACAGATGTGAGTTTTGCCTTGTATGTTTCAGAAAGCTTTCTGTAGCTAACTGGAATATTAGGATGATCTGGGTCACTGCAGTGTGTTCAATACCGTATCTGAAAGAATTCCGAAAGATTTAAGTAGGAGAGTCTCCCACCTCAAATAACATTCCATGGGAATAAGCACTCTTTTTTTTTTTTTTTTTTTTTTTTTTTTTGTCAAGGTTGTGATGGTGGCTTCCCATATCTCATTGGTGGAAAGTATGTCCAAGACTTCGGTGTGGTGGAAGAGGACTGCTTCCCTTACACAGCCCAAGACTCTCCATGCCTTTTCAAGCGCAGCTGTTATCACTACTACACATCTGAGTACCACTATGTGGGTGGTTTCTATGGAGGCTGCAATGAAGCCCTGATGAAACTTGAACTTGTTCTGCATGGCCCAATGACTGTTGCCTTTGAGGTTTATAATGATTTCATGCTTTATAGAGAGGGGATCTACCATCACACTGGGCTGCAGGATGATTTAAATCCTTTTGAATTGACCAATCATGCTGTCTTGCTGGTGGGCTATGGTAAAGACCCAGAAAGTGGTGAGAAATTCTGGATTGTGAAGAACAGCTGGGGCACCTCATGGGGAGAAGATGGCTACTTCAGAATCCGCCGTGGCACTGATGAATGTGCAATTGAAAGCATTGCAGTGGCTGCAACTCCTATTCCAAAGTTATAATGTGCAGGTCTTCATCCAGTGCCTTGTCCTGAGCTGTAAGAACATACTGTTGGTTGAAGACTGGTTAAAACCTGTCCTCTAGCTTGAAAAGGCAGCCTTAAGGAACTTTGCCACATTAGAGCGTTTCCATATGTTGGAGGATGAGCACTGTTAATTCTGCTCTGTGCGCTGGAGTCTTCCTCGCGAGTCTGACAGTAGATGACCCAGAATGGCAGTTTTGGTAACGGTGGTGATTAATTACTCATCATTGGATATACACCTTCAGTTACCAGTTGCATTTTTTTTTGTGGGCAATCTTGACCTTCAGATCTCAGAGGGAAGTGTCTGCTGTATTAATCTGTAACTGCTTTGAAGGGACACTGTAGTGCCTTACTTCTCAGAAATCAGGAAGTCACTGCAATTTGGAACATAAGTGTGTATTGGGAAGGGAATGAGCAATTACACTGATTAAAATGAAATTCCAAAGCTCTAAGTGTCCTGTGAAAACTGCATGTCAAACCCTTATGACAATAAAAATCAATTCTAAGTTTCAGGCTGTTACTAAATGTTCTAGTTATGGATTTTATTGCTGTGCTCCACAACTGATCATCTCAGAGTTCAATAAAAAACACCCCACTCCTATAGGAGTTTGTATTTGTGGAAGAAGTTAGTTCTTTTGGTGACCTGTCTATGAGTTTTGAGCTTCCTGTTAAGAACTTTTTACTTTAGCAGAGTCTAAACTGGTGGGAAAGAAGGATGAGAGGGGAGAAGAACTAGTAATCTTGCATCTGAAGCTGAGATTATCACAGCAGCATCAAGCAAGTTGTCCAGGAGGCCAGTAGTCCTTGCTGTGGATGTAGGACAGTTCATTGAGGAAACTTGCTAATTCCCCAGTAATCCTGTTTAAATCCTTTCTGTTAATCTGTTGCCCTATTTCTTTCAAATATACAAGATAGAAACATAGAGTTGAGAGGAGGGATTGCAACACTTGGAATTAATCAATTCTCAGGTAGCAACACAGTACTTTGTTAGCACAGCACTGGTCTTTGCTGTTCATCTGAGGAAACAAAAATGGCATAGAGGTGAGTGCCAGTTTCATGCATAGAAGGTAACTTCTTGAGTAACTTTCTATTAAAATGTGACTGAGCTTACTTCATATTTTTCTGTGTAAAATACAGACTGATGGCTTGTTTTTCTAGGTGTAGGGAAATTCATAAAACTTGCCTGCAGAAAAGTGGAACAGTTGTCTGTAATCAAACTATCCCATTTAACTCAGAAGGGAAAAAAACTCACTTTTACTTCAGTAGCAGAATTTCACAAGAAATCCTGGGCTCTAGTGTGCACAGGTGGAGGGGCAGGGAAAGGAGATTCATGGTTTTTTCAATCTCCTCCCAAAAACTATGAATCCTGGTTGACAGCACGCTAAACACGAGTCAGCAGTGCCCCGGCAGCCAGGAGGGCCAAGTGTGTCCTGGGGGGCATCAGGCCCAGCATCACCAGCCAGGCAGGGGAGGGGATTGTCCCGCTCTGCTCTGCACTGGGGCAGCCTCACCTCGAGTGCTGGGGGCAGTTTTGGATGCCGTAATATAGGAAAGATACAGAGCTGTTAGAGAAAGAGGGCCATGAGGATGGTGAAGGGCCTTGAGGGGAAGCCACATGAGGAATGGCAGAGGACACTTGATCTGTTCAGCCTGGAGGAGACTGAGGGGAAGAGGAGGAGAGGCACTGATCTCTTCTCTCTGGTGACCAGTGACAGGACCCAAGGGAATGGCCTGGAGTTGTGTCACTGGAGGTTTAGGTTGGATATCAGGCGAAGGTTCTTCACCCAGAGGGTGGCTGGGCACTGGAACAGGCTCCCCAGGGAAGCGGTCACAGCGCCAAGCCTGACAGAGTTCAGGAAGCATTTGGATAATGCTCTCAGGCACATGGTGTGACTCTTGGGGATATCCGGTGCAGGGCCAGGAGTCGGACTTGATTCTTGTGAGCCCCTTCCAACTCAGCTTGTTCTGTGGTTCTGTGAAGATGTGTTTGGAAATTTAGAACTTGTGTTTTGCCAGAAGTGGAACAAGTGACTTGTGAAATAGCTCATATTGTGCATTGGATAGTTTTAGTTTAGGGAGTTAGGAGGTGGGGGGAGGAGCTAGGTTCCTGGATTTCTTTAATAGCTGTAGCACATGAGATTAGTTTGAGAATAAGGATATAAAAGCTAGATGTTTCTTTTTACTATCTTTCAGCCATTAGAAAATTGACTCCTTACCACCAAACTGTTGCTGACACTCATGGCATTACAAATATAAAAACTTGATGCTCACCATGCGTTGTATTGTGTTAGCTACATGTGTTTTGAATAACATTCTGTGTTATTTTCATAGCAATTCCTTCATCTGTCTGTCACTGACTGTGTGTGCCAGCTGCACAGGTGCTAATAGGAAGATGGGAGCATTCTCAGAGTGGTCTGTCATTGTCACTGCCCCTAGTGTCTGTCATCAGACATTGTTGTTTGCCTCTGGCTGGCTGCAGTGTGTGAATGTCCCCATTTTCTGTATTCCAGAGTTGCACAGAGGAATGTCAGTCAGCCTGATGGAGCTGGTATGTGGATATAGATTGTTATTTGCCTTCTTCCTATAAGCAATGCATTAGCTGAGGTGGAAAACATGCTATCGCTCAGGAGAATAATTGGGTTGGCAGATATGTCTTGTAGTGAACATGTAAAGCCCTAATATATTTAACTTATCATAGAAGGTTAATAGATAATGTCATGACTGATAAATACTTAGAGGGGAAATACAGTTTATCATTAGCCCAGCAAACAGAGATTTTAAAAGTTTTGTGTTTTGAAAATTAGTACATACAGAGGACAAATAAGATACATCTGTTTAAAAGTGAGCATAATAAATCCTTAAAAATTATTAAGGACTGTGGTGGAGTCTCCATCACTGGAGTGGGATGGTTTTCCAGCTGGAGGACTGCACCTGGCACCAGAATTGCTCATGTAATCATGCAATTGGTTTATGAAGGAGACATGGCAGGGTCATCATGACTCCTTGCTCTGTGACCTGAGACATTGAAATACAAGGTGACATTTAACTTCCAAAGTTGTCAGTCTAAATTTGCAGTGTAAAATTCATATGAAGCAACAGCAGAGATTTTTTCCTAGATTTGTTCAAAGTGCTGAAATCAGGACTGAGTAATTTTAAAGTTGTGTTGGTCCGGGGGTCTTGGGAAGACAGGAAAACCAGTGCACCAATGGAGTTTATTAAAATGGCAAGCTCAGGAGAATATTATAGCTTGATAGCTTCTTGCCTTTTTTTTTTTTTTTTTAATGACTTACACTTCATTCATTGCTCTCTTGTCCATTGCTGGAGGCTTAAAATTAGCTTGTAAAATGAAGTTAAGAACAGAAGACTACTTTTGAAAGTTCTGCTAAAATCACTTCATATGACCTCTGAAAATACTAAGATATATTTCTAAACTACTGTGATCAAGATGTGATTAAAACAAGGCTGTAGGTAAGTCTGTAGGTATTGTCAATTGAACATTTGCAAGGATGTCAAATGGAGAATTTTGAAAAGCATTTTTTCCTCAATTTTTGTATTTTAAAAGGGACAAATGCTGAGGGAGGGGTGTTATTTATTTTAGAAGACAAAAAGGAAGATGGACTAAGGAAGCATTTTTTCAGTGGTTTCAGTCTATGAAACAGCATCTTTTACCAATATTTTCAGTTTTTCATTCTTGCCTTTAGGGAAAAAATCCCATCATAGCACATTTTTTTCCCCCATCAAATTATTAATTTCTTCAGAAAAGCCATTTGTGATATGTGTTAAAAATCCTGTTAAAACATCAAAGCCGTGACGGATTTTACTTTCACCTGAATGGGTGGGACTTACTTAACTGTGCTCTAGACAATCAGCAGGGATAGAGCTGCCTGATCCCACTGGAACTGTCTCACTTTGGGTTGAAATAACCTAGGAATGGTGTGATCTCCACAGTGTAGTGAAGAGCATGATATAATGCCAGGAGCCTCTCAGGGATGTGGTGCAGCAGTGGGCGAGGAGGGAAGTTTTGGGGGCAATTTGCCCAGATCAGCCTATCACTGCGGGAACCCCAGGGTGTTGCAGGAGTGGGGCAGGGACAGCTTGGTGTGGATTCAGGCCACGGGTGGCCTGAGCCACTGTGTGGAGAGGTCTGTCCTTGCTGTGTGTCTAGCAGCACAGCCTTTCTAATGCCCTCATTTGCACCATGAGAGCAAAGTAGCATTTGAGTTGTAAAATAAAGTGTATTAGTGATGTCCAAAAGCCTGTGGGTGTGAACATTCTTGTACCCAATTAATGGCTAACTCTCATTTTCCCTACTGCAGTCCATTACACATGTAGACATATCAAGTTACTTTAAAAAAAGTTGATCTCAATATCAACCTTGAACTTGAAATTTTGAGGGTGAGCTTAATCACATTTAAAAGGATACACAAGTCCTTTCCATATCCTGAGCAATATGGGCAGCATGTCACAAGCGAACCAAAGATGGAAGCTTTGACTGCAGTATAAAATAATGCAACATACTTGACTACCCCTTCTGAACAGTGAGTTTTAAGTGAAATTTCTCATATTCTGTTGCACTGAGAGCCAGAGTACCTTATGTGCTGAGGAGAAGGTATTGGAGACTACAGCTCAAGCAGGTTGAGATTTCTCTGCTGGTTGCTATGGCTTCTGGATGTGCTGTAGGCTGAAGCGGTGTGAGCATGTGTATCTGTATGTTTAGGTTTCCAAAAAAGTATGAAGCATTTAATGGCAGGTAAAACATTATTAACAACCTGCAACTTTAGGAGGTGATCGAGTGCAGGACATTAACAGGGCATCAGTTTCTTCAGTTCCCTCTGAATGACAGGTGATGCTGGAGAAGGAGAGGTTGAAGCCTCTCTGTATAGGCTAGAGAGAAACAGGCATGCGCATATGCAGAATTTTTCTGTATCTGTAATAGGAAAGCCGCTGACACGTACTTCTGCCAATTATTCCTAATTGTTTCATTTGGATCAGCTGGCTTGATCCAGCAGATGCTATTTAGCATGAGATGCACAAGCTAAATGAAACTCTCTCTCTCTCTCATGGTAACATTTCACTAGGCTGATAGTTTAGCTCACTTCTCTCCAAGCACATTTTGCTATTTGCACTCTAAGATATTTGTGCATGTTTATGCTTGAAGGGATTCTTGTAACCCATGGCTTACCTCATTAAACCAAGCTTTTAAGGGCTGTGTAAGAAGGGCTGATGCCACTTTAGCAATATGACAGGTGATAAATTGTAAGTTCTGTCATAATCACCAAAGTTATTAAAAGAGATGTCTTTGCCTTAGAAGGATTTCAGAACCTTGGAAAACATTGTACACTCTTAAATGTCCAGCAGTTTCAACCTTGATGTTCTTCGTGTAAGATGGGAAAAACTTCCTAAACCCATTAACTAACTGTACAGAACCCTTAGAATTATTTTTACCAAAGGATACATAATACATACAGTGTGTGGATTTTTTTTAACTTCATTTAATTAACTTTTCTATTACTCTCTCATTTCACACTTGAAACACTGATACAAAATGATGGCCTCTTCCATTGTTCTGTTTAGCATTTAGCTGGAATAAAGCGGATTTTTGGTCTGGGCTATACATGGGATTCCTTAAGGTTTTTCTTCTCATTAGCACTGGTGACGGAAGGAAACTGAGTATCTCCGAAGGCAAGTCTTCCTGAAAGCAGACAGCCCATGACCTCTGGGAGGCCATTACTTCACCTGGAAATGAGGTACCCAAACCGACTGTCTCCCGACTTTGGACTCAGTACTCTGCTCTTGGTCTGACTGCGCCACTTCTTGCTCCCAGGCCTATCTCTGCATCACAGTTCAGGAAAATCTTGAGCCCCCTTAAAATCCTGATCCTATTTTGGGATTCTCTCACTTCTCCCTGTAGGCGTTTAGGCATAAACAGGAATACTCCAAAAGCTTGACATTTGGGTGACTTAAGTCTGCAGTCTGTACTGTGTTTGCTTTGCATGAAGATATCCTTCTAAATCTCATACATTAATAAGGCTGCTGAGTTTCGTCACTCTCTTATATTTCTCTCTACTTTTCTGAAACCCTCTATTGACCTTGGGATTATATGCACAAGTTGAAATTTCATCAGGATAATATCTGCATCCAGTTGCGGGAGGGAGAAAAAATCAATTACGAGAAGTGGACTAAAAGGCCAAATCAAATACATAAAACTCAGCAGTGGGATGATAAAATATAAGCAATGGAATGCTTCTTTGCACAGAACGTATCTATTTTCTGTGTTTGCTGCCTTGAGGAATAGTAGGAATAGGGTGATTGCATTTTCCTGATTGCTGGGAGCTGATTTTTAAGCTGTAACATTGAAAGGGTGACTTTCTTTTTCTTTTTTAATTAAAGAGGCTGGCAAACCAGAACTTGAGCTCTATCTCATCCTTTAGGATTGTAGAAGTTTGTAATAGCAGCATTAATACTTCTCCAAATGGAAAATGAATGAGACCATTGGGGTGTGGAAGAACCAGGAGGGATAGCAGGAGATGAGCTATAGGAAGGGCAGGTGCTGATGGCACCTGGGTTGGCAGCATATTAAGTTTCCGGCATATCTGCATGAAGTCCTTTGGAACACCCAGAACAGGTAACAAAGAGTAACCTAAAGCAAGGCACATCCTAAAAAAACAATCAAATGAAAAAAAAAATCAGTGGTTTGGGTTGGTAGGGACCTTAAAGATCCAACTCCCTCCCCTCACCCCATAAGCATGTATGCCACTCACTAGCCCAGGTTGCTCAGGGCCCCATCCAACCTGGCCTTGAACGCTTCCAGGGATGGGACATCTACAACTTCCCCAGGCAACCTGTGCCAGTGTCATACCACCCTCACAGTAAAGAATTTCTTCCTAATATCTAATCTAAATCTCTTTTTTTAGTTTAAAACTGTTCCCCCTTGTCCTAACGCTATCTACCTATGAAGAAGTCCCTCTCCCTCTTTTTTATAAGGCCCCTTTAAGTACTGGGAGGCCACAGCAAAGTCTCCCCAAAGTCTTCTCTTCTCTAGGCTGAATAACCCCAATTCTCTTAGCCTGTCTTTGTAGGAGAGGTGCGCCAGGTCCCTGATCATCTTTGTGGCCTCCTCTGGGCTCACTTCAACACATCTTCCTTGTGTTGAGGACTCCAGAACTGGATACAATGATCCAAACGGGGTCTCACAAGGGCAGAGTAGAGGGGCAGAATCCCCTCCCTTGCCCTCCTGGCCTTGCAGCCCAGGACATGGTTGGCTTTCTGTGCTATGAGCACACAGTGCCAGGTTATGTCCAGTTTTTCATACACAAGAACCCCCAAATGCCAATAAGAGGTGATGGTAAGAAGGACAAACCCTTTTCAGCAGCTTCCAGGTAAAAAGATTAGATACTTTAACAAGAAAAACCTAATGCTTCATGGAAGTGGAACAGATATGAAGCAGTACAAGACTCCTCCAAAACCAGCACCTGAAGGCTAACCTAGGGATGAGGAGATGGTGGGGGCTGGGTAGCTGGCATCCATTTCCTTCCTGTTGCTGCAAGAAAATTTGGCCAAGGCACTGTGATATATGTGGGTAGGGGTAAGCAGCATAATTTAACACAGAGCATGGCACTTTTAAGAAGGTGAGTGTCAGAGTGTTGATGTATGCTTTAAAACAATTACTTTCCCCTTCTATAGGCATTGCATTGAGTTTTGCTGCACTGCTGCTGGAGAGAAGCAATGTTAATTATCACAAAATCTCTGGCTTAAGAGTTCAACTACAGGTCTCCCAGTACAGTTCCCTTCCTCGATGTTAATTTGTGTGCTGTCTTGAACCCATGAACAATCATGTATGGCAAAGCTCATGTTTACTCTCTAATTTGTTTGTACCCTTCCCTGCAATCCCACTCCCACAAAAAGAAGTGCTGGCTCTACCAGGACAGGTGATGGCTGTCTTGTGTTATAGATCAGGTAAAAAAATCATAGCTGGGAGGCTGGTTACCAGTTGAAAGGGCAGCTGTCTAACTGCTAAGAAAACTTCCAGAATGGGTAGGGGGTTTTTTCGTTTGTTTGGAAAGAGTGCTAAAACTGGGATAAAAGTGTTCAAAAAATGTGAGAAAACTAAACCCTCTTGGTATTTCTGAATTACTTAGGGATTTTTTCTTATTTTGAAATGTGTTCATAAAAAGCTACAAAAAGGGAAGATTTGAGAAAAATGCAAAGTTTCAGCTGCTTGGTAACATGCCCTGACATTCCTTTTATACATATACATATATATATATATATAAAAGGAATATATTCTGTGTATGCATACGCAAACAGAAAGGACTGGTTTTTTTTATTTTCTTGCAGTTGAGAACACTGACAAAAATCCCAGTCTGGAAACTCTTCACCAGATGAACTGAGATCCACACAGTGTTACTCATCCTCCTTATCTCTATTTTTTGTCTTTCCTGTTGAGATAAGGCTTCCAGAAGCAGGCCTGGCCACCATTCAGGGTCGGAGCAGTGTTCAGCAAACAGGAGCCTTGCTGAGCCCTCAAGTGCTACTCTGATAGCAGGCTAAATAACAACCAGTAAAAGGTGGACAGAAGCCAAGCCCAGCACTGTCTTTATAAACGCCTTTATTGTGTCTTACTTGTGTCTTGGTAGGTTTCTGGAGTGTGTTGGTGACAACTTCCTGTACAGATGAATGAGCTGATGAGGGAAGATGCTCTGCTGAACCACATACTTACAAATGAGGGAGTACTAGAACAGGGATCTGAAAACTGGGGGCAGCTTTGGCTGGCAACCATGAGAGACTGGAGTTCAGGATCCTGAGAAGAGGGAAAAAGACAAAAGTCAGGGTTCAAGCCTTGATTTCAGAAAAACAGACTTCAGCCTGTTCCTGCTTGAGAAAATCCTCTGGGAGGCCCTGAACTGAAGAGGGGTCAAGGAGAGCCAGTTGATTTTCAAGAATCACCTCCTCCAAGTTCAAGAATGGTCCATCTCCACAAGTAGGAAATCAAGCAAAGGCAGCAGGAGGCCTGCAAGGGTTGATAAGGAGCTTCTGACTAAACTCAAAAAAGAAATGTATAAAAGAGATGGAAGGGACAGGTGACTGGGGATGGATATGGACTCACTGTCAGAGCTGTGGTAGGATCTGATTATTAAAATTATTAGAGAGATGCCTCTGCCCAAATTAAGGTGCAAATGAGACCATATGCTGAAGTGAATATTATGAATTTTATTTAACAGTAAATGTGAGGCAGAGAAGAAAGAAGTATAAAAAGAGAGGAGAAGGGAGAGAAAGAGAGTGACAGAAAGACAGATTAAGTAGAAAAATATCACTACTCCGTGAGTTCCAAAAACATCCCATTGGTCCTCTTCTTGTCTTCTCAATCTGAGGGTCCTGCAAAACATAGAGTTAATATACGCTCAGGCCAGGTGGGAATGCCCAGGTTGCTCCCCTGGTACCTTCAGAAAGAGAAAGAAGGAGAATCCATGGAACTAGAGGCTGGTACACATCACCTTGGTCCCAGGAAAGGTGATGGAGCAAATCCTCCTGGGAGTAATTTCAAAACACAGGAAATATAAGAAGGTGCTTTGGAGTAGTCAGTGTAAGTTTATGAAGGGGATATCATGCCTGACCAAACAGATAGCCACCTATGATGAAGTCACTGGAATAAAGGGAGAACAGTGGATGATGAGTGCTGTGTCCAGTTCTGGGCTCCCCAGTACAACAAATAAGGAGAACTGAGTCCAGCAAAGGAATGCAAAGATGATTAAGAGCTTGGAGCATCAAGGAGAGACCAAGAGAGCTGGGAGAGTTCATCTGGAGTAGAAAAGGCTTATGGAGATCTTAAAGAATTTGTAAAGAATACAGAAAAAATGAAAATTCTATTTAAACATTTAAAAAATGCTTTTTATTGTGTGTATGGTCAAACACTGAGACACCCAGTGATTGCCCAGAGATTGTGAAGTCTTCATGCGTCCACTGGCCCTGCTTTGAGCAAGGTGTTTGGTTCAGTGAACTCCAGAAGTACTTTCCTACCTCGGTGATTCTGTGATATTTGAAATTACAATGAATACAACTTACAAATTATACTCTTGATGAACTTTTAGCAGGTAAAGGTAGCATCTTTTGTTGTTTTGTTCCGGGGTTTCAATTTGTGGTTACAAGGGAAATTATGTAAGCCAATGCATATTAATTTAGGATCTACTCTTACAAACATCCCTGCACATGAAGTTGGTGCTTCTGTATGAGCACCATTAAAGACTGATAGTCTCCAAGAAGCAGACTTAAATCTACGTGAATTGGACAAAAGTTTCACTGTTGTGATTCAGCCCTGTTCTTAAAAGAGATTTTCACCGTGGGGGACAGGGTGGACTATTCTCTAAGTTCCTGCTATGGGGGTTTCAAATGAAGCCTCATGGGAGGGGCATAATGCAGGCTACTGATTATCAGAAGCATTGTAACTTGACTTAGACAAGATTTAGACCTGCCCATGTGCAGCACTCTATTTGACTCTCATCACACAAATACTCTTCAGTACCTGAAGAGGGTTAAAACTGCCGCACTGCCAGTTCGGTCCAGGCTTTCGTTGGTAGCTCCACAGTAACATTCCTGCAATGAGTGTGATGCTTCCATCTGCAGCCTCAGTGAGTGCTCTTACACTTTGCTTATTCAATCTGAGGTACAACAAATTTCCTTTGGAACTGGCACATTTCAGACTAAATCTGTGCTGTATGATGCTTTCACTGCTGTCTGGCCTCAGGGGCAAGCCGTTTTACTTTTCCCACAGTATTACTGACACCCCTGTTATTAGATTTTACCCTTGGCAGACGTTCTGGTCATTGCCTTATTGCTTTTTGAGTTGCACTGTGGTCATGTATTCCCAGGTGACTGTTCAAATACACTTGGTGTAAAATGCACTGCAGCCCATCTGAGATTTTTGCTGCAGGAGCCAAAGGAGAGACCTTAACTTGGATTTTATTAGGCAGTATGGATCTCTATGGATGGAATAGAAACACGTATTCTTTGCATTTGAGCGCTGACTGTGTTCACACAGGGCTGATGGATATGGTAGGTATGTTGGAATATGCAATAAGTAGTCACACTGGGTCCCTTTATCAAACTAAGTGTTGCAATTGTAAGAGAGCCACGAACTCTCACTCTTTTAATACAATGATTCGTGCACCACTGGGCTGTTAACTGTGTAGCTAACAACTCTGTATTTATTCCATACCCCAGAATTAATTGTAATACATCAGTCTGGCAAAAAACTCTGTGTAGAATGTCAATATTTTGTATTTCTTTTAAAGCAGGATATAAAATAATCTTCTAATCTAGGATACTGATTTGTATGCGTATGTGTATACATATATGCATGCACACAAAGAGATGTGTATTAGCATGTCTCTGGATTATGCTGTCATCTACATCATATTAGGTAAGATCAATATGATGGTCTAAGTCAATCCCTTCAAGACATTCAAAACTACCAGATATAATGTTAATAGCTGTGGTGTGAAAACCCTACATAATTTTAGATGGCAATTTTTTGAATACATACATTTCTAATAATCTGAATTTTAGTCACCTCAGTATTAGAAAGATATTAAGTTATTAGAGAGCATCCAAAGGAGGACAACAAAGATAGTGAAGGGCCTTGAGGGGAAGCCATGTGAGGAGCTGCTGAGGTCACTTGGTCTGTTCAGCCTGGAGTAGAGGAGACTGAGGGGAGACCTCATCACAGTCTGCAACTTCCTCGTGAGGGGAAGAGGAGGGGCAGGCACTGATCTCTTCTGCGACAGGACCCAAGGGAATGGCCTGAAGCTGTGTCAGGGGAGGTTTAGTTTGGATATCAGGAAAAGTTCTTCACCCAGAGGGTGGTTGGGCACTGGAACAGGCTCCCCTGGGAAGTGGTCACAACATCAAGACTGACAGAGTTCAGGAAGCATTTGGACAATGCACTCACACACGTGGTGTGACTCTTGGGGATGGTGCTGTGCAGGGCCAGGAGCTGGACTTGATGATTCTTGTGAGTCCCTTCCAACTCAGCATCTCCCAGGATTCTGTGAATGTCTTCCTTTTGACAAAAACTATTGCCTTGTAGTTTCATTATCTCAGACAACATTGTCATTTTTAAAAGGTATGTTGATAACAGGTCTGGTGCTCAAGGTTGATGTCCTTTTCTGTGGTATATGCCACACAAAGAGGAGTGATAAAATCTAGGATGCAGTTATGCTGCGCTTGATTCCTGTCAATGTAATTGCATCTTCAATTTTATCACTTCTCTCAGAAAAAAAGGCCTCTACTAATTACAGAGAAATAGTGAGGAATTTCTGAAAATTATCACTGTAAAATGAGTTTCACTTTTATACAGAGTGCAACACAGCCTGTAATGCCTTATTTTGATGGAATTTTTAAAAATGTTATTATTTACAACTGAGATGTATAGAGTTTTCAATTCTGCCAATTAAAATAGAATTTTAATAGAGTCTATTAATATTAGTATAGTATTAAAATAGAATAATGGATAGGCAGAAAATACAAAAATATAACATCACAGATATACATAATGTCACATGGAATTTCAATTATTTTCTTAAATTATTTTATAAAGTTTAAAATGTACATATACCAGAGAAAACACAGACAAAATATAGACACAGAAGTATCAACCAAATTTCTGGCATGTTTACATGTTCTAATTGCCTGGACAGCAGCAGAGTAAGGGCGCAGAGGCAACATCTGGTTCTCCCAGCCTAACAAGTTACTCAGTGTCAGCTGAGCCCTGCTAACCGCCTACCTGTGAGAGGCAGATGCAGGCTGGTATGGTTTATATTACCTGTCCTTAAGTGTAGTCTCAGCTAAGACAGATTTCCTTGCATCACCCCCAGGCTTAGTGTGCTTCCCTGGCTGCCTCTGCCTGCAGGAGATTGCTGAATTGCAATAACGTGTTTGTGTGCATGAAGGGATCAGCTGGCATCATCAAACAAATTTTGCAGTGATCCTTTGAGTCATAAGCAGCCCAACTTATCTGCCTTCTTCCATGACAGTGCTGCAGCAGGGCTGCAGATTAATGATAGGTCCACACCTCCCTGCCCCAGTGACTTCGGATGACAAAGAAGCCAAACCAGTAAAGATACATAGTTCCAAAAAGGTAGAGCACGGCTGGACTGAGGGCCTTCTCCCACTTCAGGAGCATTTCAGCAGATGGTGTCCATAAAAGCCAACTCACCATGGAGTTATGAGATCTGGATACAGCTTTCACTCAGTAAGATGCTTCAGTCCATACTTCACTTTAGCTCAGCAAATCATCCTTCTAAGTGCAGTGATCCCTCCTCCATGCTCGCCCCACCTCTGAACACCTCACTGAACATCTCACCAGTAGACCTACTGCCAACCCAGGGTGACCTTGATTAAGCCTGTGAGGAGCTCATTGTACCAGGTTGCTGCTGGGGCCAGGAATTTAGCCACATTCAGAGAAGAATTGGAGATTTAAACAAGTAACATGATTATCCAGAGCTATTATAGCTAATGCTAACAAAAACTTTGGAAGAGAGATAAGCTTCATGCTTCTGGGTGTAGGCCAGCCTTTAACTACACTTACTAGTAGCCTATGACCTCCAGTTACCAAATACCTGCTTTCAGGGACCTTCCACGCACTGTTCTCTGAGCAATGGCCATCATCAAAGGGGAGTAAAAGATCAGATGTCATTTAAACCTCATCCAAAATAGCAATTTTGTTATTTCCAAAGTTGCCAAATCCTCTCAGCCTGTTCTTTATTTAAGCTCCGAAATGGGAAATCTTCAACTTGGTGAAGATGTGTGTGGGAATGATGAGTGTTTAGAAGCGCTTGAAAACTGAATTGTCTCAGGAAACAATGGTGCCATAAAGGCAAGAAATCACATACCACACACTAGCAGTAATAATAATAATAAGCTCGAATCATGCAAAGATACTAACTGATCAAAGTGGTTTGCCTGTCAAGTTGTAGTCATTTATGATGTCCATACCTAACAAGGCTCAGCTCTTTAAATTTTCTCTCCAAACAGGATACAAATAAATGCTTGTTTTTGAAAAGACAACTTCTCTTATTAAAAATAAAACAAAACAAAACAAAACCTTCTTATTAAAAAAAGGTTCAAGGAAAATAAGACATTTTTCATCTCAAATTACCTACTTCCACTTTGTGTGTTTATGTACATAAGCATATATACACACAAACTTTAAAGATTGAGTTTAAAGACCGATTATAAAAGATTGCATAATATGAATGTTCTGAATTCTTTGTCTACTAAAATCCAGCTTTTTGGATAGATGACAAAATTCTAATGCCATTTCAGTCCACACTTGGGTAAGAACTCCATCAAATAATATTACAATAAGTAAAAAATATGTTTTCATTTTATCAAGAACATCAATGAATATAAAAATTATTCACTGGTAAGTTGCACACAATATTAAAATTCTGTGGGTTTGCTATCAAAGCTGTTTGCTATCAAATCAAACACCTCTAAGTAGTGGGTAGAGGTCTCCAGCTAAGCTGCCTGAATGTTCTTAATTCAAAATATAGAGACAATCATGTCAGTGGAATGATTTACTCAAATGGGTTCAGTTGTTTGCAAGTTTGATACCACTTGTTTTGGAAAACAGACACTGACATTCATATGCTCTAATGCTGTTATGCTTTCATAACTTCTGATTATCGGAGACATGAGATAAACCTGGATTTTTTGCATTTTAGAGTTCAGTTGTATGAAAAAAACCAAAGCATGAGCTGTGTGCTGCATTCAGAAGGGAGCGTGCTTATAGGTGTAGAGAGACAATCACAATTATGGTAATGAAAGTTAAAAATATATATCTGCTATAATTAAATTTGTGTAGCCCTCCAAGTATGGACACAAGTAATGATGCTGTATATTGCTATAACTGCTGCTTCTAGTGATTTAACTGCATTCACACTGACTTTCATGGATTAGAACCAAGTTACATTCAAAGCTAAAGTCACAGTAGTTTAATTTTTGCACTTTAGTGGAGGCATGAAACCTCTGAAGGGAGTTTTCTGGTTTTTTTGCAGTGACTGGCATCTTAATGACATCTGGAAACAAGCATAGGGTGATAAATTATCACCAAGGCGCTGATTCAAAAACTGTGTAAAACTAGTACACAACAGAAACACTGTCCTTTCAGCAAGGAGCCAAATAGAGAACAGGACTGTTGCATGAATTTTCCTGCAAAGTCTTTAGCAGCCAGACTAATCCCAGACACACCTCGTGCTGACCTTTACACACATACGCACAAAACTTTCTGGGAGACTTCCTTCCCCCAGTCCTTACTTACTTCATCTCCCAGCAGGGCTGCCTGCTGGACCTGGTGATCCTGCTTCCGTACGAAGGGAGAGAGCCTCCACCTACCTGGCTCTCCTTCCTTCCCTCTCCAGTCCCTCACTCCCTCTCTTCCCCTCAGGCTGGCAGGATTCCTCGGGCAGAGCATGCAATCAGTTTGCAGAGAGCAGCCGCAGCCACAGGAAAGATGCAGAAGCACAACCAGAAGGAGCACCTCTACAAGCTGCTGGTGATCGGGGACCTGGGAGTGGGCAAAACCAGCATCATCAAGCGTTATGTCCACCAGAACTTCTCCCCCCACTACCGGGCCACCATTGGGGTGGACTTTGCTTTGAAGGTGCTGAACTGGGATGCCGAGACTGTGGTACGGCTGCAGCTCTGGGATATTGCGGGTGAGTACACAGGAGAACCCCTTGCCTCATAATCTATCGAAAGATAATACAAAATATAGACCCCAATTCATTTGTACTGATCTAAAAGCTGGGAACTGCCAGTGCCTATGCAGTGAGGGAGAGCAGATTGAGGAGAGAAAACTTTAAGGGCATATTGACATTTTGGAGTTTCCCTAAAACCAGCAGACTCCCAAACTAGGGAAGTCAGAGAGTCAGAGTGGAACCTATGCTATCTGATTTTTCTCCCAAGCCCTTGGACACATTCAGGGACCCAGCCACCTCTCTCCAAATGCCCCAGTTGTTTCCCTGTAGCTAACAATATTCAGTTTTGCCTCCATGGACTAACAGATCTCTATGACAGGAGGAAGAGTGACGAGAATGTCCTGTTATATCTTTTTAATTAGGTGGAATAGATGAGGCATCCAGTAAGATGATTAAAATTACTTTTATGGTTTAAAAAATAAAGAAAATGTATATCTGAGTTAGTTTATTGAAATACCTTCCTTCTTCCTGTCCTTCCTCTCACTCCTACCTTCCCTCCTTCAGTCCAATGAAAGCAACTTGTTACATGTTTTGAAAAGAGAAATGATTCTATTTGACAATAATTTTTGTTGTTAAAAATAAAATTACTCATGTTTAAATATCCTTTTTCCAACGTCAAGCAAAAAAAAGATGATTTACCCTGTACAAGGAGAAAAGGAGTAAAGAAGTCCAGATATCCCCACATGCTCACATCATTAAAAACCACAGAATTTGACATTGTTGCTGTCAGTGCTTCAGACATTTTCGATTTGGCTTCAAATTAAACACACAACTTTTTTTTGCCACCCCCTTACTGAAAATTAATCATTTTTGTTTCAGTCCACAAAATAAGTTTATCTTGATGGCATATTTCACATGCTGTAAGTAATGATTTTTCATTTAGTGAATGCAGGAATCCAAATACAACTGTGTAACCCAATAGATTACAGCATAAAGGATGGCATTTAAAAACTCAGTTAAATTAAGAAGTTACTTTCATTAAATAGGGAGTAAAGGTGAACATCATATCAGCTGTTAGGCAACTGTGCCAGCCTGTGGCCTGAGTTGAGGGCTCAGTGATCGAGTCTGGAACAGCACTGGGTAAAACTGGTGAAATGAAAAAATTCTTGACATTCTTATCGGCGGAGGGAGTGCCTTTCTTCTGCACTGAGCTGTCTCATGTCTGAGCTCTGAATTTGGCACTGAGGTACTAAAACTTATGCAACAACGCTGGTTTATGTAAAACGTATAAACTCTGCTTTTTCACACACTAATACAGTCTTGTGGTTTTATGGTGTTAAATACATATATGCTCAGTTTTCTTTATTAAAAGTTGGAATAATGGGGCAAACATTAATTTTATTGTTCCCCAGTGACTTTTTATAACAACAAATACATACACTGCCAGAAAAACTTTTCTGCATGAGAAAAAAGAATTTAATAGCAAATTCTGAATGTATCAGGGACTTAAAGAATGTATTTTGCATGCCTTGTGTCAGAGATTTATTACACTACTAATCATGTGCTGGCGGATCATATGATGTAGCTTTCAGTCAGGCTGCAGAAGCAATTACACCTAGTTGTAGTACTGAATGACTAGCAGGCTTTCTGAGTTATCACACATGACAGAGAGAATTACAGCACAGTACTAAATTTCATATGAATTGCCCAATTCAAAGTATCATCGTGAAGGTCAAGACAGTGGTCAGTAAAAAAAAGAGTTGCTGTCTTAGCCTTAATGACTCTGCTTACGGAGCTTTAGCTGTTGCTGGCTGTACATAGACAGGAAGTTCTGTAAGCAAGTTCTGTAACACACTGAATTCAGATGATTATGGTGCAGGCATAGAAGTTATCATAAATAAGGCATCTGGCTGGTGAAAGAAAAAGAGGTTTAAAAATGAAAGAGAAGTAAAACTGATTGGAAATTTGGAGAGAATGGAATTGGTTTCTCCTGGCTGTGGCTGGTCATGTATCACCATTTGCAAAACACAAACAGGCAATGAGAAGAGGGAGGAAAATAAAATTTCTGGTCTAAGAACATCCTTTCTCTTTCAGTGGAATCTCTGTTACTAGGTCAGGTTTATCGTTGGGGGTAAGGAAATAAACTTTCAGTCTCTCATCAAGCTGAAGGATGTTGGCTTAGCATGCAGTACACCCTGAATTGAAGCAAATTCTGCAAATGCATCAATAATATTTCATATCAGCAATTATATATGAATACATATTTGTATATGTACGTATATATAGATATCAGGTATCATTTTAGCTCTTATATCCTTTCCCCTCTCCATTATAAAGGCAGTGAACCCAGCACCAAGAATATGTGTACACTTCCTTGCTTTTCCCACTGTGGATCAGTGGGTAGTAAATTGTTTAATAATCTAGAAATAATTTTCTCAAAAATGTTGTGAGTACCACCAGTGTCAGGCTTATCTACATTATTAGTAGGATTTATGTGCATGGTGACTTCATTGGAGGAGCAACATATTCCAGCTGTGGTAGTACCAAGCAGTTTAGCCTGGTTTACCCTTACCATACATAAGAAGAAAAAGTAAATTTGGTTCATTTGGTGCCATCTAATTAAATGTAGTTAACATTTCTGTAACATATTTTTCTGTATTTTTTAATTTGGTAAACAAAACCATAATTAGATCTAATAGCTAAATGCTGAAACTGCATTTATTTTGATGAGAGAGAAATGCCAAAAAAACAAGGATAACTAAGCCTTACTAAAATTAATTCAGGGATAATGTAGGCTCTGCATCACATATTGTTACATTAAGACAGAGATTTTAACACATAATATATTCCTGAAACTGTGGGTGTTAGGCAGGAATAGTAGGATTAACCTTAATGCTATATGATGTTATGGTGTTTGTAACGACATGCTGTCATTAAAATCTACGAACTTGTCTGATTCAGTGAAGTGCCTATGTTTGAGGTGACTGAATGTTTAGTATTGTGTGTGGGAGGAGATATACATGATAAAATTTTCCTTGTCTTTAATTTCTTCACAATTCAATTTTATTTCACCTTATGTCACAAATTATCAGTTTTGGTGTTCCTGTTAAAAGTGTGCCATCACCTCTACTGCTGTGTCATACAGCACTAAATCTTGCTCCTCAGTCAATTTGCCTTTATTTTCTTTATCTTTTCTGCTGCCTTTGTGTGCATATCCTTTAAATTCATTAACAATTTGTTAGAAGGAAAGCTTTAAAAGAAATTCTTAATTGTATTTTGCACAAGGTTACTGTGGATGGGGTTGGCCCTGCAGATGCAGGCCGGCACACCACTTCTGAAGAAAACAGCTGTTGCAGACAGCAGATCTGGGTGTATTTGCTATTCCCTTCTCTGCAAGGCTGCTCTCTGTGCTACTGTCTGTGTTTCCTGCCCACACAGCCCAGAGATTTCTCTGAAGACCAGCTTTAGCTGCAGATTTACTGCAGGGAGAAGCTTTGAGTGCATCAGAGAGCAGAGAGCAGCACATCAGAACCTGCTCCCTGCTCCTTTTCCACAGCCATCTCAGCATCCTCCTTATCACTCCTTCTGCGTATGAGTGGGCTGGATTATTCATTGCTACCAAAAAGATGTTGGTTTGTGTTTAAAAGGCTGGTTCTTGTCTCATAAAGTGTTGGACTGATGCTTTGGGGAAAGAACAGTTCCATTTCCTTTCCCTGTCACTTTCACCTTCAGAAGCAGCAGTCTTCCCACAGATACAGATGAGTGTCTCTGCAGTTGTAAAGTTTTTAGGACTGTTATGCTTCAGAGGGAGTAAGCAGAAACCTGTTCACTAATGCCAGGCACAGCACGTCCTCAGCATTTTAAGCTTTCAGCGGCTGCTAAGCATTGCAGCACATATGCATAAATAAGATAGTCATGGTGATTTCTAGGCTAAGTTACCTTGAAATTACTGTTCTGCAAACATAAATAAGTCTCTTGCTGTGAGGGTTTTATTTCAGTATGGATTGGTGGTGGGATCCACGGGCCAGATCCTGCTGACAGCCTGCTTTCCTGCATTCTGGGGTGGTGAACATCAGCTCAAGACTTGCTTAAGCTTCAGTCCATAAAGACAATTATTTGAATTCATGTGTGAATATTCTGAAAGTTGTTTTGAAGCGGAAGGTAAAAAATGTTTAAATCTTCTCCACAATTTCCAGCTTTTCTGTGTTGTCTAAAGGCTGTCTGTGAAGCAAGGTGGTTCCCAAAAGCATTTGTCCCTTAGGATAGTGGCAAGAAGTAGAACGCATCATAAAACTCAGCGCTGGGAAATTTTAATCAATTTTTAATTTCAATTTTTTTCCCACATTTCAGATGCTGTGCTCAAGATGGTGGAAATTATCTGAATTATAGCATTTTATCATTAGTTTTTATACCTTTATCAGAGATGAGAGTGGTTAATGAAAATTGTAGATTTCTGTACAAATTTTTGTGGGGTAAATTTTTATAAAGTATGAAAATTCAGCTGTTTATTGCTTTAAGCCCATGAACTGATAGCTTTCCCTGCTGCAGAGGTGCCACTGAGATTAGGATAAATGTGCAGGCAGCTACCCTTCAGACAGGGAGTCCTCCCCTTTAATAGAAATCTTGTTGCTTTGTCACTTTGATCTCACTGGGTTCACTTCCAAGTAGAGTAGGATTCATCTGGATTAACAATTAGACATTTCTTCTCAATCCCCGACTACAAAGGGACCCTAACCTTAGGTACCTTTTAAAGCTAATTTAGGGTTGATAATGCCAACATAAAGCACCATCTCAGTGGGCAAAGGCCACTGGATTTGTGAGGTGTGATGCCAAATGCCAGTGGCCTTGCAAGGGATGCAGTAAAATACAATGGGCCAGGTCCCATATTCCACAAGTTTCTGACCCTTCCAGTGAAAAGCAAAACCAATCTTCCCCAGTCGCTCTTGCAGTAAAGCAGATTCTAGTGTTCAAGGCTGCCTGCAAGATACCACTGAATACCTAATGGTTGATCTATTTTCTAGCCTAATTCCTGCCTAAGCCATTGTGTTGCTGAAAACCTAAGGCCAGATTTTGACATCTTTAATACATCAAACAGTGCCTATTTTTACAAGTAATTCTGCTAAATGAAAAAGTTTTAGGAACCTCATCTATTAATATAGGATTTTGTTCACATAAGCGAGAATCTGCGGAAAAAAGAGTCCTCCTGCATCCTTAGACATATTACTTAGCTCTCCAAGCTCAATGCAAATACTAGAGAGCACTTTTTCCACAATGTAAATTAAATAAAAGTCATTATGCAAATGTCATAAAACTAAAACTCTGATTTATAAAGCACCTCTTTTTCCATTCAAAAGTGCCTAATGTGTTTCTGTCAAGTAGATTCATACATTAATTATAACTGATGGAGAAAAAGACCATTTCAAAAAGAGTTTAGACAGTTTATCCAGCCAGCAGCTCCATTCTTTCTCTTTCTTTGAAGTGGTGGATGGTGGAAATTGCTTATCCCTGTCTTCCTGCAAAATGCTGCTTTTACAAACATGTTGGCTTTTCTGTGCAGTGAAAATCATTTGTATCTGAAAAAGCAGCTGGAAGCAAGAGGAAGAATCAGTGTCATGCTATTTGTCAGAAATTTGTGGGCCACTACAAGGCAGAAGATCACAACACAGGGGCCTTTTATTCCTCTAGTAACTTCCTTCACGGTGAATGATTTCATGCTGCAAATGAATAATTCAGTTGATGTTCTGTGACACCATGTCCCACCTATCTTAGTGATTTGTGTCCCAATAAATATGTGTGAGGCCTGAGTTGAGTTGCTCTTATATCACCTACAGTGTAAGATATACATACATCTCAAGAACTTTGTATGAGAAGTATAAAGTATCGCTGAAATACAATATCCATTGAAAAGTATTTGTATATGTTGCTGCTTACTTCACTGCTATGTCTCTAATTAGACCTTGGCTTTTGTTTGAAGGCACCTTCTTGCAGATGAAAAAAGACTTTTTCAACAAGGAGATTATTGAATAGCACATGACTTAGCCATTCATCTGATTAACCCCCTGATAGGAATCATAAGACATTTGAATAAAATATAGACCTAAGAAATTTTGAATATGACCTCTTCTTTCCCAGAAATAATCTATTTCTATCTTGTTTTATCAATAGGACACAGTGTTTCTTTAAGGTAAAAAAAATTGGCATTAATTTGGAGAAGAGAGACTTCTTCTTTGGTTTCTGTATCATGTGAATGACTTTCTCCTTGCTACCACAGTGCTTAAAACCAAAGATAAGCATCACAAACTGATGGTGCTGACCCTGTAAGTGGGTTCAGTGCTATTTCCATTAAATGGAAGTGCATGGTCTAGAAGCCCAGCAGTCGACACTTTTCCCTTCTCAGCCCTCCCTTACATTTGACAGCACAATTTCCATCAGATAAATCCTCCACAGGTAACCTTCCTGGGGTCAGAGGCAGACTGCCAATCTTCTTGTCTTCCTAACCTACTCAAAATTACTTACTTTGAAAGAATAAGGCTAGAAACAGGTTTGTATTGAATGTTTCTATTTTCATAGCACTTTTTCCCAGCTGTGGAAGCACGTATAAGAGTTGTCTTGCTTAAAGACTGCTGTTGGGAAATGTTTCAGGAGTTTATAACTCTTGTTTGGATCACAGCTCAGCAGTAGACATTAGTGGAAATTCTATTTTTTTATTTTCAAGAAAAGTTCTGTGTAATTTATTTTTGCAGAGTTCCCATGAAAACAGCAGATATATTAACAAATTCACAGCTGATCAACATACTACATCCTGATGCCATGTGTTAATTTGGTCATACTGTTAATCATATAAAATGATAGACATTTATAAATGTCCATGTTTGAATATAATAATGTACTGTTTACTCACAAAAATTCTGTACTTTCCCAGAAAACACCTTGAATTCAGCAAATAAAACCATAAACCTGCTGAACAGATCTAGTATGAAACTCTTCCCAGATTTTTTCACTGGAGCGATGCATATTGTTACTGCTGTGCTATTTCTTAGAGCACTTTCCATGTTTGTAAGGCTTTAAATTCACCTTCCTCACCTCTGTGTTTTAGTTTGCCAGTAAAAGTAAATTTTTATTTTAAATTTTAATTTTTATATTTTAAAGCAATTACTCTGATGCCTGGTATGGCTCCAGAGCTATATTATGTTACTGCTGGTTATTGCTTGCATGAGAATATGCAGGATCCTCTTCATGAGCGAGCAGTTTGGTTGTGTCAGATGTTTTATACAAAATACCACAGTACCGAAGAGCTTCCAATCTGGTATCCAGATTTTTTTGTGACCCTTGTTGAAAGTCCTGTAATGTACCCAAAGACCCTTGGTACCGTCTACAGACTGAGAAATCTGGCAGCCTAATAAGTCCATACACTTATTTTTCACATATTACACTTACTCTTCACTTATAATGAATTTCATTAAATTTCTTTGGGTGTTTGCTTGAAAGTTCTTTTTTCATGCAATACTCTCCTGCATTTTCATACAAATTAGTCTAGCACGGTACCTATAATTATTTAGGAAAAGAGTAGTTTCCCAGGGACTTATAAAATGAAGTCCTGCCTTCAGTAATGTTATCTTATAAAACCTGCTCTGTGAAATACTGACCTAGACTGGAAGCACTGATTTTTACAAGGTGGTTTTTTTTTCCCCTCCTACTTTCTTCATTACAGGACAGGAAAGATTTGGAAACATGACCAGGGTGTATTACAGAGAGGCTATGGGGGCGTTTATTGTCTTTGATGTTACAAGACCTGCAACGTTTGAAGCAGTGACAAAATGGAAAGAGGATTTGGACTCTAAATTGGTTCTTCCAAATGGCAAACCTGTGCCGACAGTCCTATTAGCAAACAAATGCGACCAGGGAATAGATGTTCTTATGAACAATGGCATCAAGATGGATCAGTTCTGCAAAGAGAACGGGTTCGTGGGCTGGTTTGAAACATCAGCCAAGGTAAAGTTTCCATTTCTTTTCAAATGTTTCTAAGGACAGAGAAATCAGTTCCTAAAACAGTTCATTTGGTCTAAATGTGCACCTTGAGAAGCTCCTCTCTTGGAGGAATTAAAGGTGAATTTGTAAATATATAGTATACATTTCTATTTCTTTTAGGTCTTTTATTGCAAAACAAATTATGTGCAACATTCTGAAATGCAGCTGCTCTAATGTGATAGGCCAGCAGTAAAGTATGTACCCAGTCCACAGGTTACTGCGCAATAGCCTGGGGAGGAAGATGACCTTAGGCAAGGCATAAAAGCTACCTCTTGTGAATGACACAAGGATGTTTTTTATCATTCTTAACATTGAATTTTATCTCTAAATATTTATATAACCACTTTGCCTGAGAAATGCTGATTTGAGACAATAGCTTCATTGCCTTCGATTCCAGAAATGAAGTCAGTCTATTGTAGTGCTTGCACAATGCTTACTGTTATAAGCTCTCATTCTCAAAAGCCTTTTCTAAAAAATCACATATCTGGGGGGGGAAGGAAATATCCATGGTCAAAGTGCTGAATGAGCTGCTTTGAGGTTCAATTCTTTGCCTTGGTACAGACATCCTGAGTGCATTAAAGATTGAGATAAAAACCAGAAACCAGGCAGACTTTCAGATTATAAAGGCCCAAGGTACATTGGTACTGTATATCAATTTGAGATGTCTTAGTTAATTTCAGTGCATGAAGGGTTTGTAGCGCTGGCATGTGAAATATTGATTTGTACACAACAATTCAGTGGACATTGTGTTGATTGTAGCCTCTTTTTATGAAGGCTGGTGTCATCATTGACAGCTCTGGGGAATTTCTGGATGTTTGAAATGTAAACAGTTTGGTTCTGGTTTGACCTAGATTGTTAGTAGTCTGAAAACCAAATTGCTACATTTGATTGTTTCATTTCTTTTAAACACTTTATGTAAGGTACTTACGGATTTTTAGAGTGTATATTTGTGTTTTACTTTTCTGGTCTTGACACCTTCTTTAAGTATTAATATTTAAAAGATGTTTCACTTGTAATCAGCAGAAGTAACAGCAGGAGAATAGCAGCATTTCCCAGACTGCCTCAAGCATTGCATGAACTCTGGGATGAGATTGCAGCTTTTCAATACTTAAAAGGGGTTTATAAGAAAGATGGGGACAAACCTGTTATCAGGGCCTGTTGTAATAGGACAAGGGGTAATGGTTTTAAACTAAAAGAGGGTAGATTTAGACTAGAGATAAGGAATAATTTTTTCTGACAAGGATGGTGAAACACTGGAACAAGTTTCCCAGGAGTGGTGGATGCTGCATCCCTGGAAACATTCAGGTCTAGATTGGATTTGGCTCTGAGCAACCTGATCTAGCTGAGGAGGTCCCTGCACTGGCAGGCGGGTTAGACAAGATGACTTGAAGACATCCCTTCCAACCCAAACCATTCTATGATTCTATGTCTTTGTAATTAATGTCTTTGTTTTCCTACTGAATGGGTCTCAAATCTAGTCATTGTTTCTTCAAGATGCCATTTATAGGTATCTTGAAGAAACAAGTATTGGTCTAGGTCAGTGTGTAAATTATCTTGCTCCACAACAGAGTACTTCTTATTCCTTCATGTGTAGCACCTGGTTTGTATTCAGGTTTGTGGTTCATCTGCTGATTTGTGTTGGGTGAGGCCAAGAGAATCCTCTTTAGGATAAACTATATTATACTATGAGAATGGAATCTGTACCATGAATTCCATACATCAATCCCCAGCACATGTTCACCACTCAAAAAGGACAACCATATTTATTGTGCCAAAGCCATTGTAGGTCATGACAGAAAATGAATATGCAAACAATTTCAAAGATCACAGAGAGGTTTCCTGATGATGATGGAGCCAGTCTGGGGCAGAATTATGGAAGTATAAAAGACGTATAAAGGACATAAATTTTTAAAAATTCACAACAGAGGAAATTTTTCCAAATTTCTCTAAGTCACATAGAATTAAGATTTTCTGTTATTATAAACATGGGAAATAGGTAGATTCTTCTTACTTTTTTTAACTCCAAAACTCTAGCAGTCCCCAGATTGCCAGTGCAATCATGTAGGAACAGAAAAAAATCCAGCTATGACAAGACTTGTTTTCAAAAGCCACTGTGAAGGGAGTGGTGAGAGTTGAGGGCACACAACTGTCATCAGGCTGCTCTCTGCTGCTATACACGAGAGGCTAGGACCTGTTCTTCTGCAATCCACACACCTCATTTCCACCCAGAATTGAAGGCTCCTGACTTTAAAATTATGTAAAGAGTTATTCCAGTAAAGATGGTAGAATCACATTTGAACTAAGTTATATCAGAATAATTTCCCCACTTGGTTTAAGTTCTAAACTAAACCCTATACTTCCTTTTCTAAACAAAAGTTATTATTATTACTATTTTAGAATACTGGATGTTATACATACCTGGTATTCTTTCAGCCTAGGGCATCATAAGTAATTGAACTTGGGTCTGGGAAAAATAAATACCTAACTCTGTTTGCTACAGAGAATAGAAACTCTTCTGAAGCAGAGTAACACGGACAAAGGAGTCATCATATTGCAGCCAGCAGCTTTAGCAGTTCAAATAAGTAATAACTCTCTTTTTGTGGTACCCTGGAATAATTAGATCTCCGGAGGTTTTCTAGAGATGTGCTTGGAAGTGTTAAAGCCTTGAGAGCAAACTGAATATGATTTATGCATTGAGGAAAAACAAAGGTGATTACTTATAAAAATAACATCTTTTCGTTCTGGTTGCCTTGCAGAAAGAAGCATGCTATATATGTACCTACTATATTTCAAGCTGTCAACGGTTTTAAGCTTTTGTCTGTAGCACCGGAAGATTACACCAAAAAAAATCACTGTATTATTCCCTGGTGCTATTTTTCGTAAGTTAACAGCTCCAATGTAGGACATTAGAGCCACCTAATGCACTCTCATGTATTAGTTTTGATTCTTACTTAATCTGAAGGAAATACTCAGCCTGTTTCAGTCTTCTGCTCCCTACAAAAATAGAAGATTTTGTTTGGATAGTTTTCCATATAAGAAGGGCCTTACTGGGCAACACCACCTCACAGTATAGTCACAAGTTACACGATCGCCATATATCCAGGGGTAAGCCTGGTCTCTTTTATGTCTGCGTGTTTACTTCACTCATATTGATTGCGGTCTGAGAGGCACATCCCCAGATAGTCACAAAATAACCCTTAATAGTAAATTCTTTAATAAATTTCATGACCACAACTATTTTGAAAGATTCTTTCTTTTAAAGGAAGGAAATTTCTTCTTCCTGTCACACATTTAATTATCCAGCACATGGCCAGAGCAGCTGAGAGCTCCACTGACATTTCCAAGCCTTTAAACTGTTTTCACCACCATTCCTAGTTCAAAGAGGTGAGGTTTTGACTTGGATTAGAAAAGGAACAATTTCAAGCTTATTATCACTTTATAATGAAAATGGAACTTGTGCAATAAAACAGACAAGTCAGGCAAAACTAAATGTGCTTGAAAATACCTAATTCAGAAATAACTTGAAATACCTTACAACTGGACATGGCTGTGTTGTGATTATGCCTGAGTTCCTCTTTTCCCTGCTGTAATTCTGCTGTCAGCAGTACAGAATTAGATTAAAAGACATTCATGTTTTGTCCAAATTGCCCAGAAAGGCTGGTAGCTGTGCTTTTCAGATCCTTACAAAACTAGGTAAAGCACACAGCTCCTTGTCTCCTGAACATCTTGGCCTGGAGATTGATGACCAGTCCGAGTCTCTGGGCTATTTGGACACATCCTATTTGGACCAGGAGAATGTTATAGAATCTTTCTGCCTCTAAGAAATGTGGATAATAAGATGTCTTTTATTCAGCTTTTGTTTGACAGGCAGTCCATGGTGTGTCACCATAGATTCAGAATGAGTTCGGTTGGAAGGGACCTTAAAAATCATCTAGTTCCGACTCCGTGTAGGGCCCAAATGCTGGACTAGCAATCAAAAGTCCTCTTTGCCACTGATCTGCTGTGTTACCTTCAGAAAGTCATTCTCTCCTCTGTTCCAGCCTTTCTTTCAAAAAGCAAGGACATGAATTTTTCCTATCTTACCAGTGAATTCTGTGAATAATCCAAGCTCTACTAGCCCTTGTTTAAATCACAGATTCTTCAGTTCTTCTGACTGGACAATTATTATGAAAGATGAAAAAAGCAAGCTATGCAGTAGACTTGCAGAGGAACAGGATAAGCAGTTCTGATTTCCATAAAGAAAACAAGGTTTGGACATGTATTTGAATTAGGCTGACACTCTAAACTAATCTTCTGATCTGGAAACTGAAATCCAAGAAATCCATTTGAAACTGCCAGACCCAGTTAGGGATGTGTGGCTCCCTACATTGTCTTTTTAATTCACTCAACAAAAGTCTAACCAGTCTCACTGTACAGTCTTAGAAAATATTTCAGATTCTGCCATAAAGCAAGAAATAAAGCTGACACTTAAGGCAGGAGATTTCAGTTCAGATGTACAGTCACTCTGCAGAATCCTCCGCAGAGTTTTTTTCTTGTAATTAAGAGTAGATGATTCAGATTGTCCTATGGGTATTAGAGCTGTCCTGTAGCTCTTGGGATCACTTTTATGAAATACATTATTTAGTGCTGTCCCAAAACTGGAAATTCAGAGATTCACAAAATTTTTGAGATTGGAAGGTCATTTAGTGAAATAATTTTGTTGCAGGATATTCAACCAGCTGTTAGAATTCAATCACAGAAATGATCTTGTTCTCGGAGTTGCAGTCACAGCAGTTCACATCCATGAATTTCATGTTCATGCATCCAGATGGCTTTTAACTTGTATGGTTGTGTTTTTGTGAAAACATCACCACAGCAGTACCGCACACTATCTTAATAAGGCTCTGCTCCCAGCAGTTTCCAAGGGAGTTCTGCTAAGGGAGCATGTGGAGCCATTCCCTCAGTGTGCTAGCTCCAGGGGAGTGCAGGTTAAAGCATCTTTAAAGTCATTTCGCTGCTCCTGGATTTTAGTGCATTATGGAAATGAAATGTGGAAGCTATGAGCTTCTCACTAGGCTCCCATCTAACACCTGAATATTTCACAATTTGTAAATGTTTACTTATGAGAAGTCAATTTCCTTCAACTGCAGTAGTACTCTAAGGTCATGTCTCTAGGCAGCGCTGATTTAGAGCTCCCTAGGTGCACTGTGCCTGCATTCACACTGTTCTTCACCCTGGTTTTCAAGGTAAGACTCAGAAGCATCAGATTCAGTAAGAGGAAGAAACTATCAATGTAAAAAGGGAAAAGCTTTATAACAGAAAACAACCAGATAGACAAATCTAAGATATATGCATGGTAAAGAAACAAAAGTTTCTTTCATCTGAAAATGAGACAGGCCTTTAAAACTAGCAAAGGCTTTTGTTCTTCTACAAAGAGCTAAGAGCCAGTCTAACCTGTGGGGACTTATTTCATATATTAAAATGGAATGCTCTAAATGTTAATGTTCTGCATCTGCAGTAAAGATGGCAGATAAGGGGGAAGGTAATCCAGAATGCAAAAAAGGTTGCTGAGCTTGTGTACTGCTTTGAGTCATATTCAATAATGTATTTATTTTCCTTTTAGTTGATTATTGCTTACAAGGCATTATTTCCAATAGTAATCAGTTCAAAGGTTTTAAATAATGCAGCTCTCTTTCACTGCCCTCAGTTGCTATCCTTTCCATAAAACCACCCTTTGAAAGGATATATTTGAACAAGATTGATCTACAAAGCAAATGCTAATTTCATTTATGTCTTCGAGTGTTCCTTTCTGGCTTTCAGAGATTACACAGAGTTATTTTCTTTGCCTTGTTTTGTTTGGTAATAGAATAAAGAGTAGCATGTTCTGATTTTCACTTTTGCATTCTTTCTTGATGAGGCCAGGAGAAAGACCGGCACAAGTAGTCAGGCATCATCACAGAAACAGGTTCAGGTCCTTGCTCTGGCAGATTTTTGGGAGGATGATGCAGGGTAAGTCACTTAGGGATCGATTCACAATTCAGCTCTTGCACTGACTGGGATATTGTCTCAGATGCTGGGACTTACTGAGGCACACAGAAATGCGCTAGGAACCGCAGGGACAGGGCAAGGCAAGATGCTTAGGAAAGGGTTTCATAAAGGCTGGCATGCTGAATCAGGAACAGAGGACTGAGTCACAAAGACATCATGATATGGGTAAAATACTTCCTTTTTGGTCTTGCAGTAAAAGCGCTCTCTCGGGAGAGAACTTTTCTTGAGAAGGGAAAGTGTTGCATTCCTACCTTATCATGCAAAGACTTCATCCTATGCCATCTCCCACTTTCCAACTAGCCACCATATGCTGGACCAGGCTTCATGCAGTGTCCTCTGTTTGTGGCTCTGTTTTTCTCCATTTGACAAATGGTCATAGCAGCACTTCCCTATCACTTCCCTATCCTACTGTCCAGATAAACACATCAAAGATGCAGTGCAGTGTAATACCAGCCTTAAAAGCAATATAGGGAGACAGAGTGTCTCCTGTGTTTGGAGAACTGTGAAGGTAAAAGTGGCCTCAGAGGAAGCTGGATAACAAGCACTACAGGTGTATCTAGTACTGTGTCAAGAGCCAGATGACACCTGAACATCTTGCTGTTCAGAAATAGCTCCACCAAGGTGGCAGAGGAAGTCCCTCAGTATGAGCCAAAAAATTTGCTCAGAACATGAAAGGAGGTTATTATAAACAAAAGCAAAACCAAATTAAAAAGAGAGAAGAGAAGAGAAGAGAAGAGAAGAGAAGAGAAGAGAAGAGAAGAGAAGAGAAGAGAAGAGAAGAGAAGAGAAGAGAGAAGCAGAAAAAATAAAAATAAAAATAAAAATAAAAATAAAAATAAAAATAAAAATAAAAATAAAAATAAAAATAAAAATAAAAATAAAAATAAAAATAAAAATAAAAATAAAAATAAGCCTGAACTTCAGCAATCATCACAATTCCTGTGGTGTTCTTTTGTAGGACAAAGCCTTATGGGAGATGACAGTTATGGCATTTCAACATAGAGACCTATTGAAAGATATTGTTTCACTCCACTGTCTCATCTATATTTTCTTGCTTTTTTGAAATGTAATTAATGTTAATTTTAGGTATATTTGAGGTTGTTTCTATGTCTCAATACCATTAGTAGGGTGTCTGTGATTATTCCTCTTTGTCCAGTCTTACTCTCTGATTGTTGATTTCTTTGTATTTGAGTGGATTTTCACTTTCTCTTTTTTCTCTTTCCTCCCCTTGATTGCCTTTCAACACTTCATGTGCTCTAAAATCACCAGACCTCTGGATGTCTGTGTTTGGATAATAGATCACCTTCTACTGTCTGCAGCTGCTTCACTGCCTAGCAGAATATAGATTTTTCTTTTGCAAAACACACTATAGGAGGAGAGGTGGAGAAATCAATATTTCATTAGTTAGGCCAGAATACAGCAATGTCTCATCTGCAGATCTAGGACACCACAGGATTAAGGTTGTAACAAAAGGCAGTAGTAGCATCAGAAAGGAAGTGGCCAAGGCAGCGATCTGGAACAGCAGGTGTTGCTTTGTTGGCATGACCACAGGCTCCTTGCAGCCAGTGACTTACCACGTCACTTCTCATCCATACCCTGTGCCTGTTGTCACCTGAACCACAAGAGCAGGCTGGAGGTAGACACAAAGTCAAAACCAGCTGTGCTCTCTGCCGGCGTCACACTTCCTCTTCCTCCCCTTGTACCCCAGCTGAAACTGTCATCCACACAGCTTAAACAGTTCTTATAAAGGTTCAGGATGAGAAAATGCTTCTCTACACTCAGGACAGGACTTTTTATTCCTTCCCCCTTTTTTTTTTTTTTTTGGTTTTTTTTTTTTTTTTTTTTTTTTTTTTTTTTTTTTTTTTTTTTTTTTTTTTTTTTTTTTTTTTTTTTTTTTTTTTTTTTTTTTTTTTTTTTTTTTTTTTTTTTTTTTTTTTTTTTTTTTTTTTTTTTTTTTTTTTTTTTTTTTTTTTTTTTTTTTTTTTTTTTTTTTTTTTTTTTTTTTTTTTTTTTTTTTTTTTTTTTTTTTTTTTTTTTTTTTTTTTTTTTTTTTTTTTTTTTTTTTTTTTTTTTTTTTTTTTTTTTTTTTTTTTTTTTTTTTTTTTTTTTTTTTTTTTTTTTTTTTTTTTTTTTTTTTTTTTTTTTTTTTTTTTTTTTTTTTTTTTTTTTTTTTTTTTTTTTTTTTTTTTTTTTTTTTTTTTTTTTTTTTTTTTTTTTTTTTTTTTTTTTTTTTTTTTTTTTTTTTTTTTTTTTTTTTTTTTTTTTTTTTTTTTTTTTTTTTTTTTTTTTTTTTTTTTTTTTTTTTTTTTTTTTTTTTTTTTTTTTTTTTTTTTTTTTTTTTTTTTTTTTTTTTGGTTTTTTTTTTTTTTTTTTTTTTTTTTTTTTGTTTTTTTTTGTTTTGTTTTGTTTTTTTTTTTGTTTTTTTTTGTTTGTTTGAGTACTGGCATTTTTTTTTCTTCTGAATTTTTAGGCTCATATCTGGCACATGGACTTCTGTCTATCACCATCATGGATGAGGGATGTCCACCTTTACCCATTTTATGCTTTTGTGGGTTTGGTTCCTTCTCCCTTTCCGAATCCTGTAAAACTGTAGCCTGTGACAAGGAGGGTTGTTGTTAATACATCTGAACATTAACCAATTTCGGCACAATCTTAGATAGTCCCTAAGACATTATTGAATAAGCACATGCTGCCATTTCAAGACAGAAGCAGCACACGGGTAAATGAAATGCTCACCAGTCCATTAGTAAAGACAAACATAATGCAAAAATTTTTACATTTCTGTTTCTGTGCATTTAACAATCCGATTTTGGCTTCAGTTTTCTAAGCAGTACTGAGAGATATTTTTCATCGTCTGGTTTTTTTCTAATAAAATTTCACAGTGGTCTGAAAAAGGTTTTCAGTGCATGCTTGAGGAATTTTCGTGTCTGGTCTGAGAGAGGCATGTGATACAGCAGAATTTTAACATCTCAGTACAGAGATGATTTCCAGTTTCATATTACTTTCTAGAGGTTACTATGAACATTACTTTTCTAAAGATTTGGAGGTTTATAACCTACTGATAATCTTTACATACAAAATATTTAAGTTCACATATGTCATTGAAGAAACCTGTGAAATCTTGCACTAATTAACATTTTCAGTTAGATCCACAGATTTCAGCCCTTTACTGTGGTGCAAAGGGATAGAAAATGGAATTTGTGGAGTTTTGCCATTGATTTAAAGGGGATTGGACAAAGTCAGCCTCACAGAATCCATTCCTTTAGCTTTTGATTTTCCTATGTGTGCCTTCTCTACTGAAACACACACATTTCTTTCTTTTATAACTAGTTTATGGCCTCAGTACTGCAGGCTCCAGATTGCCATCCAGAGGGACCTGGACATGCTCAAGAACTGGGACTAGATGGCATTTAAATGTCCCTTCCAACAAAAACTATTCTATGATTCGGTGATTCAGCTTGAAAACTTGGGTTATCTTAGGTTGCAAATAAAACATTATATTTATTTAAGAAGAGTAGTGTGTGCATATACACAAATGTGTACATATATATTGGTATGCATTTCCATATGGTTGTATGTGGCTGTGTGGTACAATTTCCTAGAAGATTGAAGCTACAGTGAAGTTTCTATCTCCTGCCTTATAAAATAAGTAATCAATGCCAATAATTAGACTAGAAAAGTGCTTTTTATGCCAGAAAGCCTGACTTTTCATTTCAAACATATTGGTGGCTCTCATTTAAAAGAAAAATCTTTACTCAGTACTACTGCTTATTTTCTATGCTGTGTTGAGCTGTGTCTCACTGATCAGGCTGTTTCAGCTTTACTTATTCTACAAACAGAGAAAGGGTTGCTGCAAGTTAAATGTGCAGTTGATGTAAGGCACATGTAGGAAAATATGTGCTTTAGCTTTCATTTTTAAACCCTAGAGTGAGGAATTCTGTCCTGCAAGTGAAACCAGTGGCGATACATCTTGTCTGAAGCAGTGCATTGAAGATAAGTCAGCCTCAACAAGAAATAAGGGAGGACTCCAAATCATACAGAACTTTTTTTACTGCTTTGTGCATCATTTGAGATCGTATCATTTATTCAATGAATCTGGTTTATCAGAGGTTTCATTGTGAACATTACATAAAGAAATCTTATTGCAACTGTGGAAAAGGCTTTAAAAAATAACTTCTATGCATGGCTGTAATTGCTGGTATGTAATTAACTATTTGGAAATGAGTAACCATTATTCAAGCAGTGAAATATGGATTTTGGAGCTTTACTTCAGGCACTGGTCTTCAACACCTCTCCAGCATTAGGTTTTATAGCTTATTGAAGCAATCAAATCACCAAGAGATTGAGGTAAAAAATTTAAAGTCAGTTCTGCGTACATTTTAAAAGATATATGAATCATAATTTATATAAGACTTAACTTCAAAACTCCAGTAAGCATTATTCAACATGGTCAATTTTTGAAAACTGTTTATTAAGGTAAGTAAACTTTTGATGTTGCCATGAGAAAAGTTTAATTATGCACAGGAAACATGCAGCATGGTTTAATTAATATTGACTAATCAACCTCTCTTTTTCTTTCACTTGCAGGAAAATATAAACATCAATGAAGCTTCCAGATGCTTGGTGAAACATATAATTGCTAGTGAGAGTGAACCAGTTCAGTCTATTGAACCAGATATTATAAAACCACACTTGAATTCCTCCAAGATTGGCAGTTGTTCAGCTTGCTTTAAATCCTAAGAGACTTCCAGACTATTACAAGAGCTGAACAACTATGATTCACAATTTATACTTTATTCAACAAATCCAGCCTGCCCACATTGTCCCTAAGCAGATTGCCATTTTCTCAAAAATATATTTAAATTTTTCCCTTCTTTTTCAGCTAAAATTTATTATGAGCTGTTCATTAATAGTAACTATTCAAAACTCTCTTTGGCTACTGGTCAAATAAGACTCATGGTGATGGCTGTGTTTTCTTATTTGGGTAGCGCCAGTGATACCAAAACCTATTTTTTTGCCATGTGCTTTCTGAAAACTCATATTTGTGATGTGATTGTAGCAGCACCCTACTTGTCCATTGATTTCCAGGATGTTTTCTCAGTACCTTGACCAGGAAAACATCACTGCACTCTTTGTTACCCCTCAAACTTGAATGATCTTGTGTCATATGAGGAAGATGATGATGACAATGAAAATTTAGCTGTTCAGAAAGAGACACCAGGAATGCTCACAGTTAAATCTCCCCATTGAAAGTTCAGTCTCCTGGATGTAGTGACAGGAATGAATGTGAAGGAATATTTCACATCATTCAGTGCTCCAGAAGATCTGGGCTTCCAAGATTGATGAAGATGCTCCCTCTTTCTGAGGAGTTACATTCTTGTAGTTGATAGCATTATCTTAGATGAAGCAAAATGGAACAAGTCAAGGATGAAGGGTGACAAAACAGGCAATCAGGGGTACAGTCTCATGGGTGAAGCAGCTCAGGGTTTTCAGAAAGGTTATCTATTCTATAAAGCCAGCTTTTCCTCTGGAAAGCCCACATTGATTCCTTCCCTGCCTTTCATGCCTCATGCCATAGATATGCCCATGTGTTTAAACTGTGCATATTCTATAAGTCCTTACATGTATTCTTTCATTATGTTTATGCTCATGGGAAAAATCACCATCCACAGTGTAACATAAAAGCAGAACTTTTCAGGAATCCATCTCTGTTGAATAGAAGGGTATTTTCTTTCTGAAAACATTCTTCTAAAATGTATATGCACGATCACAGGAAGCAAGCAAAATGAAATCATCTTAAGAGACTCTTCTGAAAGACGTGAAGAATTTATTGAGCCGTACTGTGGAAATGAAATGGTTGATTTTCAGCATCTCACAAAAACTGCAGGTTGGTGGAGTCATTCAGAGAAGTGAGTCTAGACAAGAAGCCTTGACATCTGGCTGCAAGCCCCTTCAAGACAAACTTTGCCTCTATCCTGCCATAGAAAATTCACTTGCATTTTCTGGTTTTGCTCAGACTCTTCCTTCCTAAGCTGTGAACTCTCAGTTGCAGGAGCTGTCTTCAGAGATGGGCTCCTCTTCTTAGAGAGGTGTAACAGCATGGAAGGGAGAAGACAGAATCTCATGATGCCTTATGTTTGCAGATGTCACTGCAATATTTCACTGAACACTTAGCTGGAATTGAAGGAGTGAAATTCTCCCTAGTCTAGTAAATACCTGCTGCATAGGAAAAATGAAAAAAAAAATCCTCAAGCTGACCTTGTAATGTGAGACCTATGAGGTTCATGTGCCTGTAAAATTCATCCTACTTGGCAATGTAAGGTTTATGTTTGGACTCAAAGTTCTTTTGCAACCTAAATGATTCTATGACTTTGTGCCTCTATCACTAAATGCTCTGTTACCATATAGGCACTGCAGACAAGAGCTATGTTTCTTTCCTTGGAGAGCCAGGGACAGAGACATAGCTCTTTATGTGCTCTTCCTAAAGCCTTGAATTTTTCTCACAGAATTTTGGAATAAGAAAGCAAGGTCTTTAGTTTTAAAGATAAAAATTCACATCCAGAATTAATCTGCACAGACAAAGATGTATGGATAGATATATATAATGAGCTGGCTTTTTTGAGAGTAATTTTCAAGTTGTCTTGATTGCTATGTTATCTGTAATACCTGTGTTAAACATCCTTCACCTCCTGCTGTGATCTGTGTCAAATACCTTAAGCTTCCTGCCTCAGTTTCCTCATCTGTCAAACAGGGACCTATGTACACACCTACCTCACAGCACTCCCCGAAAGTTACTGTTGGCACCGCGCTTTGGAGATACATGTTCTACAAATGCCAAGCTCTGCTACTGCTCAGAATGAAATATGAGTGCCCTCTAGCATAAATACATGGTGCTGTAATGCCTTCATGTTCTAAATCTATCAAAGGCTTGCCTGTGCTACAAAAATTAGCTTCAATTATTCCACCTCAGTTAAGCTGGTCAAGGTTATAAAGCAACGTGTGACTGCGCGGGATGATCAGATTGGCTGCAGATGGTCTGCAAACAGAAACTGCGGCTGCACAGATGTCATGATACTAGTTTAATAATCTCAGCAATAAAGCTGCAATTCAGAACTAGTGCCACATCAATTACTTCAAATTTAAAGAATTTTTTAGGTCAAGTCATATGGGTGCCTTATTAAGAATAACAATTCATATTCTGAGCCAACACTGTAGGGAACACCAGCAACTAGATATTTCACATAGCTTCTAAAGGGTTAATTTTTCATGAGTTGAACCCTATACTTATAAATCTGTGGGTCTCAGGTGAAGCAGAGGAAGTTGTCATTTCATCCAAAAATTATTTTGTGCTCAACTCACAACAAACATAGCAGTTCCTAATGTGTTTTACTTATCTTCATATCACCTCTATTTGGTGGCTTCTAGCAATACTCACTAAGCATAATGGCAAATTCCACAAGTCTTTTGAGAATTATGGCTAAAGATCTGGTGTAACAGTGATTAAAACAATCCTGCATAAATAAAACACTTAAATGACATATAGAGATTTTTTTCTTTATGCACTCTATTGTATAAACCTGCTTTAAAGTATGGGCTCATAATCTGTTCCCCATGTTTCTGTTGTGTCAGGTTTTACTGCAGTCACTCTTCTTGGGCAGATTTTCCACCTCTGGTAGATGGTGGACAGTGTGTGGCCAGTTGCTAGACTAAGGACTATACAAGATGTAAGTTCTGAAGTCATACATTTTTAGACCATGAGAATTAGAAGAGTATCACAAAGAATCAGGCCTCCTTAGGAGGTTACATAATTACATATGTTCATTTTTATTTGTACTAAAGTGATAAAAATCTGTCAAGTCTTTTTCTATAACACAATAAATGTGTGAATGCAACCTGAATATCTAGCAAACAGAGCCTTTTTAGAGGAGGTTGCTTTAGGCAGGCCAGAATAAAAGCTTTAATTTAGAATTAACAAGCTCTGTTTGTGCCAATCCCCTTTCAGGAAATGTAAAATTTAATTATACTGTGTCAGTCCCCAACAGGTTGGATTTCCTTAGGTTTTTTTGATGCACTCTGTGCTATGTCCTCTTTGCTGGTCACCAGGGACCAGGCATCTTAATCACATCCATTTCAAAATTAAACATTTTTCTTTTCTGTTTCCAGTAAGTAATGAAAGATGAGTCTCTATTGGCTTGCAAATGGGCAAAGGTACTGCAAAGTGGAATTAAAATTCATTTTCATTCTAGTTCTTCAAATATGCCACTCTGGGTGTCCCAGCACCTCAAACCCCATGTTGATGAGCAAGGGAGGTGCTGGACATGAGAGATCAGCCCAAAACACTCAAAGAAAATGGTGGTTGAACATCTTCAGCCCCAGACATCATTTGCAACACCAATAATGACAGAATGTCTTTCATGTTCCATATTTGAAGCTCCATACAAACAAAACCTCATGATCCTAAATACTTTGGGAAGCATATACATATTACTGATAGGAAAAATGATGGAGTGAAAGATAATTACTCTGTTATTCCAGAAAGATCATAATATATTTGACCAGGTTCTGCTTTCAATAGAAAGCTATTCAGAGATCTGAAAATCAGGCTTTTTTATTCTTACACACCATTTTTTTTTAGATAATGTATTTTCATTAACTTTTCTATTCAGGAATAGCTGTTCCAACAATACTTTATGCATTCAGCTTGAATTGTTGTACATCAATATTTTATCTTCAGATTTTTTTTTCTGTTTTAACTTAACTTACCTGACTATATAAAATGGGGACGGAGGGAGGGAGGGAGGGAAGGAGAATGTGAACCTTTAAACAGCAGTGTTGTTTTACTTCTTGAAACAGCTTGTCTAGCTGGATGAAGTGAAATTGGTAAACAGATGTGGGAAATGAACTTAGTGTCAATTGCCAGGAAACAGTCAATGAAAGTATCTTTTACTGCACCAATATTTATGCATGTGACTGCAGGTTCTATTGTAATAAAAGACGGTATTTCTGAAAAAACATGGAATATGAGTAATATGTAAAACTCATTCATTAACCAGAGTAGGCACATACAAGTAGCCACAAGCTAATTCAGCTTTCTTCATATGTAGCCAAGTTATGACATATATATGTCTATTTTAATAATTTAATTTTAACTGCTTACTTGCTGTACAACTTCTCTTTTAAACCATCCAGGTTAGTGTTTGACTTTGGTTAAAGGGTTTTGTACCCGAGACAGAAACTTTCCACCTTTTCTCCCTATTTTATATCCAATTCCAGATGCAACTTTTTTGGCTCCAGCTCTTCAAAGAACCTCAGTTCAAAGTTCGATTTTACAGGCAGAATTTGTGGCTCACAAATAGATGCATCATCAGTTTGGAGGCTCATTAGTAAGCACAGGCTCAATTCTTGGAAGTCTGTCTGGGCAAAAAATTGCCTAAATTTGTAAAACAGGCAGCTGCATGTCTAGGATATAGTAACTGCATTTTTCTTCAGCTGTCAGGACAAGCTGGTACCTGCAGCAATGTTACACACCTGACTTTTCATGATTCCCTAGAAATATTAGATTGTTTTATTAATTAAAAAAAAAAAAGTGATTGCATGCAGTGTGGGTCTAGTGTTTATTTTACAGTTTTCAGCTTTTCTGCTACAAAAGCAAAACCATTAGCATTCTGGTTTCATTGACTTTTTTAATAGTGCAACCTGACACTCTCACACCCCATGGCTGAGGGTGCTACAAGACCCTCAACAAATCCCCAGTACTAGGTGGCACAGTTGCAGCTACACTGATCACATCTCACAACAAGGAAATATATTTGACTGCACAATTTGGGAATATTAATTTCCTGAAAATGATCTCCTTTACAATTGCAGTGCATCATTAGAAGCCTAATTAAGATTGGAATCTCTTGTCCCATGTTTCAAATGCAGCAATAACAGTTTACAAAGATGAGATATTAAACTAAGAAAAGCCACAGCATACTACTTCAAGGCGTGGAACCTGAGCAAATGAAAATCTCCCAGTAGGCTTCTCTGCAGGTCAACAGCAGAAAGTTCTTCTAGTCTGGTATTTGCCTGGTTTCTTGCAGGAAATGAGCTTTCTCTTAAGCTAAAGTAGCTCAGTTCCACAGCAACTGGTAACAGTTGCACCTGGCATCTACAGAGTTTAAGTAGTTTTGAAAGTTTTGATTTCAGAAATGGCATATTTGTTAAAGGTTTAAAAGTCAGTGGTGCGTAAATGTTTCATCAAGTACATAAAGGGTAATTTGGTGTACCATGCAATTTCCATGCAAATCAATCCATGTATCTTCTGTTTCCATGAATCCATGTGCTTGGTCTTCACAAACCATGCAAGGAAAGGGCCACTGCAAGATGTTCCTTTAACAGTGATGCTTCAGCCACATCCAAAATCCTGCAAAGGAGATAAACATAATGAATGGGGAAGCAAGGAATAGCAAACAACCAGGGTCAGGGTAAACAGAAACTTCTGAGACTGATCCAGGACCAATTCAAAAAGCATTGATGCTTGACAACTTCCTCAGCAAGAAGTTTTGTGAAAATCTGACACAGCATGAAGTTTTTATCACATAGAGGTCTTTGAATTTTCTCGGGCACTAATTGCTGTTTTTACCTTATGTCTTGTGTGCCTTGAATTTTGCTTCTTTGCTGTCTACCTTGCCAAAGATGTCTAGTTTATTTCAGGATTTCTCTCTCTTTGGCCTTTGGTGCCATCTCATCTCCTTGACTTGACACTTGGTGAGGAGCTTTTATCAGTCATTAATACCGAGGCTGTTAGTTTTTAGTTTCTGTCAGTTTCTAAGTTTTTAATGCCACCTATGCTCAGGTAAAGGACACACAGCCTCACACTAGGTACTGTGAAGAGAATTAATACTATCCCAGCCAAAACCAGCACAGAGGTTTATCCAGATCACAGAGACCAAGAGAGTTGGTGTTGTTTATTGTGGAGAAGAGAAGGCTCTAAGGTTACCTTGTTGTGGTCTTTCAGCACCTAAAGGGGGCTACAAGAAAGTTGGAGGGGGAGTTTTTACAAGGAAATGTAGTGATAGGGCAAGGAGGAATGGCTTCAAACTGAAAGAGAGTAGGTTTAGGTTAGATATAAGGAAGAAATTCTTTACTGTGAAGGTGGTGAAGCATTGGATTAGGTTGCCCAGAGAAGCTGTAGATGCCCCATCCCTAGAAGTACTCAAGACCAGGTTTGATGGGGCTCTGTGCAACCTGATTATTTTGAAGATGTCCCTGCACATGGTAGGGGGATTGGAACAACATGATCTTGAAGGTCTCTTCCAACCCAAAGCATTCTATATTTCTCTGATCCTGTGATTCTATAGTCCATACCATATGACATCTCAGTGAGCAGTGAACTAGAGGGAAGGTTAGTGGTGGAAGGGTCACTGCTTGATGACTTTCTGGGCATTAATTGGTTGATGTTGAGCAATTGTTTTCATTTGCATCACTTGTTTTTCTTAACTTCTATTTCACTCTGGTATTTTCTTTTTCATTACAAATTATTGTCGTTATTGTTGATCTGGAGGCACAAATGAGAGGAAATCAGAGGCAATAAAGGGCAATAAAAGAAAAAACAATGCAACGTTGTGGGGTTTTTAACCTTTGCTTAATAGTAACCAGACTGTTTGCTGGGTATATGCTCACACCTGGAGAAATTGTTGTATTACATTTTTTTTATGTGCACACATTAATAATTAATTTTAGAGTCTGATCAAACTTTTTAATTTGCACCAGTGGTTCTGGGTAACTACCCAAAAGCAGTCTGTCATTATGTCTCAGCTTGTCTTTTCAACTTCAGTCTATCAGAAAAGATTCACTGCCTGGGAAAGGTGACAAAATTGAGACACCCTCAACATACAGTCACAGTGGAACAGAAACAGAAGGAACTCTGCCAGCAGCCTTGCTGATGAAATTGAGAAAGGAGCCGAGCTGACAGGGAAGGGAGCCAGTCTCTAGAAACAGTTACCCCAAATGGAGTATAAAAGCTCTTCATTTCAGGTAGTTCAGACAGTAACAAATCCAGCCGGCAGAAAGCCTTCAGGGAAATTGATGAGTGGGGTTGTCTGAGATTAATGAAAACTACACAAATAAAGCAAATTGGCAGAAGTGGGGGTAAGAGTCTGCCCTTTCATAGGTCTCATAGTTATTAATACTAAGAATCTGACATTACAGTAGATGCCTTTGATGTTCTAAGGTCTCCAAGGCCAAGAATTATGCTTCATCCTCCTGTCTCCATCTCTATCCAAGTGCAGATATTAGACTAATGGAACAAAGTGAAATGGTCTGTCCAAAAGAGGCTTATAATTTAAACAATCAAAAAGATATAGATAGTGATTGCAAATATTGCAAACTCTATGACCAGCATAATAAAACTAGATGAATATTTATCATGTTCACTAGATCTACTTCTTAATCTACCCATTTTATATGCCTCTTCCTACAGTGTTTATTCATCTAGCTGTATGTATGTATATAAATGGCAATCATTTTAGGGTTTCCATCTCAGTAAGTTCATGTTCATTGTTTGTCTGAGTCACACTCTAACTTCACGCCCTAAGCTGTAGTCTGGTGTGGGAATGCAGAGCAGCATACCTGGAAACACCACGTCTTGGGGCAGTCGGGGGCTTGCGATGCTGCGGCAAGTCCTCTCTGCTGAAGCTCGTATTCTTTGCTTGTTCAAGGGAAATACAAGCCCCAGGCAGTGCTTTGGGTTCCTGGCAAGTGGAAACAAGGACTGCAGCCACACAGCCTCAGCCCAAGTATGTAGTTGAAGAGGACATAACTCCTACCTCCTGATGAAGCCAGCACATGGGGATGGGTCCAACCAGTCACACAATGCAGCAGTTTATGACTCCTGTGAAGCCTCACCGGTGCTTTGATAGCACAGCCCCACATGACTCTAAATGCAGTCTTACCCACCACTGATTGAGCTCTTTAAAGAAAGCCAGATCTAAAAGGGATGTAATCACTTAGTAGGAGACACAGTTTAGTATCCACCATTGTAGTGTTCAGAACGCAGAGGCAGCTGCCAGCCCTGAGGTGTCCAGCTCTGCAGAGCTTCAGTTCCTGGCAGCAGCAGTGCTCCAGCTGCCTCAGCTCTGCCTCCTGGCGTGCTCATGGATGCCCCTGTGCTGACAAGACTTGAACAGCTTAGTACCCAACTAATTCTCAGTTTTTCTCCCCTACACAGTTCCTTTTCTCACTTTTCCACTTCCTGTTCTCTTCCCTCCGCCCCTCCTGCTGTGGGGGCAGTGAGCAAGTGGCTATGTGGTGTTTTGTTGCTGGCTGGGGCTAAACCAAGACACCCATGGGGCTTTTTAAAAAAGAGAAAAAGCACAGAATCTGTATGTCTCCCATTCCTGGCCTGCTGCAATAACCAACATGATACAAATGCACATGGCCATAAGTTTCCTGTTTCTTAATAAATCCTGAACTGCTTGATGGAGGGTGAAACCTTCATCACAGCTTTTACGAACCTTATACCTCAGATCAAGAATCCCATGGACTGGTGATCTGGGGATTTTGTGGAAGTACAGTTAAGAATCAAGATTAAGATTTAGAGGTGCAAGGTCTACAAAATCTATAAAATATCTTCTCTGGTTTTATAAGTGCTGTCTCTTTTCATTTTTATATATTGCTTTTGTGTGTTTATGCATCACAAGTGCACTTTGTAAATGGAAATGAAATAGCTGCATTTGCATTTCTGTAAAGACAGGTTTGATTTAAGAGATACACAAACTATAAATACATCTGGATGTGCATTGGTCCTCTGCTCTGAAAACAGAAAGTGCATTTGTGATGTAACCTACCATCTAATAAAGAAATTAAGGAGGAAAATAAAAATTTAAAAATGTGAACAAGGAGAAATTAATTTCAAATTATCTCTTGAGTATTAATAAAGGTATAAGAGATTATCTTGCAGTAGAGATTCATAAAAGGATACTCTTATTAAGTGAATAATTGGAAATCAGAACAAGTACATATGTCAAATGGATGGGGCTATCAGCAAGAACATGGTGGAGCAATGTGTTGAGATGATTAAAGAAAAAAATGGAATATAGGAAATAATATTATGACTTTTTAAAAAATTACACGGGAAAGAAAGACATTTAAAATTCACAAGGGAAACAAGAAGGCATTGTAGCTCTTCTTGTGACACTTTGAGCAAACCTGCATCAGCAATACCAAATTACCCCAAGCAGATGATATTTATAAGAGGGGAAATCATTGTGCCATGCATTTGTGCAGATGGCACCAAAAATCATAGATATTTAAACTATGTCTCAGATTTGTATATGCCCATTGTCCACAGAATAGATACACACAGCGTATCTGCTTCAAAGAACTCAAGTTAAAATAGACTGAATTCTGGAACTGAGGAAGCCCTGCAGGACCCACTGAGCTGTCAGAGGGTGTGTTACTGTTATACAAGGGAGACACAGAAAATACAAAATCAACAACAATGCTTTTCAAGTCTTCAAAGGTCATGAGGAAAAATGTCCCCAAATACAAGCCTGTTGGTTTCAGAGTCATAAGATTATTTAAAAAAAAAAAAGAAAATAGACCCTTCTTTTCTGATTTCTGGACACTGAAGTCTTCATACATCATTTTTTTTAATCCAGTTTTTCTCATCAAACAAAATCTGGAGTATCTTTCTTTTTTAAAAAAAGGCAATGAAAATTCCCACAGACCCATATGATTCCAGAAACTGGAGCTTAACAAGGCCCAGCAAAAGCATGGCCACTAACTTGTGTTAATTAGCTGCTTTCTGTCCAAATTCAACTGTCATTTGTGAAAATATTGGCTTTAGTACAATATACAGTCCAAAATATATATATATAGGTATATAGCATTTATAGAAAGAATACTCTGTATAGAATACTCTGTATACACATAGTATGCATGTATAATATTATCTGTACAGCTTGCTTAGTACAACTATAGCCAATTTGTATGCAACTGTAGTTGTAGGGATGCTAAGTCTCCTAAGAGAAAGAAAGTTCCTTCCAGAGAACCTCTTCTTCTGTGTACTCATCTCCATGGGCCAAGTTTCCTGCCAGGACCCAGCTCTAGCCCTGACTTTCCAAAGGCTGCAGCTTCTTTCACAGCATATCTGCCTGCTCTGGGATCCTCCAGGAGCTGCAGTTGGATCTCTACTCCACCCTGCACCTCCATGGGCTGCAGGGGCACAGCTGCCTCACCATGGTCTGCACCAAGAGCTGCAGGGGAATCTCAGCTCTGGTGTCTGGAGCACCTCCTGCGCCTCCTTCTGCACTGACCTTGGTGTCTGCAGGGCTGTTCCTCTGACATATTCTNCTAACTTGTGTTAATTAGCTGCTTTCTGTCCAAATTCAACTGTCATTTGTGAAAATATTGGCTTTAGTACAATATACAGTCCAAAATATATATATATAGGTATATAGCATTTATAGAAAGAATACTCTGTATAGAATACTCTGTATACACATAGTATGCATGTATAATATTATCTGTACAGCTTGCTTAGTACAACTATAGCCAATTTGTATGCAACTGTAGTTGTAGGGATGCTAAGTCTCCTAAGAGAAAGAAAGTTCCTTCCAGAGAACCTCTTCTTCTGTGTACTCATCTCCATGGGCCAAGTTTCCTGCCAGGACCCAGCTCTAGCCCTGACTTTCCAAAGGCTGCAGCTTCTTTCACAGCATATCTGCCTGCTCTGGGATCCTCCAGGAGCTGCAGTTGGATCTCTACTCCACCCTGCACCTCCATGGGCTGCAGGGGCACAGCTGCCTCACCATGGTCTGCACCAAGAGCTGCAGGGGAATCTCAGCTCTGGTGTCTGGAGCACCTCCTGCGCCTCCTTCTGCACTGACCTTGGTGTCTGCAGGGCTGTTCCTCTGACATATTCTCACTCCTCTCTCCCAGCTGCTGTGCAGCATTTTATCCCTTTCTTCAAATATTTTTTCACAGAAGCATCACCAACATCACTGATGGGCCCAGTTTTGGCCAGTAGTGTGTCCACCGTGGAGCCAGCTGAAACTGTGTGTGTGTGTGACATGGGGGCAGCTTGTGGTGTGTTCTCACAAAAGATAGTCCCCTCAGACAGGCCTATAAAGTCAGGCAACTAGGACAGATCCAGTAAATGGAAAGCAGATGGCTCAGTGGAAGGCAGTGTTTTACATCATAGCTCACTGATTAAAATACCTTCATAAAATGTAAGAAAAGGACAGCTCATTTTAGTCTCTTGGGATCTAGCAATCTTAGTATGCTACAGAAAGAATGATTTTTTCTTATTTCTTGGTGACTGTTATACAAAAGCAATAGGGTGAAGATCAATGAAAACCACCCTCTTAGATTAAATCTCAAAAGTATCTTTCTTTCCTTGGTAAGGGAGATGGAAATACCAAGGGAAAGGATTCGGCAGCTGAGCTGCTGAAGTGTACCCATCATTTAGCACATGAACTAATTCTGTAAGAATTATCCAGTAAGGCATTTAAATATCCATCTCCTGGGGGCCACATTTCAAACCAACTGCTGAATCACTTTTTTGCACCTTTTCTTGTGCCCATTTCTCACTGTGACACATAAGGCACCAGTCAATGACTGGCCTCAAACAAATCTTCATTAAAACCTGTGGTGGTCTGGCAGCCACAGAAATCATTGCAATTGATTGAATCATTAGGCTGTGTAAGATTTCAGTCATTAATAAGAAATCTTCTCATTTTCTTGTAACAATGATAACAAAAATAAGCTCTAACAAAGCAAGAATGTAAGGGCAGCAAGACTGTGTAAGAGCCAGAGAAGTCTTTATGTGTATTCAGAGACCATAAAAACTAGAGGGAGTGGAATGTACCAAAGAACCACAAGCAGCTTTAGATCTTCTTGAGATAAAAGTAGTTGGTAGCTGAGGCAATATCAAGGACTTGCACTTTTCTTGCTCTCCCTCTGTTGCTTTTTTTGATGGTTAGTGAAAATAGGGCACTGGACCCTTGGTCTGAGTCAGGATGGACCTTTTTATGTTATGCAGTAAGTGAAATGAAGACAGCTGAAATTTATATTTTTATTGTAATTATTATATTGTATTCATACAATAATTCTTATATTGTCATTCTTAGTGTGATGTAAAATGTCCCTTTGCATAACGTTGTGGTGAGTTTATACTGGCTGACTGCCAGGTGCCCACCAAGCCCCCTTCTCAACATGATGGAGTGAGGGAGAAAACGTGATGGAAAAGCTCGCTGGTCAAGATAAGGACAGGAACATCACCCAGAAGTTACCATCACAGGCAAAACAGACTTGACTTGGGAAAATTAATTTAATTTATTGCCAGTTAATAACAAAGTAGGATGATGAGAAATAAGAACAAATCTTGAAACATTTTCTGGCCACCTCTCTCTTCTTCCCAGGCTCAATTTCACTTTCAAATTTTTTCCTTCATCCCCTCAAGAAATGCAGAGGGATGGGGAATGGAGTTTACACTCAGTTCGTAGCACTTTGTGTCTGCCAGTCCCCACTCCTCCAAAGATGCCAACATCTACTCTGAGATAGTTTCCTTTTCTGCCTTAGGACTGTGGAGAGCGAGAAAGACATCCTAAGAGAAGATTGCACTTGTTTCGGTATCTGTCCTAGGGAGTCAGGAAGAGTCTTTGGATATGACTTGACATTGGCTGCGGCAGAAATACACATGACCAGCACAAATAGTTGACTGACCTTTAGACAAAAATTTGGGTGAGATGCATTATCACATGTTCTGGTAAGTGTGCCTACAATGAATAAAACTGAAACCCAGAAAAGTTTAATTGAAAAAATGTAAGGAGTACACCATAAATATGGAAAAGTAGATAACCTACAACAATTCTCTGTCTTCTAATACTCGTATGTTAACAGTAACGCCTGTAAGGGAATTGTAATTTTATATATCTAATATTTTGAGTGAATATCTTGTTTTTCCCCAGGAACTATAGCTTTTCTGAGGCAGATGAGTTTAGATTTCTCTTTTCTTGTCCATATAGTCTTAGCTTCCTTTGGTGTTTGAAATTGTTTGTCTTGCTTGCATCTTCTTTAATGCCCTTTTACAAGACAAAGTGAGACATCAGTTTACAGTGGTTGCTTTTTGTTAGGAGTCAATTGGTTTTTTCTTGGCTCCATCTTACCTTCCTCTATTTTATCTTTTGTCAAAGACAGTAAGAGATAATGAAGATGTTTTTACCCTTTGCAACTGAGATTTTACCCAATTTCAGCCAATATTCATGCTGCAACAAATGGATCCAGATCATTTGATAGAAGATGTACTGCCATTTCTAAATGAATATAAGCGTGTTAATCTAGTCACTATTTATATATGAGGTTTCAGCTAGTTAATCTATAATAACACAATTCTATCAGCCAGCAAATTGATATAAGTTTTGCCTTTGCTGCATTCTATTTTTCCCCATCTTCGTCTCAGTGGTTGTCCCCTTTGTGGTTTATACAGTTTTGACAGTTTGTGGTTGACCCCATTACACTGATCTAATTGATGACCACTTGAATTATGATGACAAAGCAGCTGTATTAATCATGTAACACATCTGACTTCTTTTACCACATTAGCCCTCTGGGAAATCCTTTAGCAAATTATATCCACATGTTAAACTCCTTTGAACAATCAGTCCTGCTAAAGCCTTAGCCACCAAAATCCATTTCTTTTCTTTAGAAATCAGTCTCTTAATTTCTAACGACTTAGCCTTTTTCCACCAGGTTAAAACCAAATTATATGAACATTTCATGCACAAAGAACACTCATTTTAGTATAGGCAAGTGGAATTAACACAGAAGCTGTCAAATGATTTGAATCGTAAGTACGTAACAGCAGCTTGCAAGCTTGAAAAGCTTCACTCTTCTTCCTTTTTACTGTGTGCTGAAAATGACTTGGAATATTTAAGTCCATCCCTTCTTCGTGGCTTCTCCAGTGCTCAGAGTTCTGCCTGACAGAAAGTCCTAGAAATAGACTCATTAAGGAGAGATTTAGTAAGAACTGGCTTATAACTAGTGAAAACGACCCATCTCACTCCACCAGTCAGATGTGAAGAGAATTAGAAAAAAATGGCAAAAGTACTGATTTCCTTAGGGAAATTTTAATAATTTAACTGCAATAGTTAATTAAAAGTTTCAAAGCTCACAAATCTCCTAATCCTTCACAGACCCAAGGGTTGCTATTGGCCAAACACAAGAGTATTACTCAGTAGGTGAACCAACAGCCCGCTTAGATGGGATAAAATCTCTCTTATTATTTGTCTGTACACAATGAAGGTAGCCCTAACCGGTGTTCATTGAAAGTTATAGGTCTTGTCTCGACAGATTTGTGGTATATTTACCGACTGCACTTAAGTATGAGGCCAAACAAGTGTGATAGCAGTAAGTTTACACATCTACTTTATTGCTGCATTTTATTTCAATTACAAGTGGCTTTAATACTTATCACTCAGTGTATTACAGGTCTCATAATGAAGCTACTCTTACGGGGGCATCTGAAATAAACAATTCAGTAGATTAAAAAAATATTTTTGAGCCTTCTTAGTGGGAGTTTTTTTTTTTGGGCGGGTATTGTGGATAGTTCTCTGAAACTATTTAATTTTATTATTCCCCCTACCAGAAACACACAAATTGCATTAAAATCAATCAGGGTATTTTCTGATAATGAAATGTCTTGTATGTATGGGTGCTGTGGGCAGTGGATCAGAAGATAATGAAATGTGTTTCAGGAAGTACTTGTGCACCTAGGCAAGTGAACAATCTAACCTACTGCTGTAAAATACAGTGCTCATGCTGACAGAAAAACATCTCTATACAAAGCATACAAAAAAGAAATGCTGACACTGTAAGTGATCTACCGAGCTACATTGAAGTGCTGGCTTTAACTCCCACTGTGCCCCAGCAGCAAGAAACATTGTGGGACTTTTCAAAAGACATTCTCATGACACTCATCACATTGATTACTTCATAAGGTTTTCCTTTCTGCCCTCAGTAAACTGTAAAGGATGCTGCTGCCTCATTGTCTGCTCTTGGTGCTCGATCCACCCACACAGCTTGCACTGTCTGGATCCCACCAGGTCTCAGAATCACAGAATCATAGAACAATTTGTGTTGGAAGGAGCATTAAGGATTACTTAGTTCCAATCCTGCTACCATGAGCAGGGAACCTTCCACTAGACCAGGTTATTCAGAGCCCCATCCAACCTCCTTGAACATTTCCAGGGATGGGGAGTCCACAACCTCTCTGGTCAACAAAGAGCAACCTGAAAGAGAAATCTCTTCATATGAGAGTAGCATGCACATATATGAGAGTAGCATGCACATATATGAGAGTAGTAGCACCCTGTTTAGGGTGAAGTCTCAGAGAAATCTCTTTCCAGTTTCCCTCCTAAAAAGGCATATTTTGGCATCTGAGAGAGATTTTTCTAGGACACACAGCAGTATTGAACTCAGCTACATTCACCACAGGTTTATAACAAGTGTAACATTTTCATTTTCATTTTCACAATGTACTCAATATACTTCTCTCCTGTACTGCATTGCCTCTGAGCTGCAAGGGGAAGGGATGGAAACAGTACAATTGCCTTGAGATCTATCTGGGGTCTGTCACTGCCCCAATAATCTTCCTGGGGGCATATTACATTTGAGTTTTTGGGGACAATAAATCTTCAAGAAAGAAACAAATTTCCTGAGGAAAAGGATAGCCATCTAGATCAGCAGATACACCTTATGTAGCAGAAGAGACAATCAAGGCTTGCCAAGGGGCTTCATCTCTATTGTGTTATATACAACTTCATTTTAACACAGAAAAAAACAAATCTTCCACTGCCTATCCAACAGGAAGATGTGTGTCTAGTCTTTTTTCTCAGTGTGCCTCCAGTTGCCTATTCACACATTACTTCATGGAAAAACAAATGCTCAGTAGTTCTGCACTAGCAGACTTCCACCCTGTGTGCAGTCCTCCACTTGGTAATGTTTCTTTGTGTATATTTATTCTTGCCAGGGTCATTAACACAAGATTAGATGTTTTGGCCAATGTTAATAGAAGAAGGTGTGCTGCTGTTTTCCCTGTAGCATTTTTTTGCTTTCCTTATCTTAGGTAGGAAAACAAAGGATGCTCAAGTGCAAGAAACCATTCCAGCCTAAAAAGCTTCAGACGATTAGTAATGCTGGAATTAAAAGATTAAAACACTTGTTTCAAGTGCTAAGTAGTCATGTTCTCTTATTAATGTCACACTCTACTAAGCATTATGCCATACTTTGTAATGCATGGATTCATCCCACGCATCCTGTGCAGAAAAGTGTTTTGGGCTTGTGTTTAAATTTGAGTGCTCTCCTAAATCAAGATTCCAGGCTTTATACTCTCTGACATTAATTTCCTCCTCTCATTCCCCCCAAACCCAGTTCTCAGTGCCCTCAAATGTGCTTACTTTGAAAGCCACACTTTAAAACTCAGTGATTTTATGACGACCCAGAGCAGACACTTAATCTAGAGATCATATAGAACATCATATGCCCCAACGCTTCATTGAGTCAGATATACTGGGCCTTAAAGGGACTCTGCTCTTGCAGTTCCTGCTGGGGCATTTCTATCTGTGTTCCTGCAGAGGCATTTTTAACATCTGTCTGAGTTGCCTGTATTGCATAGCTGGATGTATGACAGACTCTCAGAGACAGACATTTATCACTCCTGCATTACCGTACTCTGTTCTTGCTGTACTGTAGGGAAGAGCCTTACTCACCACATTAAAAATGCAAGGAACAATCAAAGAATCCCACTCTTAATGAGATGGTACTTCTCCCATCAATTTTAAGCAAAGAATATTGCAAACTGCCTTTCAAGCATGTTAGACTAGTACTCACAACTCTCTGCTGTCAAGGACAGAAGCTCCCACTGAAACATGCTGAGCTCCTGACACTTGCAGGATCTGCGCCGAGCCTGAGTGTTGGATGGCTGTCACATCTAATTAAAGTCAATCCAGTCCAGGGATCCTGTCTCTAAGTCACAGTCCTTGGCCAGACAGGCCAAAGTGCTCTTCTAACTAAAATACATGGAGTGCAATTCACTGGATATACTAAATATAGGATGTGCCACTTTATGAAAGGCAGGGAAAGCCAGACAAATTTCTATTTAAAAATGTCTGATTTTTTCCCATGGAAATGAATGTATGTGAAATGATTTAAATGTTGGAGATCTTAAGGGAAAAAATCAGTGAAAGTACTGTAGACCATAGGGGAAGAAAACTTTCATCATGAGACGATGAATTTATCTCTGACAAAAGATAAAACCCAAACAGGCACCAGAGAAAATACAGCATTAATTGCTGCACTAATCAAGTGAACTGCTCACTCCAAGTGTTCAAGTGTTCAAGTGATTGAAATAAAGCATCCTTCAACTTTTTAAACAAAAAACATGATGTTTAGCACTGAGTTGATCTAGCTGGCTAATGTATGCTCCTGCAGAATCAAAATAATGCAGGAAAGAGGTTTGGTCCTGAACCTCAGTGTTGAGGGAAAATGTAATTCCTACAACCTAATCATATTCAATCCCTTTTCTAATCAAGTTGTATATTCAAATTGGTGATTGCAACCTGTGTATAGGTTATATATATATATGTGTAAAACTTTTTACAGTCTTTCCGTTTGGATAATATTGTAGAAAAGAAACAGAATATTATTAATAAAGTTACTTATTTTAATGATAACTTTTGAAAAATGAGTAGAACAGGGTTGTTTGCTAATAATCCCTATGACAGTTGTATGACATTGCTTAAACTGCGGACAGAGATCTCAGACTGTGCATGTCTATGAAATTCTGAAAGGAATGACAACAAGAAAGTAACTAGCCCAACATTGACCAAAGAAAATGCTTTTGTTGTGTCAAGGTTTGGTTTCCTACTTGGAATAATTTAGGTGGGAAGTGAGTTCCGTATCCCATTTAGTCTATCTGCCTCCTAAAAGGAGGTCTGATTTCAAACTTAGGGGAGGATTCTCAGGGTATTTACTGGTAAAATTTTGAAAATCTTCAAGGATGACAATTCTACCTTTGACTTTGAATACATACAATTCTATGACTTTGAAATTTTCCTTGTTGGAAATCGGGAATTTGTATTTCTTCTGTCTTGTGTTTGAATGTGCACCTTCAAGAAGCATCTGGCGCCATATTCACCACCTCCCTTACAATCATTTAGCATACACTGAGGGTATCATCTCCTGAATTATTCTGCAGAGATGCTGACACACCTCTGTGACCAGTTCAGGCAGCAAATTTAACTCAACTTTCCAGAAGCAAATTATGAACAGAAACAAAGATGTCATTGCAGGGAGATAGGATTTTAAAAGCAATGGTCTCTCTAGTCATGCAGAAAATATATATCTCATCTTGAGTCAAACATTCAGTGAAAACAATTAGGGATGGCTGCCACTGTCAAATGCAAAGAAAAATGCCTTCAGTTTAGGCAATATCATGTAAGATGAAAACTGTTAAATTGGTTAAATTTAAATGTACTTTTATTGCCAATATTTTCGAGTCCAAATGGGAATGCATCCAAACCCAAACTTGTGGACTTCATTTCTACAGGAAAACTCCCTCAAGTGGAGGATGTCTGTAACTAAGATAGTAGTTTTCTTCTGCAAATTCACCATAATAGAGCAATTATTTGGCTCATATATTGAACTTCTTATGATCTGTGGACAGTCAAATCCAAGAGTTTCTCACATTCCTTTTAAGCTGTGGGACCTAGAGCTGGAGGCAACACTCCAGGTGGGGTCTCCCTAGAGCAGAGGAGAGGGGAAGAATCAAATCCTTTGACCTGCTGGTCACCCTTCTTTTGATGCAGCCCAGGACACGACTGGCATTACGAGCTGCAAGAGCACACTGCTGAATCATGTTATGCTTTTCATCCAACAACGCCCCAAGTCTTTCTACCCAGGACCAGTCTTGACCTATCTTCTTCTCAGCGTGTACTTGTGCTTAATTTACTACATATTTGTGGAATTTTAATTGTTAATATCCCCCATGCCTTCTATTTGGCATGTATGTGTGTGAGTTTGGATTTTGGGGTTTTTTGCTTCTTTCTTTGTTTGGCATTTCATTTATTTGGCTTTGGGTTTTGTTGTGGGTTTTGTTGTTGTTTATGTGTTTTTCTGGGAGAACATATACATACCTATTTTCCAAGACTACAGTCTTTTGTACTGAATTCCCTTGGGTTTGAGTTCAACCTCCTGCACCTTGGGCCAGCGAGCTTTCCTGAACTCTGTGTTGGTAAAGAGGTTCACTAATGACATGGCAAAGAGGGCTAGCAAGGAAATGTAACACCGTAGGAGAAAAATGCACGAGGAGATAAGACCCACAAAACCTGATTTTTTTACATCTCTTATATGACACCCAGACAATTCTAATTGCAGATTAGCCACTGCTAATCCCTTCAGTCTTAGTGATTTCTAGGGACATCAGACAGGTTAAATTGGTATTACTAACAGTTTGGGACACAATACAACGGAAATAAGAGTGTAGCAAAATCTTCATCCCTTTGATTCCAGAGCTGATATTAAGCAGCTGTCGGGTATTATCAGCAAGGGCATAACATTTAGAAAGTATTTAGAACATGTATACACTACGTATGAGTACATACCTAAATATATATAGCTGCTTTATGCTTTGTGATAATATTTTATATAACATATTCTCTCTGAATTGACTTTGGTATTCCTTCCTTCAACCTTGGCTACATGATTTTTCCTCTAAGTTTTTGCCCCTGCTGATTTTTTGTACATCTCTATGCCTGAAAAATTCAAACTTGATTTTCACCCCAAGGTGCACCATGACTGAGGGGTTTATGGGACCCATATTGAGATGTATTAATGGTGGTCTGTTCTTGTGCGATAATGTCATCATTATTTTGTGTCGTTCTCGTCTCTATAGAGTTCTATAAAATATGCTCATAAAACTCAAGCAGCAATCTGAAATTTCTGTATTTCCCATTCCTCTTAAAGGTTACCTAGAAACATCTGCAGCACAATAACAGTAAACTATCACGCACCTAAGAATATTTGCTGTAAACTGCTCCATTGTGCCAATTAAATGCAATATGAACTCTACACAGGGGAGCACTTTATTGCTTCAATATTGCTTTTATATAATTTTAAATCCTGTTCACTGCAGCAACAAACATCCAAGCAAATATTTAAAAAGCTAAATGGGGAAATGTAGAACAAGTTAATCTGCTACTGGAAACTTTAATGTGTGCAACTCCACATATGGCATATCTGTGTTCAGGGTGCAATAAAATATTTTCAAAGGCACAAAGAAAATGGCATATTTGCCTTTTTAATACATGCAATTAGACATAATGGGAAGGGATTTAACTGGTAGAGTGGACTGACTTAGACAGCAACATGTGCTGGTATTACACATATTGCAGTGATAGTTTAGGAGAAGCATAAACCTGGAAAGGTCCAATTCACTGTTACAAAAAACATGGTTGTGTGGGGGCATAAGAGACTACCTGTTGAATAAAGAATTTTGCCAGCAATGTAATTCACCAACATTGCAGCAGGTTGAAAATTCTGGTCAACAATTACCTTTGGTGCAATTAAGGTTTGAGAAAAAATAGATATGTTTTGAAGTTTTTTCCTTTACAAGTCTCCAGCTGTCTGAGTTTGGAGAGTCAGAGCCCTTGAGCTGCTATTGAAAAGCCAGTGAGGTGGCACAGCTGATTTCTTTCTTGTGTGATTAATGACAAAACTGGAAGGCTTAAACAGCAGGTGCCTCAGAACTGTAGTGATGATGACAATTTAGTTTCATTACAATGTTGTCTCTCTGCTCTTTCTGTTATTTTTTCATAGAATTTTTTGTCAAAGCCTTTCAACTTTCAGTCTCCTTGGTCATAGAATCATAGAATGGTTTGGGTTGGAAGGGACCTTAAAGACCATTTAGCTCCACCCCCCTGCCATTGGTAGGGACACCTTCCACTAGAGCAGGTTGCTCAAAGCCCCATCCATCCTGGCCTTGAACACTTCCAGGGATGGGGCATCCACAGCTTCTATGGGCTACCTGTGCCAGTGCCTCACCACCTTCACAGTAAATAATTTTTTCCTTATATCTAACCTAAATTTCCCCTCTTTCAGTTTAAACCTATTGCTCCTGTTCCCTATCACTACAGTTCCTGATGAAGAGTCCCTCTCTGGCTTCTTTGTAGGTCCACTAAATGTCCTATCATGCCCTAGGTACAAACAGGAACCAAGGAAGATATAATTTAGCCATAAAGCCATAAAATGCTGCAAAGAACTATTTCTGTTTCTGGAGTAATTTATGCATAAAGGTTCTGCATTTTTAAAGTAATTTTCTTTTTTTAGGATTACACTATATCTACATCAGATCCTCCAACATGATGTTCCCTCTGAGTTGTCCTGTTCTAGATAAGTTTAGTCCATCTGACAAGCCACAAATTGAAGAAATGACTGCCTGTACTTGGCAGCAAGGCTGTGCCAATACTCCACCAGATTTTCCAAACTTCCCTAGCAACCCTGTAAAACAGATGAAATTCAATTCAAGAGGGAAAAGTGAGTGGAAAAATGATATGAGGATATTAATGATACACAGTGGAATGCAACCAACTTGGCTCTCTGTGTGTAACCCCTGTAGGCTTTCTGCTTTGAAATAAAAGTAATTAATTCAGAAATGCACAAAGCCACTTCATGAGAAGAACACCTATTTTGGGATTACTCCACTTTGATTTCAGAATGCAGTGGCCACTTGACGGCAGTTCCAAAGTAGATGTGAAATAAAACCTAAAGAACCTAGCTAAGTTTCTGGTGATGACAAGGTCATAAAACCACTTGCCACCATGAAATAGCACATAACCTCATCAACTTACATTTCACTCCGTTTATTTTAGTATTTCTTGCTCACCTAAGCAAGGTCCCTATGAATCTATTCAGCACTAGTTACTACAGCCATCTTTTAGGGAGTTAGTTAAAAAGACTTGTAGAAAATTTATGGTAGTAAGATTCCAAAGGGTTTTGAAACAGAGAGGTGAGGATACAATGAAAGGATACACCAAGAAATCAGGAGGTCTTAGTTAGAGGTCAAAAAGAGTACTTAATTTTGGCTTAGGGTAGGAAAGAAAGGGAAGAGAAGCAGCAGTGAACTTGTTCTATACCAGAACAAGAAGCCCAGAGCTCAGAAACACAGATTCAGCAGCATATTTCTATTTACTAAACAGACAGAATATGGCTCATACCACATTTTCTTTTCAAGGTGACCCACTGAAGGGTTGCAAGAGAAGCATCAAGAGAGAAATACACTTGTTATGGTAACTCAGAATTGAGACAGTAGGGAGTTCTTGCTCCTGATCTGGTATTTACTCACCTGAGCAGACTCTCAATCCTCCAGCTCCCAGGTGTAAACTACTTTCAGGTTTCCTTTTCTGGATTTACAGATATAAGGAAGAAATTCTTTACTGTAAGGGTGGTGAGGCACTGGAACAGATTGCCCAGAGAAGTTGTGGACTCCCCATTTGATGTGTTCAAAATCAGGCAGAATGTGGCTCAGAGAAACCTGATCTAGTGGAAGATGTCCCTGCCCATGGCAGGGGGGTTGGAACTAGATGGTCTTTAAGGTCCTTTCGAACCCAAAGCATTCTATTATATGATTCTATTATATTTTCAAATCATTTAATCTGTCACAGTGAATGGCACCACTACATTTTTTCATTTACAAAAGACTATTATCTTTGAATATTTGCTACAGTGCCCATATCTCAGAGGAACAAAAAAGGAAAGAAGCAGTGTCATTATTTTACTGCCAGTATCTGCCCAAGAAAAATTTAAACACTCTTTCTGTATGATGTGATTATAATGGAGCTGAATTAGATTTTAACCTCTGAAGAAAACCAGAAAAACGTAATTGAAGCCAATAGTTAATTTGCACTGTACTGTGTGATAGAGGTCAGGATCCACCTTGGTTCACTTCTTTAATACTGGTTTACCAAGTATAAAGTCTGCAATCAGAATACATGTTTTTAAAATAATGGGTTTACCCTACTTGGTGGGCCAGTTTGTCTACAGGATACAAATGGAGGGTTCAGACCTGTGCCCCACAGATGAATTTCAGTTATCTGTGTATTGAAACTATCTTAACACTCTGATAGTAGTTTCAATCACACAAAACAAAGCACATATTCAAAAATGCATATATAATGTTTGGTCTCTGTTTCCATTTTACTTCATCCTGTGGCTAATTGCCTTACTGCAGACTGCCAATTAGTTTGACTCCCAGCTGTATTCAGGAAGCCAATTGGGAATGCCTGCATAAGCCTTTGAAGTCCTTTACATTATCTGCTAATCTAAAAAGCTTATCAACACAGCATTTGAGAGGAAGAAATGAGTACTTATGAAAAAACATTAATCTTTTTGAAGCTTTGGAAACTGCTTTGACACAATAGGAGATGCTAAAGTGAGGCTTTGTCCCCAGTCCTGTTCTCTCAATTCTGTCAGGATGCTCTGGTAACACTGAAACTATAAAAAACCTGCTGCTTTAAACAATTCTCTAGGTACTGATGAAATTCAGTAGGAGGGAGCAACAGGATGTTTTTGTTAACATGTGCTGACCATCACCACTAAGAAACTCTAGACTCACCTGGCTGAAAAGTTATGACTGAACTTGACATTTTGTGCCTCAGAGACAGTATCACCATACCATGTTAAAGGCAAGTGAGAAAGTGCCAGGAGGCTGGGAAAAACCTTGAGCTGTTTTACCTGAAGGTGGAGGGTTTATTTTCTCTCTCTCTTTGGTAGCAACAGAAAATGAGCAGAAAGATAGATATACTCACTCTGAAGCCCTAAATTCTAAACTTATTTCTGTTGATTATTCGCCTACAGTCATGTTTTCCTCCAACAAAAACAAAAGCTCTCACATCTGCCTATGTGTGCTATGGGCTGATGGTAAGAATATAATTAACTAATAATGATATTACACTTCAGTAATATTAGATTTGGTTGGCTGAAGGCTGTTGCAGCATCGTCAGTAAATCCAAGTGGCTGGTAGGGGTTTAGGTCCTCCTAAATTTGATGAGGCTTGCCAAAAAATACCTTAGGCCCAATAACAGCTTCCTGTGGCTCATAGGCTCAGAACATTAGGAAGGATCTGAGCTTTTGGACAAACTTCTCTTCTGCCCTAAAAGTAAGGAAAGCCAGAAAAAGGGTTTAGTTAGGTTGGCAAGGATACAAAACAGCATTTCTACTTTTCATTGCTTCTGGTCACTGCTTCAACATTCTTTCTGACTGTACTAACTTGGTTTGCTTTCAAACACCATTCAGTTCTGTCAACACCATATATATCACATTCTTATTATTATTTTCCTTTCTCAATTGAGTCAGAAGCAAGCCTTTACATTAGCTGCTGGAAAGAACTTAATATTGGTATTTTAGTTTTCTTTCTAGCAGTTTTTTTATTACATTTCTAGGCATTAGTCAGTCATACGTGAATGAGGGTTCCTGATGGAGCTACAAAGTTAAACACATAATTGTGATCTCTTGCAGATGTTTGTCTTTCTTCTTTGTTGTTGTTTCTTTCGAACAAATTATCCAAAGTCATTTAAACTGGAAGTCTGCAATCACGCTTTGCCAATGGAAAAACAAATTGATTTTGGTCCTGGAATAAGTGATTCACCTTGCTAACATAGGAGTATGAGTAGGAGGAAAAAATACTGCAAAATTTCAAAACGTCTTCTTTCCATTCATCATGAATGATTCCTTCCCAACACCTTTTTACTTCATTTTAAATCTCTGCCTTCTCTTGTTTTCAGTTTTTACTCTCAGGTCATATCTCTGCTTCACACGTTCATATCTTTACTGTTACATTTACTGTTGGTTTTTCAAATGCAACAATATTATGTAAGTATGGGAAAGAAACAGTTTTCTCTTTCCAAGTTGTTTCTATTTGCTTCCACCATGGAGAGATAGATGTGTGGACAGATGGACAGACTAACAGATACACAGGCATTTGTGGACCAATGCAGAACACATATTAACATATCATATTAAAATCTTTTCATTTTGCATATTAATATATGTTACATAAATGTTCTCTGTTACATACAAACTTGAAATTAAAACAAGAAAGGAGAAAAGTAGATTCAGTGAGGCAGAATAATGCACTGGGCTAGAAATTAAAAAGAAGGTGAGTTTCAAGATCCTTGAAGTATTCTCTTGGTGCAAAGAATAAACTTTTTTTCTGAGCAGTCCCTCTTGATGTGAGGGAATGGTGTGAATTTATGCTTTTTGCAAGTGATAACCTGTAATTCCCTGGGCTCAGAAAATGAAACAGGCAGCTCTGCAATGTCATTGGACCACAGGACAATATTTTTGTGAATGGTTAAAAGAACAGAGGACCTATGGTATTCATAGCATCTGTTACTTGAAAGCTGAGAATAAGCAGCACTTAAGGTGCGATTTCTTTCATCACTAATTTTTTGAAGAGAGGGGCAATTTTTATGACAAGTGATCTTACTCACAATTAAAGCAGTGCAGTAATTTGTCTTTCCTTGACATGTAATTTATGGTGTTCAAGCAGGGGAAGAAAGAAGAGTGGAGACTACAGAAATTTCATTCCCTATGTAGAGGGAAAACCAGTAGCATGGGTGCAACTCAATCCTTATATCTCCCAGACTGGGTGGAATAAGACCACAGCCATTGGTAAGAAGCTTCATACAGAATAATATGAGATACAGAAAGTTCCAAGACTTAAAAAATATTTCAAGTACATACTAAAATTTTGCTGTTGTCTCTGCAAGTTAGAAAGTTAGTGACACTTAAAAGGTCTTGTTTTAAAGGCTGAAATAATGTGGACAGACTTATTAACATATCATGCATAACATTCACAAAAATGCTTACCTATTATAGTGCTTATGAAACTCATTTTATAGGCTAGCATAGGTGCTCCTTCAATTAAAACATTATGATACCTATCTTTGGTCTTAAAATTAAGAATCAAATACAGTTAGAAGGGAAAAAGGGGTTTTACTTCAGTATTTATTTTAAGGATCCTTGGTGCACCCCGTCCAGGTGGAACACACTGGAATGCAAATTGAAAATATGCACCCACAATAGTTCTGGTATAACATTATAGGCCTTATCAAAGATTCCTCAATGAGAGGCTGAGCAAACCCCCCTCCCCAAGGAACTTTCCCCCCCTGGACAGGCCTATCTTAGTTTACAAAATGTGTTCCAGAGAAGAGCTTGGTGTCTGAGGCTTCTAAGATGTTTGGTCTCTTGGCTTAATGGAATATTGGGTCTATGCTAGTTATTAAATCTAAGGACTTAAAATATGTGGGCTAAAAAACACTGAAGAATAAATAAAAGTTATATAAAAGAGTCTATAAAAAGGTGTATATAAAAAGGCAAAAAATCATCAGTTATGATCCCTGGATTATAAAAAACACATCAAACACATACAAAAATTTGCTGGTGACATTAGACCAGCTTAAGAATGACTCAGGGAGCTGTTATGATTCCATCTGTTTCAACAGCAGTGAACCACGCAGCAGAAGATGCCTGTGAAGAAGTCCTAATTATACAGCCTGGACAGTTCCTAAAACTTTCAGGATGAATGAGAATAGCAACCAGTTTCCATTCTAAAAGGAAAGGAATAAAAAGAAAATAATTAACAGAATCAGAGTCTTGCTAGGCTCTGAAAAAACAGCTGCTGTCTTTCTAGGGTTACTCTTCAAAACAGGCTGTCTAAAGAATAGTCTTTTCAGAAAAAAAGTTAGTGTACTTTGACAGAAATAGCCAGAGATCTTCCAGCCAGTTACAGCAGATGGCAGTTCAAAAGACAGAGGACATCTGTTTATGATTCATCTAACTTTGCAAAAGATAATGGGAGTTTGAGATAGCACTCTCAGCAGAGTTTTTATTCCTCATAGGTGAAAGCTGAGTCACCTCCATCTGGCAAAAGGTCTAACAATGATGCCAATTTGCCAAGTAATCCTCATTACTGATCAAGAAGTTACCTTAGGCGATACGCAGGTCTTCAGGGAAACATTACAAGATGTGGATGTGTAATGCTCTCAGACAGAATGCTTTGCTCCTATAGAAAAAAATATGCTTTTAGAATGTTTTTCCTTTTCATTTTGTAAATGGACAATGAAGAGCCAGGAAGTCAGCTAGGAAAAGATTTTTTCACAAATGTTCCATTTGTAGTTGAAGAAATTATGAAATAAACTATTGTTGGTGGAGTTGCAAAACTGCAGTGATTCAATGATAATGATTGTTTCAGCTATTTTTCTTCTCCATTTGAATCATCATTGACAGCTGAAAAATATAATTTGGTACCCTGCCAAAATAACTGTGACTTTGTTATGAAAGGATATCAAGAAATTTTCCACAATCAACGATGATTTTATCTCTTGCCAGCTGGTCTCAGGCATTTCAAAAATTGTATACTTGAACTCATTTACTAGAGTTAACTGTCTTCAATATACATACACAGGGCTGCATAAGAAAATCAAGTTAAATAAGAATGACAGAAAGTTTATTCTTAGAATTTCTCCACAGATGTGCCGATTAACTTCAGTAGACTTAAGACATGACCTTGTATAGGCAGAGCAGCTCTCAGATGACCACACAATTTTTAATGTCTTGTAGACTGAATAATTGTGTTTCTAGAGTGTAGACGAACCAAAGACAGAGACAGAGAGGATGTGACTGTTTTCTGGAGATATATAACAGTGGGGATAAAAAAGGATTATGCTATCTCACTGCTTACATATGCTCATGGATTTTATTGGTTTATTTACCTATTTTCACAAGTGTACAGTAGTCCAATTGATGTATAACATTTTGACTGCATTATTTTTAGTTTGTGCAGGAAATAATAACTTTTTTATAAATTTGACCGATGTAATGTGGATTTATAGCATGGCCTGTTATTTATGTCACAACATGTAAGGCACAAGAATTTGCAGGTGTTTGTCACAAACAGAATAAATAGATTTACTTTTTTCTAAATATGTAAATGACATGACAGCATGAAAATTACAATAAACCAAAGGTTTTAAACCAGCAGCTGAATTGCATGACTGAAATTGTCTATTCTAATCCCATCAAGTGGCAAATACCGTAGGTACAGTGGTGGCATCACCATATTATAGAATCATAGAATAGCCTAGGCTGGAAGGGACCTTGAAAGATCCTCTGGTACCACCTTTCATGGGAAAGAGAATCTGCATGAGATGATCTAAGTTCTGTCCAATGGTAGCTCAAAACTTTCAGTGATGGGGACTCTGTCACTTCCCTGGTGATGGTCATTCCCTTGGTCCAGTTAGTGATTGTTCTTACTGCAAAAAATGTCTTTCTTACACCCAGGTAAAACTGCTGGTGTAACTTCTACCTGTTGTCCCTTGTCTTAAAGAGAGCCTCCATCCTCTTTTTAGCTCCCCTTGAAGTACTGGAAACTGTGATGAGATCCTTCCTGATCCTTCTGCAGAGAGGAGAGATCCAACATCTTCAGTCTTTCCTCACAGGGTAGTTCTTCAGACCTTTGATCATCTTTGTGACTCTCCTTTAGACCCTCTCCAGTCTATCCATGTTTTTCTTGAATTGTGGGGCCCAGAAATGGAGAGTATACTCCAGGTGTGGCCTGGCAAGTGCTGAGTAGAGTCAGATGATCATGTTTCTATCCTTGCTGAAAACCAGATAAACAACATCCACTGCATTCCCCATATAAATACAAGATGTTATTTTGCTGTAAAAAGGGATCCAGGTTAGTCTGGCTTGATTCGTACTTGGCAAATCCCTCTTGTCTTTTCCCAGTAATCTGCTTCTTTTGGTTAGTAGTACTTTTTGGAGGACTCAGTCCAGTACTTTTGCAGTGACTGAACCTAGACTGATGGGTTAAAATTTTCCTGGATCCTTTTTTGGGCCTTTCTTGTAAATGGGCATTACATATTTCATACTGCTGATCTACTCCTGCTATGACAAACTACTTGCTAATATTAACATAACCTAAAGGTAGGTGTCTTAATCTCACTCTTAATCTTGTGAAATTCTACCTCTGTTAAACATAATTTAAACCAAAACTCAAGTGATATTTAAGTTTATGTCACAACAAAGCTCTTAACTGTCTTTTTTTTCAAACAAACAAACAAACAAACAAACCAAAAAAAAACTCAAATGTCTTTCCTTGATGACTTTCCTCAGAATTCCAGATGACAGAGGGAGGCCAGGTTGGATGGGGCTTTGAGAAACCTGGTCTAGTGGAAAGTGTCCCTGCCAATGGCAGGGGTTGGAACTGGATGATCTGGAAGGTCCCTTCCAACACAAACCATTCTGTGAGTGTTGGCTGTTGGTTTCTCAACCTCAGGAGAATGAAAGCTGGTCACATTCATTAGGAATGTCTGAACCTACATTTGGAACAAGAATAATATTTTATGAAAAAAGGTTTTCTGAAAGTAATTCTATCTGAAATTGAAATGTCACAGTATAGTCATTTCTACTGAATACATATGGAAATAAAAAATATATATGTAATTTACAGATTGACACAAATACATTCAACTACTTTTGAAACTGACCTGAAGATTTGTTTTGTTTTTTGTAGCTCAGTTCGTGATTGTGTATTGTACAGTAAAAACATCCCATCACAGACAATTTAATGGAGCACTCCCATCATGAATGTATGACAAGAAAGCAAATAATTGCACAGGACTGACATACCTTCCATGGATTAGTACAAGCTACTTATGAGTTAGACCACTATACACCTATGAAAAGATTATTTTGTTCTGTATGTATTGACTTGCTCCTCACTCTTGAAAAAAAAGGGAATAAACAATACTTTCTTCTCAGCTTGTTTAAAGGAAGATAGAATGAGTGTGCCGTTGTGAGCTTTGAATAACTTTACTGCTTCTCTTTCTCTGGCAATAAAACGATCCACTATAATAGACCATTATACAAAAACTTTCTTGACAAGTGCTTTTATGAAAATTGAGCAGTGGAAAATTTCTACAGATTGCAGTTTCCCTTGGGAAGAAGAAATGGTAGGAAATTCCTTTCAATCTTGTCAGCACAATAAAATACAGCATTTCATATATACAAATAATGTGAAGAAATTACTGCAAAATGCAACCCAACATTGGATGAGTAGAAAATTGAGAGAATCAATCAGAAATGCTTCTGCTTTGATGTTCCAAAATAAATGCAAGCAATAAACATTCCATTTTCAAATTAGTTCATGATAATAATGCATCTTTACTGAACTCACATAAGGAAATGAATGATTCGGTATAAACACAGAGAGCAGCACAGAATGCACAGTGTATCAGGATAAAATGTTCATAGGAATTCATACCAACTGAGAGGTATTTCGTAGTAAGAATTGATGCAAAAAACAATCTACATTAAATTGTGTTAAGATGTGAACAACAGACAAAATTGAGGCTGGTGGAACCTGTTATACCATTCCTATTAAAATAACACACTTTTCTTCCATTATAAGCCTACTACTACATCTTTAACTCATTGCAACATGGATCAGAGTCTCACTTATCATTCTAACAGATCCTTATACCATATTTGCATGGATATAAAAAGTGACTATATCGGTCAAAAAGAAAATACTTGTCAGATATATATATTTACACTTTTCTCTTCTCATTGGCCTGTAACACCAGGTTGCACCCAAATGCAGTATACAAGGTGCCTTTTACCTGTGTTATTTCTTTGTTCTCTCTGTTACCCCTAAACCTAGTTTTGTCCAGCTCCAGATATGAATTTTTTTAACTGATTATTACAGAGTAGTTTATAGAGTAGGGTCTACAGTGCCAGGTTGAGCCCCATTCCCTGCCTGCACTACCCAGCCAGAATTTCTCTGTACTGATTATTGTGTTAGAGTCATAAATATCTCATTCTACCTAGAGCAACTGCTTGCTACTGTTATATATATTAAGCTGTAGTTGTACTATACAAAGATAAAAAATAAGTAATGGAATGGCAGTCAGACATTCTATCTGAAACAGCACTTAATGCACGTACATTAACATTGCAGACTTCAGGAACCAAGTTCATTTATAAAGTCACAGTCATTATACTGAGGTTAGAAAAGACATAGGATGGATCCAGCCTGAAGTTCACTAATTGCAAAAAAACCTCTTTGTGAATGCATGCATGTGCAAACACATACAGCAAAATACCTGACAAAAGAACCTAGACAGGTCTTTGGGATGTTTAAACTAAATAAGAGGGGGAATATTTTGCAATGTGTCATTTTTCTCATTCCGTAGCCTTATGGCCTAACAATATCTTATGAAGAGACTTTGTGCCTGAGAGCTCTTCCAATCACAGCAGCATAAAGTGTTGATTAGGATCAGGAGAGAGAAAGCACCATCCCTCATTGTCATAAGAAGAAAACTGACATCTACCTCATCATTATCTGTTTACCATTCTGCGTTTGTAGACAAATAACACTGGAAAAGACTTCTATCCATACCTTAAGGGCCAAAGTGGAGTCAACTTCTCACTCCGATCCTGAATGAGAAGGCATGGTGAGTCTGCATCAGTCATGGGAAGGATTTGGTGAAGGAAATACGGAAGGAAGGATGAGTGTTGGAGGGAAGGGCACGTGGGTGTAGTGGAGAAGCAGAGGTGTAGCATCTCTGCGGCCATTATGGAGAAACTGGAAATTAGGTGGAAATTAGCTATAACAAATTTGACTGTGACAAAGGATGGGAACAGAAATCATTGAGAAGCAGAAGAGAAGGAGGGCAAACACTAGTAGGATCACCGTGGAAAATCCAAGGCTTTAGGACTAAGATAAGTTTCACTACGGAGGCAAGGGCACAACTTAAAGGAGGAGGGAAAAATCACTATTTTCTCCCTGCAGACAGAAGAAAAGCAATTGTGACCACCACAGGGTTGTTGCTTTTTTCCTGCCTTCTTGAGACAGTAGAAAAATGCTTTCTCCTATTCAGGATGTTGAAAAGTGGAAATCACAACTGGAAAGAGAACAGTATATGCAGGAAAATATGATGCCTACTTACAGGGTGTGTTGGAATGTCAAATCTTCATCTCTGTGAAACAGAAAAGAAGCCAGAAGACCCATGAGCATGTTGGTACTGTCCTGCAGCCACCACAGAGAGAGAAAAAGTTCTATGTATGAAAACTACAGTCATATTTTCCTCTGTGCAATCTGGTTTCTCCAGAGCACCAGTATTGAGTAAAGTTTTTATTCCCTTGTTGAAGACAAATAGTTAAAAAAGAAGGTTCACTATCCATGATGGGGCAAGCTGCAGGGAAATAGTGGTTTTTATCTCCCGCCTTCCACAGAGGCAAAAAAAGGTAACAAACAAAATATATTCTAAACATATCTGACAATAATAATCAATCTATGGAGAAAAAAAAGATTTTGAGAAGTAAGAAGAAGTGCATGCAAGACTGTGAAAGATCTAAAATACTCTGATTTACACAGATTTACAGAATCACACTATAGCTGAGGCTGGAAGGGACTTCTGGAGGTCATCTGCTCAAATCTCACTGCTCTGGCAGGGCCACCTCAAACCCTGTCCAGGACTACAATGATTTCCAGTCACAACAGATATCAGCAGTGTTCAGGATGAAAGGGAACTGTAGTAAGGAAAGCAGAATAAAATGCATGTTTTTGCATTAAGCAGGGAACTCGATAACCTTCTATGATGAGGTGACTAGCTTGGTGGATAAGAGGGGAGGAAGGACATTTTTTATATAATATCTTGTTTGATGGCTTAAATGGAAATGGCTTCCACTGTTTTTCTTAGTAAAGGTTATTTGGAAAACTGTTGCACAATTTCTTGGTACACAGGTTCTTCTCATTGCAGGGTACAAAAGAGAATTAATAAGGACTGGCATCTTCCCAAAACAAAATGTATTACCATTTTTCAATGTGAATTAAAGACATTTTATGAGTAAAATAATGATTTCAAGGGCTGAAGCTTTTGTCCCTGTGAATAAGCAATCTTAGGAAAGCAGTATGAAATGGATAATGGTGCTGTCTGATTTCTACAGAAGACAAATACAATACCTAAAGAAAAGCTGGATGACTCATCATACAGCCTGGAGGTATTTCTAAAGTAGCCTGAAGACAAAAATGAGAGTTTAGTCACTATAGCCTCCCAGAGAAAGCAGAGGTGTGAACATACAGGGTAAAGAAGAAAACATACACAATACCAACTGTACCAAACATGTCAGGGAATTTGGCAATACCAATTGATTGTTTCTTTTTCCATAGAAATTCTTGGCTACACTTGCTGTCTGAAAAAGAAGATATCTTTGACACCTGCATTTCACTTATAATGATAGTTTAAATTGCAAGAAAGATTTTGACAACTGTAATCTTCCTTTCTAAGGAGTAATGGGGCTTTGTGAAATGAGTCCAACTGGTGTTGAATTGGTGACAAAATATCTTCAAATCTATGTTCAGCCCTTACAGTAAATTATTGTAAACACAGATATTGCCAAACTGTGACTTCACACATTATTCAAGAACTTTTGAATACTTGCACCAGAAATGTTTGATTATTTATTTCATGTTTGTTCAAACAGTGCAAAACACGATATATTGTTTGTGGATTAAACAGCATCACAACCTTTCTTGGTAAGTAGCTATTGAAAATGAGGGAGAAAATCCAGTATTCTGTTTTCTTCCAAGTGGGGCATGAAAACAATAGGAAGATCGTTTTAGCAGTGAGAAACCAGATGTCCAGGGCACATGGTCAGATTCACCAATGGTCTCATCTTTTAGAGTATAATGGTGGAAAAGTTCTTTCAGCCTCCACTGAGTCACCCCCATTATATCGAATACTAAGACAAAACAGAGATCATACCAAACCTCTGGGTTCTATCAAGCCCCTCTGAATTAGCAGTGTCAAGATTAACAAGCAGTCCACAGTAGAGATTCATATACCTGAAAAAACACTTGAATGAATTAATGCAAGTTAAATATCATCATAAAACTATAGCTTTCTTTTACTCCAGAGAGAAATGAGGGATGAAGAATTAAAGGAACCAGATACTTGACGTGAAATGGCCCAACCGACTGCTGAAAGCACGAGAATGACGATCAGTTGCCTTTGTGTCCTGATGCGTTAACAGGAGCAGCCCCATAAACTTCCTAAAGAAAGAATAAAACCTTCCTAAAGAACATTTTATTCTGCTACAAGTTTTATTGCAGGAACACTGTCCTAACATCACAAATACTGGTTGGAAATACCACCAGAGTACCAGTGGAATTTTGTCTTCCAAAATCATAGGCTTTTAGTCATGTATCCAGTGGTTAGGAGTTGAGTCTTCATTGCTGCTACTTCCACAAATATAGCAAATTAACTTCTGCCTTCCAAAATAAAAAGAATCATAGAATCAAAGAAGGGTTAGGTTGGAAGGGACCTTGAAAATCATTTGGTTCCAGCCTTCCTATCACTGGCAGGGATGCCGCTCTCTAGATCAGGTGGCTCAGGGCCCCATTCAGCTCCATCCAACCTTGAACACTTCCAGCTATGGGATATCCACAGCGCGCTCGGGCAATTTATTCCAGTGCTTCACCACCCTCTGGGCAAAGAATTTCTTCCTAACATCTAATATAAACCTGCACTCTTTCAGTTTAAAACCGCTGTCCCTTGTCCTGTCACTACCACACATATAAATAGTCCGTCTTCCCACTTTTTACAAGCTCTCTTTAGGCACTGGCAGGCCACAGTGAAGTCTTTCTGAAACGTTTTCTTCTCCAGGCAGAACAATCCCAGCTGTCTCAGCCTGTCTTCATAAGAGAGGTGTTCCAACCCTCTGATCTTCTTTGTGACCTCCTCTGGACCCACTCCAACAGCTGGCTTTCCTATGCTGAGGACCCCAGAGCTGGATCAGTATTCCAGATGGGGTCTCATGAGGGCAGAAGCCCCCCTCTGGTGGCCATGCTGATGCAGCCCAGGACATGCTTGGCTTTCTGGGCTGTGAGCTCACGTTGTTGGTGACAGATTTGTCTTCTGATGCTTATGTTTTATCTTCAGTGATGCCACAAGTGCCAAGAAAGATACTGACAATATTATTGCTCTCTCAGAATGAGAACAGGATTATCAAAAGCAATTTCACATGCATATAGACTGTGGCTTTTGTCCCACATAATCCAATTTTAGCAGATAATTGTGGTTCAAGGGAAAGGAAGATCATATAAGTCTGTGACTACACAGATTTTTCAAAACAGAAAAAAAGATAAGAAAAAAATTTTTTTTAATTTAATATCTCACAGAAAACAATGTAGAAGACCTATTTGTACTATGACAAAAGAAACTGGTCTTTTCTGTGAAGATTAGTAGTTAATTAAAGACAGGTTCTGGTACATAAGAAATGTAGTATCAGAATTCCTCGTATCTGTGGAATGAAAAAAAAATGTATCTGCCAGAGAAAAATGAGATAAGGTCTGTTCTAATTATAAGATAGCATCTCACAGAAAAGGAAGGAAAAGAAAAAGAAAATGTAATTAATTTGATTGCCAAACATCAAAAGTATTTTGATGCAACAATAAGACTAAAGGATGAGGCACACCTGAAAAAAAGTTATATTCTAATTTCTAGAAAGCATGAGACCACTGAAAAAGCTAATATGTGTATTTATTCAGAAATAAGAGGGAAATGTGTTAAAGATGCTGCAAGCTCATATCTAACTGTGAAGCGTGCAAGCAGATCTCATCCAGCTTCAGACTGCAAATGGGAGCCAATTGGTCTTCATTTCCTGGTTATTTACAGAACAGCTGGAAGCATACTCACTTACTGAAACTAAAAAGTGTTTAACATTTCAAACCATTCTCTTTTAAAATGTGAGGTCTGAAATAAACTGTAAAATATTAATGAAATGCTTTTAATGTCTTTTCTTCAAAGGGGGTGGGGGTGGAGTTTCCACACAGATACAATATTCCTAGTAACTGTGAACTCTACAAAATATACACTGACATTTCTTCATACAGTAGTAAAGCAGCATCTGACCACTTCATTGGAATATTTGTGGTGTAATCAAGATATGAGGAGTGAATTTAGCAGTCTAGTGATGTCTACACTCTAAATGTCTGCATTCAACCACATCTCCTTTGAATTCCTTTTTAGGCAATAGATATGGTCTCTTATGTGAGTCATCTGACCTACTGTGGGATTTAATAAGTCACATCTTGGGTGAATAAATTGTACTATATCATACATAAAGGGATTCCAGGGTCTTGAGCTTGGATAAAGATACTTACATGGAAATTTCATAGGGCAGGTTCAGAAGGGGCCCTTAGGATCTCTACTATAGTCGTCTCTCCTGACCATCTATTTCCGTTTGAGGCCTCAGGAGCCACCAAAGATATAGGGTAGGAATGTGTTAAAAGGTTGTTTGGTTTTTTTTAAATCACCATTTTCATGGGAAATCTCTGTGCTTCATAAGCACTGGGATGTGGTGAAGGTGCTGTCTGTCAGACCACACAGGCAGGAAGAAAAATCTCTTCACTCACAGGCAGAGCCAGTCTGTTGTAAAGTGTCTGCAAAGCCAGGCACAGACTTGGCTGATGTTGGTGAGAAGTGGCAGGGTGGAGAGGACACACTTCAATTACAAGTGAAACTGGTTTGGCTTCCTCTAGAAAATACAGAGGGTGACATTCTGCCCCCCTCAGAGTTCTGAGATCTAGACAGACCGTAAATCAAAGCAGACATGGAAAGTCTGTGTGCCTCCAGATTCCTGTTTAAGACTAATTAAGCATATGTTGAATGATTTGGAAACAACTGGAAAAGAGGTGTTGAGTCTTCAATCCAGGATCATTACATCATTAAGTTAGAAAAAACCTCTAGGATCATTGAGTACAACTAATCTTTGGTTAACCCAGCACCATAATATTGACCACTAGACCATGTTCCCAAATGCCACTATGTGCTTTCAGCATTACAAGGATCAGTAAATCCTTCTGGTCTGGTTCATGGTGGCACCTCTTGTGTCATAAGCTTCAGGAGAAATCTTCCAAGAATATTGTCCTGACTTTGAGACAACTGACCTAGTATGCTCAGGTGTTTGGAGAAACAAATCTCTTGTATGACTGGAAGAAAAGTTACAATTTCTTGGAAGTAAGGTGGTGTACTTCATTGGGACCAACCATAACATTAAAACAAATTCCTGAGACAGCTTTGGGATGACAAAGCCAGAGACCAAAGAAAACTCCAGCCGTAACAGTGACATTGACGGGGGTTCAAGGGAAATACTGGCAATGCTTGACACAAAGTGGCTATTCACTTTATACTCTGGGGGACAATCCTGGGTACCAGTAAAGCATGCTGTAAGAAGAACAAGTTCAGAGTGCAAGACTTCTGTATCTTCTGCATCTCTATATCTTCTATATCTTTGCAGTGCTAGAACTAAAAAAATCTCTGGAAAAACTAGGCATGTCTCCCAGTCTGTGTTGACTGCACAAAGAGATAGTCACTGGAATGAGAAATATTTAAGACCATTGTTTTCTCTTCATTTTAAATGTCAAGGCAGATTTACATAATGCTTCTTTTAAAGGAAACAGAATTTTGAAATGCACATTGCCAATTTATGCTAAATTGGTGACAAGTTATAAGTCTAAATGAACTACTCCTGACAGCAGACATCTGAAAATGCAAAGAGGTATCAGACTATGGTTATCCAAGCTCTTCAACAGGGACTACAAATAAAGGAACAGGCAACCTGTTGATTCAGTGAAATATTTGACACTTTTCCATGCCTTAAATATACCTCCCTGGCTGGGGGAGATTGTTTAGAGTCTTTGCCAGAAGTCTGAGAGATGAATGGGACCTTCAGCATTCTCTGCTTTCAGATAGTTGTTTATTAAGTCTTATCAGAGAAATAGAGTCACTGATGTGACCCAGACACAGCACAAAGCAGAGAATGCCAGAGAAAGCCAAATTATCAAGATTATACAGTCTTTTAAAGGTAAATCACCCAATGAAAACTTAAAACGAAAGATATTTTCACTTTTCCACCAATGTTCAATAAATCACTTTGTCACATAGACAGGAACTGCGGAATTCTTTGTCCAATCACCTTAAACTATTTCTACTGCAGAATATGGAGTAACAGAAGAAGGAAGAAGAAGGTCTGGAGAACAATAACAATCTTCCACTTTGAAGTTTTTGCTTTTTAGCTATTTACTATATTAACAAACCCCAAGACTCTAAATTTTTCACCCTGTGACAATCTTACATAATATTCTATCACCTAGTTCACACCAGTGTAGATTCTAATTCTTCCCAGAGGGTAGGCAATTTTCTCCATGGACAAAGGTCAAAGACAGTGTTGTCCAGGGGTGTAGAACCTTTCAAAACAGGCAGAGAAATATTCTCTACACTCTGGATTCCCACAATACTGAAATACAGACTTTGGACAAATAGCAGCTTCTGCAAACAGAATTCTGGAATAAAATGCAATGTTACCCTTCTGGCCTAGTACTTCTGCTTTTGAAAAATTAAGAAAGACTCCTATCCATAGAGAAGAATATCTATGGTGTGTGCTCATTGCAGCTAAAGGAAAGAATTCGGAAATAAGGAGTAAAGATATCAGCAACATAAGCTCTAGCAAATGGAAAACAGTGATAGGAACATAATTGGAAAGAAACACTCTGCGGTGTGTCAAAATATTCAACTTTATTGCTCGGATGTAAAGATCTCTATCATATCACCACAGAAGTTTTGACTGACATTATTTTCACAGATGATTTTTGGATGAAAAATCTACAGGAACGTGATGAGCAACTGGAGCAGCTTTTCTCCCATATATGCAAACATTTGCACAGGTCTTTTAAGAACAAGTAATAACCTTTGATAACTGTATAATATGTACAAGGAAACTGCATTGATTTTTCATGATGTAGAAAAATTATTCTTTTTAGAGGAAAATATGGTTTTGAGAATTTAATTTCAATGCATGCTGACTTTGCAAAAAATGAATAATGGAGTCATAATTATTCTAAAGACAGATGTTTGGCGGTATTGATTGCATTACACACAGCAAAGGTTCAAATTTGGCAAAACAAATCAGAAATCTCTTGAGGCATTATTAATAAACCATTGTAAACATTGAAAAATAGCCCACAAACAAGTGTGGTAGGTGGAATCTTTATTACCTCATAAGAATAAGATAATATTTGGCTTAATGACACATTAATCAGCAGAGATGAAAAATGGACACAGACATTCCAGACATTCAACATATTCCAGCAATACTAAGAACCTGATAGAAAAATGTAGAAAAAGAATATGCAGACAACTATACTGTCCTCCTTTCCATAAGCTTTGCAGCTATCTTCTATGAAGTAAATCAAACACAACTAAGAAAAATTGTAAAAGTATATGGGATTTTTTTATAAAAATACACTCATCAGGATAGCAGGATATTCAGCTTAATTATAAAGCTAAAGACTTGACTATTAAATGAGAGTATAAAATATGTTTGGCTGTACTATTTTCAGACAAACTGAGATCTTTATTTTGACACCTGCTTCTGATCTGCAGAAATTTCATCTATGCCAAGAAAAAATGTACATAACATAACTACAATGTAGAAAGAAAAGGGCTTAGAGAAGAGGCTGATACCTCTTACTGAAAACTGTTGCATGCTGATCTCCAGCCTATCTCCAGTGACAGGCATTCATAAGGACAATATAAACAGCCACATCGTTCAAGACTCAAGTAGAGGTACATCCTGATTACATAAACCACAAGAGCCAGTGGAGACCAAAGAGGATGGTCCATGCCTGGAGCAACAGGAGAGAGGTCCATAAATTCTTCCCAGAGGTGTTCCTTAAGAGCAAGCCAAAGGGGAAGTCATGAGCTTAATAATGCAGTAGTGGTGCGGGATGTCCAAAAGAACCCTTCTACATGCTCTGCCTGAAGCATGGAACTATGGAAATCCGAACCATATGTAGGGATGTGGCCAATGCTGGGCACATGGCATACATCAGCGAAGCAAAATCGGATTTCAGACACACACTTTGCTTGATAATGGCTAGGATTTGACCTAACAAAACTAACCAAAAAGCCCATGGGTTTAGATTTTTCTACAGTTTTAAGGTTTCCCTTGTGGAATTAAGAAGGCTATGAGAAATGAGCATCTATCAACACAAATCAAGCTAATCTCTTGGAATTCATCCAAGACCAAACAGTTCCACCTGTTCTGGAATGACTTCAGGACAGACTGAAGGTGGAAGTATTTTTATGGCATTCTGCAGCAGAAACAAATCAAAGACACAGCTTGCTTTGGTTTCTCAAGATATAATGGAAGGGAAAGATTACTCTGAACATATTGAAAACACAAAAAGAGCACTAAACTGCATGTAAGGCATTTAACTTTATGGCATGAGTATAATGCTGTGGAATAGTGCAGATCACTGTGTAGCGATTTTACTATAAAACCGTGTACATCATTTTCTCCATCCCTATTAAAAAGCTACCTTTTATTAGAAAATTGTGCTTCACTGAAAAAAAAAAATGTGTTAGGAAAGATAACAACATCAGAAAAGGCTTTTTGATTAATCTGGCTTTAAGAAGCGAGGAAGGGAGAATGGTTGTGTGCGTATATGCAAGATATAGTCTCAAACCCTGAAAATCCCCAGACAGATGATATGAGTTGTGGCTTCTAGATTAAGTACAGGAGATCACAAACAGAAATGTTTCTAAATGTTTTAACCTAAGAGAAAATGTGTATATTGCAAGGCCAGCAAAATAAATGTGTAGTCAAAAAGTCAAAAAATATTTCTCTATTTGCAGGCACCTGTTAGAAATATTCTGTCAGGTGTGAAAAGGCAAAGAATTCTGAAAGAGAAAGCAGATCATTTCTTTACTGATAATGCATATTAGGTTTAGCCAAGAGAAAAAAATATATGTTCAGGCGGTTTGGTAATCAGAGATATTATTTGGTATAGTGATTTGCTAATCAGAGATACTAAAATTGTAATACAGCTTTAAATTACACTGATTAAATTAAAATTAATGTTTGCTTTCATATGAAACTCTCTGGTTAGTATTTACATCTATTCTGTTATGATGAAGATCAAAGGACAGAATCCAGTGATGAAAATGTCATTGTCTAAATTTAAGCAGAAACCAGTTTTCACCATCCAAATGCTTGCAGGAAAGGAAGGTTAGGACGCACACAAAGAGTGAGGAAGCACACACGGCCTGTCTTTGCCCTTGGCCATAGTGGATACATGCAGAACTGTCTTTGGAAAAGAGGAAATACTTACTTCCATATTTTTAAATGAAAATAATTCTTGGATGAACATCTCACCATGGGTGGAAGGAGTTAATGATAAATCAATTGCTGTAATATGATATGTATTCAGAAAAAAAAAATTGTGCTAACATTGTAGTGTGTCAATCTTTCATCAATACAGTCTTTGTCCAGAAGAAAAAGAAAGGATTGAATATAAATCCTTTTGTGCACAATTTCTGTATTTCACATTATTAACTCACTCGTCGTTAAACTGATCAGGGACCTGATGTCCACTCAGACTTTTGCAACCTTTTTCAGTGCTTTGATCTAAAATACATAATCATCTTTCCTCAAAGCATAAGAAGTGCAAATAGCAACAAGAATTTTTACAGCACTTATGAAAAATACCAAAGGCATTCACACATTTTTTAAAATATATCGCCTGATTATTTTCTGTAGCACAAAAAATTTCTCTTGCAGAACTCTTTGGGAGAAAATTACTTATATGCAGTTTCAAAACAAGTTTTCTTAAGCAGCCTTTCAAACAGGAAAGTGCAGAAATAAATCAGTAAAGAACCATGTAAATCATCATCCCATACAGGAGCAGATTACTGAAGGTTCAAGCAAACAGATTTCAAAAGATTCAGTGTTTCATGAAGACTGCTTTGACTGCAGAGATAGGATTTTTTAAAATCAGTCTAAAACATCATCTATTGTATCAAATTCCAAAAGATGGAAAACATGACATTTGGAACTATTTCCCTCTTTATTCCCTAGTTAATATAAAGATCCCTCAACCAGACTGTTGGTCCCTTTATAAATACAGTAGTCCAGAAGGGAACTTGGCAAAGCCAGCCATCCCTGACAGAAATCGCCTATTTCCTTTATAAAGCATATTTTTTAAATATTTCTCTAATTTTACTTAGTTCTTGAAGCAAAACAGAAAGTCCTGCATTATAAAAACTTATATTGTTAGGAAGTACACAAATGGAAGGAAAAATAAAAACAAGAAATTAGAACTGTGAGATTTTATTCAGTAAAATACCTTGACCCTGAAAATGGGTGTTCCAGCCCTGTGGGTCATGGGTTCACTTTCTGTGTAATGACAAAGATGGTAGTCATTATGTTTGCAAAGGATTAGTCATTACACTTGCTGGCTTTGCTTAATACATAATAGTTAGAACATCACACTAACAGTTGTTCTCTGTTAAACCACTTTTCACAGTACCCATTCAAAATAATATATAGTGTTGGGACTGAAATGTACCACAGAATTGTTCTGGCTCATATTATTAAGCCCTTTCAGTCAAAGTGGAAAACCAAAGAAAGCTCAGTTTCCTTGCCCCAATAGTCCCTGTTTTGTGATCTTTTTTGTGGGTTTTTGCAGTTGCCAGGATTCTTAAAACACAGTCTTTTATATTCCCGTTGTGAGAAGTTTCAGTGAACAGGAACAAAGGAAATTAAGAAGCTGATAATGAAAATAGATACTAAGAAGCTGTTAAAAAACACACTCAGAAGTTTTGAAATGAAAAATGAAAAATGAAAACGTTTTCACATCTGGGTCAAATCCAGGCCTGTTGAAACATGACCGAGAGTTATTACCATCTGTGTGAAATGCACTAACTCTTATGAACATGGATTCCATGCACAGGAATGTCCTCATTTGTTCTAGAAATATTCTGAAAATGCACTCAGTGCTAACCCAGGTCATCAACTATTGCAAATAGTAACTGATGCTGCTTGAAACTTTAGCTGCAAGGGAAAAACTTGTGAAAATGTCTACAAGTTCACTGACAAGGAAGGGTTGTGAAAAGAAATAGAGCAGCAGAGCTGTTCAGAGCCTCTACTGTTTTCTGTACAAGAAGAAACCTTGCAATGTGCTCCAAACTGGTCTGCACAATGAAGAAACCATGGTCTGTAGACAGCCCCTTGCTTGGCAGAGCCAGCAATCCCAACATTTCCAAACCACGCTGTAACCAAGGGCAATATCCAGTGAGACTCTACCTCCCGCTTCAGTCACTACTGGAAATTGGCCTCTGCTTCAGCTTGCTCACACACCGAGGAAAGAACACAACTGGACTAATTCAGCATCATCTCACCCCTTCCAAATGGAAACATTGAAATTTAAACTAAAATTCCTACAGATGAAAACTTTGGAAGATTTAAATCAATGTGAGGGTTGAGGGAAATCATCCAAGGTTTTAATTCATAACCCCCTATATGTCAAGGCCTTTACAGTGTGATTTTTAATAAGATAAAATATGTTATGTCTACTGTATTATCTGAATTTATTTGATTTAGGTTTGTTATGTATTGTACGTGATAGTACTAAATATTTGTAAAAAGAAAATTTTACTTCTGAAAAGAAAAAAAATTACGCTAATATGTTTCCCCTATAAAAGGCATTGCCTAAATTAACACATTCTTACCACATATTTTCTATTTTCATGGCACTGGCTTTCCCTTTGAAAAAGGTTTCTCTAAAATGTTTAAAATATTCTTTCCTCTATTAACCAGCACTAGAAGAACAGAAGACTGCTTCCTTGAATAAATGAACAAAGTTAAAATCAAAATTGTCACAGTAAAATAAACACTCCAGCAGCCATTAATTGAAAACTAACCTGCATGATACAGATTTTGTGAGTCTCTGATCAAGTACGCCTGCTGTGTACTTGCAGCACTTAAAAATATACAGCATATTCAACTTTTGCATAATAGTAGATCAACCAATAGTAAATCATAATAATACAAAGTGTGTTGCTGCACCAATTCAGGTAAAAGACCCAATATGAGAAACAGATGAAAGAGCTGAGAGGAACCTATGTCAGAGCCATCGCAGGGATTTACTAGACAAGATGATAACACCCTGGCTTATTACTGCATAACCTTCATTGAGGATGGCATGATTGGGATACTATTTAGGGATAATTTTGTGATTTTTTATTTATTTCCCACTCTACATAACAAAAGGAGCAAAAGGGTTTTTTTCAAGGAGACATAGCTGAAAGCTCCTAAGAATTATTGCAGGAGCATATTTGTTCACCATGCAGTTTGAAAAAGTCAGTTATCTATACTATTAATGAGGACCTTAACTGAGGGACCAGAGTAGAAAACTCAAGAAAACATCAGCTGAAGGGCTCAAACCAGTGTTGATTAGCTACGGTTTTGCTTTTCTTAAGAATTCAAGAGAATTATAAATGTACAGTTTCAAAGATGGATTTTATCAACATTGGGTTTTGCTCACAGCATAAATGAACTTGTAAAAAAAGAAGAAAAAGCATGTTTTAATAATTACAGTTTGGATTCCTAAGCTGTGATATCTAAGTGATAGGCTGTAAACCCATACTTTAATTATTTACCTAACATATTTGATAAATTCTACAGTTTTTTATACCACAACCACTGCTAAACTTCAAATACATGCCAAAATCAGTCAAAAAGGCAGCATGAGAAAGTTTCTGGTCTGTCTCAGAAGAAATAATGTATTACATTACTGCCTCTTAATAAGATGATTTTATTAGATTTTTAAATGTGAATTTTTCCAGTATGGGAAAGGATCTAAGTGATAAACTGAAATTTTCTGTCTAAAGACTGGACCAATATGCAACATTTTGTTTCTGGTACTTTTTCAGGGGTCTTTATTGCAGAATAATCATAATCAGAAATCACAAATGTAGACTTAAAAAATATATCTCACATTTCAGAGGCAATACTGCACTGTCCTGAACATGGTATACATTAACCTAATAGGTGAATTTTATGGTTGAGTAACAGTGGTGCAGTCTCTTCCAGATTAATGTGCATTGATATCATGAATAGACTGTATTTTTGCATACTTTTAAGTAAGAAAAGCCTTCCTTTGAGTAAGATAATTTCCAGGACACACAGGGCACAACAAGGCTGAGAAAATATGACATTTCCTCTGCTCCCTGACCAGTTTAATTACTCTGCACTAGATTCAAAAGAGAGCTACAATGGATTTACAGATCTTCTTGATATAAGATGGAAAGTCCCTCATTACCTTCAAATTATATAGCTCGTAGACCTCTTAGTAACAGGGTTGTTACAGCACAAAGGCCTAAGGATACCAACATGGCAACAATTGTAAGAAGATAAGTAACCTTTATGAGATTGCTATAGCTAGGAAAAGAAAGGACAAATATTCTGAAGTGCCAGCTTTTCCTTAAATATCTTTCTTGGCTTTCTTGTCTGTTTTTTTCCAAATGCACTATCCAACTTAATGGAAAGTGCTTCATCTCCTACAAACGTTGCCTAGTTAGTTAGTCATGTACTTACTTCTTCATTTAAAAGCAAACCCCTGGTTTTCTACAACTATATAATCCCAATGTTGCTGAAAGTTTCTAATCAGAGTCCATACCTGTCGCGGCAGCTTGCGGTTGGTAGGGTGCCGCGACCTTCCGAAAGCATCTCCAGATGGAAGCTGCTCGGCAGGGCCACTACATACACACCCACACCCACACCCACACACCGGATAGCTTCTTTTAATGGATTGGGTAAAGGAGCAGGAAGGGTCTTCTTATGGGGTTCCACAGGACAGGTTTATTGTAGCCATGCACATGAAGGGGTACAGGGACAAAGACAAAAGAGCATGGGAGGGTCCAGGTTTATATATGGGGTCAGTAGGGGCCGAGAGACCATCAGGGACCAATGGTCTGAGGACACGAGGGTGGTACACNGCTAGGAAAAGAAAGGACAAATATTCTGAAGTGCCAGCTTTTCCTTAAATATCTTTCTTGGCTTTCTTGTCTGTTTTTTTCCAAATGCACTATCCAACTTAATGGAAAGTGCTTCATCTCCTACAAACGTTGCCTAGTTAGTTAGTCATGTACTTACTTCTTCATTTAAAAGCAAACCCCTGGTTTTCTACAACTATATAATCCCAATGTTGCTGAAAGTTTCTAATCAGAGTCCATACCTGTCGCGGCAGCTTGCGGTTGGTAGGGTGCCGCGACCTTCCGAAAGCATCTCCAGATGGAAGCTGCTCGGCAGGGCCACTACATACACACCCACACCCACACCCACACACCGGATAGCTTCTTTTAATGGATTGGGTAAAGGAGCAGGAAGGGTCTTCTTATGGGGTTCCACAGGACAGGTTTATTGTAGCCATGCACATGAAGGGGTACAGGGACAAAGACAAAAGAGCATGGGAGGGTCCAGGTTTATATATGGGGTCAGTAGGGGCCGAGAGACCATCAGGGACCAATGTTCTGAGGACACGAGGGTGGTACACAGGCGGGGTTAGGGTATGGGAGCCAATGGGGAAACATGGAGGGAGTGGCTAAGGGGCAAGGGCCAATGAGAGAACGGAGAAGGGAGAACCTTCTACATCAGGGACACGTAAGGTAGCAAGGGGCGGGGAGGCCAATGGGCCAACCGGGGGAGCAGAACTGGGGTGCGTTAACGTAACGTAACTAAGGAATGCTGGGAGAGGCCTTTTCTGTCACCCTAACTGGGGGAGGATCTTTACACCTAGGGACTGTCCCACCNGTTTTCTACAACTATATAATCCCAATGTTGCTGAAAGTTTCTAATCAGAGTCCATACCTGTCGCGGCAGCTTGCGGTTGGTAGGGTGCCGCGACCTTCCGAAAGCATCTCCAGATGGAAGCTGCTCGGCAGGGCCACTACATACACACCCACACCCACACCCACACACCGGATAGCTTCTTTTAATGGATTGGGTAAAGGAGCAGGAAGGGTCTTCTTATGGGGTTCCACAGGACAGGTTTATTGTAGCCATGCACATGAAGGGGTACAGGGACAAAGACAAAAGAGCATGGGAGGGTCCAGGTTTATATATGGGGTCAGTAGGGGCCGAGAGACCATCAGGGACCAATGGTCTGAGGACACGAGGGTGGTACACAGGCGGGGTTAGGGTATGGGAGCCAATGGGGAAACATGGAGGGAGTGGCTAAGGGGCAAGGGCCAATGAGAGAACGGAGAAGGGAGAACCTTCTACATCAGGGACACGTAAGGTAGCAAGGGGCGGGGAGGCCAATGGGCCAACCGGGGGAGCAGAACTGGGGTGCGTTAACGTAACGTAACTAAGGAATGCTGGGAGAGGCCTTTTCTGTCACCCTAACTGGGGGAGGATCTTTACACCTAGGGACTGTCCCACCAATGGACTCTCCTGGTCCCTAGGACTGTAGGCCTGCCGGCCTCCACACATACCCTCAAAAAGCTTATCTCTTTAACAAATCTTGTCTTTAGCATTGCAATATACACAGCAGTTTTGTCATACAGAGCAGTGACTCTGTGTAACTGCTGCAAAATGCCTTCAAAACAGCTTATATAGTTTCATATCTTTTTAGTGAATTATTACACAGATTTCCTTATAAAGTGTGTCCATTTGTAATGATATTGTTAGAAGATTTCTCTCAACTGATTTAAGTTTTCAGGTAGATTTGGGCCTGTTTAACCATCTTTTGGGTTCTTACACTTTCTCAGGTTGTTCAGTCAACATCACAAATATTAACTTGTTATTTGCAAATGGTAGATAAAATGTAACTGCAAAGATGAAAATACATGTGTGGAGCCTGAAAGAAAATATGCATTTTCGCTACTCTTCTTTTATTTAGCTTTACTAAGACCTCCAGTCTATCAATAATTTTGAATCTCATATTTTAAGACCTGTGAAATCTAGCAGAAATATTTTTAACATGTTGCGTGTCACCCTTGAGACTGCAATATGTGGGAGCTGGAACTGACTAGTCATGCTAAAAAAAAGCATTTGCAAAAACTTCCAGTACTAAAATATTTATGGTCTTTCCTCATTTAGAATATGAAAAGCATTTCAAACCAACTTCCTTTGCAGCTTTTGATGTGTTACTGAAACATAGAAGATAAAAATAATATAAAATTAAAACTGAGGTGAAATACAAATAGTTGTTCATTATACAGAATGTATGAAAAGCCTTGAATAGGTTTTTTTTCAGGAAATTTGCTAGAGATCTGAAAACTCTCAAGTTTTTTGGGGAACACTACTCTTCAAAGAAGGGTGAATTACATGGATTTGGGTAGCATTCTTCCCTAAGTCCCTGATTTAGATATTGATGAGGAAACAGCAACACATTTTGGTAAGAGAAAGGATTATTGCTGTAACTCCACCAAACTATCATAAACTAGTTAGTCGGTACAGAACCACTGCAGAACTAGGGGGGTTTTATGCTGTGGAAGAAAGACTTGAAACATTCACTCTTTCAGCAAAATGGAGTGTATTATTTTTTTCATCTATAACTTCCTGAACAAGGTAAAAGTTTTATCACCAAGCTGTGTCTTTAATACACAGCATTCCTCAGAGAGAACTTCTAACCCAGTTCAGACAATAGGTTTTGATCAGTCTGAAGGTAGCAGTTTGGCCTCATATGAAGTACTAAAGCAGAACGGAGTAAGAACATTATCAATTTTTTTTCCTTATAAAAGTAGCCTCTCCAGAGGCTTTTAAGCTCTCCAAAGATTTTCAAAAATTTGGCAAAGTTAAAATTGAGGTATGCTAAGAAACTTTCAGGATGTTCAGCTTTGAGTGAGGTTCTGAAAAGCTCAGGTGTTTCTCTGTTTCTTCAACAATTCACTCCATCAACACTGCCCAGCAAGTACAATCTACAGAGAATTTAATCTATTTGCATTATCTCTAGCAAGAAAGGTGGAAGGAGACACAAGCCTTGAGAAAAGATATCTTGTACCCAGTGAGGAATCCAAGTCTTCTTTACATGAGAACCATTCTGGACAATCTCTGTGGTTCAAGATGAATTGGCTACTGTTACCAAAATTTGTTCTTCAGTAATTTCTCTGTGAGCATTAATACTAAGTTCTCACTAGCCAGCCAAAAATCATAAGCAGTTTAAAGAAGACGGTAGAGTGCTCTCTCTAAACCTCTAGCAAGTGTCCTCTGATGTGAAGTGTATGTGCCATACAGATTTTCTGTCTCTTGAAAATCAACACCTGAGCTGTTTTTAGCCATTGTTGGCTTGGGAATTTTTATGTTTTGCTGTATTTTTTTGTTTTGTTTTGTTCCTTAATATTTTTTTATTCACCTTTGACGGCTATATAACATTTAATTAGATAAATAAAAAATTGACATCTGGTACTAGTGAGATACATACATACATACATAAAAACAAGGCAAGAATAGAACAGACCTTTCATGTCATCGTCTCAGAAATATCATTCTGGTTTATATTCACTCAGAAACAGATGAAATGTGCATGTTTTCTTTCCTGCTAGATATATAACTCCTGATAAAGAAATGCTGGACAGCTTTGTGATTATAAATTTTTCAACTTCTTTTTCAGTCTTTTTAGTCTTTACTAACATTCAGTCTTGCCACTGCTCAAGTTTAGTCACTTAATTTGTTGCTAATGTGAACATGCAAATACATGATCAGAACCTTCATTTAAGCATGTATACAAGGTACAGGCTTTATAAGCACAAAGTAATAATGCAAATATATCAAACAAGAAGAGGTTTACATATTCAAACAGGTGTGCAACTTTTATCTTGCCTAAACATCTGTTAGGATGGTTAAAATCACATGAAAATCAGGTATGGAGTGTGCATTTTGTTTGCATATGCAAAATCTGCAGCACTTTTAGAGGCAGCTTTAATAGTTTATAAACCATAAAAGAATGGAAGACATTACAGGCAGGCACATGAATATCTATATACACATAAATAAATATGTGTGTATATAAATATTTATATGGTATAAAATCTGGTACTATTTTTCTCCTTATTAACATGAATAGAAAATAGAGTTGAAAATATTGTGTCTTTCATAGGGAGGTTGTTTTTAGGGTAGAGTTTTTCTTGCAGCTTTCACTTAAATTTGCTTTAGTAACTCATATTATTAAGACGAAATTGTAAAGAAAATTACCCTCTCATTCTATTAATTAAGTATCAGAGATGGATCTTCTGCTCTCATGTTGGAGATCCACAGAACAGAGGCACCATCTGAACAGTCACTGAAGGCTGCTTTCATAGACATTGGGCAGAGATAGGGCTCAGCAAAACTGGATTCAAATTTGGCTTAATACTGTGTTTTTCTCTACAAACAACATTTAGACAAGTAGCTTTCATGTGGATGTCTAATGGAGGACTGTAACCTTCCATATTTGCCTACTACTAACACTTTTTTTTCTTCTTGAAGAGAAAATGGTCTTTTCAAGTAATCTTAATGACAAGAACTAATTGCCTAGTGAACAGAGTTTACACAGCTCCTGTCATGGGAATATTTGAAAACCTTATCATATGTTGGGTTTTTTTACAGAAACGAGAGACAAGATCACTGTGCATCATTAAAATCAGTCCTGTTGAGAAATCAAATAGATGTCTCATGGTGATTCTCTATTTAACTTAATATAACTTAGAGGAAGATTCTGCTTTTCCAGCACAGCCTTGGACATGGACAGTTTAAGATGAGGTGTACAAAATCTTCAAAGTTGCCTTGACTCTTCATCTAAAGCAATAAAAATGTTTCTATCATTTATTTCATCTGGATTTTTAAGTGCTTTTGCTGATCATGTCCCTGCTCGGAATAACATAGAATAGCCTTTGGTCCACAAAGCTGCTTGAAATGAGGTTTTCTCAGATCTCTGTGGAGAAGCTATTCAGCCATGTACAAAATACTGAAATCTTTGTAACAGGCAACAAATATTTCTGTGCATGTTTTCATAACTATCACAGAATAAAAGACTGTGGAGAGAGGTTTGTTGTTAAAGCTTTTATATGTCAATATATTCTTAACAATGTTTATATGAGGTTTACTTTTCTATCAGGAGGACACTGGAATAAAATAGTTTGCGGGTAATCCTATTTTACCTATATTACAGTGCAATCCCTTACATAAATTGAATGCTTGATTTAAACACATATTTCTTTAATTTAACACAGAGACAGCAGCCTTGGAAAAAAACACCCAACAACCCACATATAAATCTCAGTTCCTTTTCCCAGAAAACTTATTTTCTTACAGAATAAAAGAAAAATTACAAAACAAAATGAAGAGAAAGAAGTCAAATTCAAAAGCTCTTTCATATCCTCTGACTACATTGCTGCATTCTAGTTCTGCAAGGAGATATAGTGCTCTTTCTTATTAGCTGGCACTGCAAGAATTTAAGTGACCCAGCAGTCAACATTTCCCACTGTGGCAAAAACAATTTTGTAATTGTCCTGTGAATTAGGAAAGTGAACTCTGGGAGGATTCTCGCATTGGGTATTTTCTTGGGCGATGATGTGGAAATAATAGATTTAATGAGAACAGTGTAACGATGTGAAATACAATTTCATTCTTGAGTAAATTTCACATCTTTTCCAACCAGAAAGTGGAATAACGTAAAGCTTCAAGCAGGGAGCTAACCTGGGGATCCTGCTGCTAAACACAAATAACTGAATGGCCAGATTTGCATTTCAGCAGACGTGGATACAACACAGGAAAAAATAAACAGGAAAGCGTGAAGTGGTGAGAGGCAGAAACGACAGCATTTTTCACATGCTGTGGGATTCATTCATGTTACTACCCCTCCACTGGCAATGAAAATTGCTTGATAAGAACTGAACCCCCCACTGAAAAACTGTACCTCAACATGTGCGGTAATAAACTAGGAATTATGCCTGTATAAATCCTGTACCCTAGGAGCAGCTGTACTCCAATTACCCAGCAGTGTCTGGGTGAGTGGGATGTGCTGAAAGGTTAAACATAAAGAATCACTGAGTGCCCTCTGCTGTTCCCTCGGTCACACTGGGACAATATTCCTACTCTTGCTGTACACGTGCATTAGTCATTGCAGTGATGTGCCAAAGACTCAGCAAAAAGTATTCACAGGGAAATTCAGGAATGGATCTATCCATAATGAAGGCATGGCTCTGCACTATGGTTGCTCTGCCCTGCATGAGGAGATTTTGACTGTCCCTCCTTGAAAGCTGTAAAGGGTGGAACAAATGCCCTCCCTGCAGCAGATGCCAGAGCTGTGTCCCTTTTCCTTGCCACCTGCAAGTCCCCTGCCTTCTGAAAACCCGTCTGGCAACATCCCATACCAGGGATTAGGAACAAGGCTGGTTTCCTAAGCAGTTTATGCAAGTCATCTTATTCCTTATCAGGCCATGCAAATGGGAGAAACAGGGACAAGCAACACTAAGGCTTACTGTCCTATGTTGTCCCTTGGCTGCACACCAGCTTCCTGGACTGGGAAGGAACTTTCTGTACCAGGCATTGCATGAACAAACATTGCTTTCTGAAGCACAGGCTTCTTCTCTATGTAACTTTGTGACCTCAACAGCAGATAAACCTCCAGGAAGGTGACCAGAAAAGGGACTAGAAAAATAGGGAGGAAGCTTGTGAACTTCTCAGTCCTCCAGTGTGGGCACCCATTTCATATGTGATGTCAGCAGGATAAGAGTTCTCTACCTGGTTTACAGGATCCCAGACTCTGTAGTGATGATGGACATATGTCTACATATTCCCATTAATTAGGTTAACATTTAGGGCATGTTGATTTGAATAAGATACAAGACCCAAAGACATAGCTCTAATTTTGTCCTATGTCCCTGTAAGCACAATGCACTACTTTGTGTGATCTACCGAGAGCAAGGAGTTGGCTGGGGAAATGCACACAAGGAGCCACACTTGTTCCAAGATTACAGCAGAAATCTTGTCTTGACCAGCTCTAGAAATTGGCATGTGTTAGTTTTGTCTTGCCTGTTATGCTCCACAGGATAACATCCGTGACAGCCTGATCATATTTCTTTGGAAGAGTTCTAATAAAAGAGCTCAGCTCCTTCTATTCAGTGTACTTCCTTTAGATTATTGTTTTTACAGCTGACTGTCTCTTTACTGCAAAGAAAATTATACTTAGGATGTAAACCATGTCATACTGGGTACAGTAGAAAAGTTTCAGTAAACAACTTTTTGGAATTGCTGAGGATGCTTAGGTCTCTCAGGACTGTAAATCACAAAAAAAAAAAAAGTCAAACAGTGAAATGCAAAAATTGTCCCTTCTCTGGAAACATTAAAGTTAAATGTTCTAAAACAGATTTTCAGACTTACTCTCCTGCATGAGAGGAACATCCTGAAGTTAGTTGAATAAAGAGCATTTCTACCTTTGCATGCTCTGAATAAATTTATTATCCTTTCAAGTAAGAAAGACTGACTTTTACAAGGGTATGTAGTGATAAGACATGGGGTATTGGCTTTGATATGAAAGAGGGCAGGTTTAGATTAGATATTGGGAAGAAATTCTTTGCTGTGGGGGTGGTGAAGCACTGGCACAGGTTGCCCAGAGAAGTTATGACTGCTTCATTCCTGAAAGTGTTCAAGGCCAGGTTTGATGCAGCTTTAAGCAACCTGTCTAGTGGAAGGTCTCTCTGCCCATGGCACAAGATCAGAACTCTATGTTCTTTAAGGTCTCTTCCAACCAAATCAGTCCATAATTATATGACTTATGGGTTGATACAAAGAATTTTTAAATTTTAGCCACTTGTCGAGTCCTTCATGTCATCTGCTTCAACGTATTCTTCAGCTGATGCCAACAATCAAAAAAGTCAGAAGATCAAGAGCAACAAACTGAGAAGGAGTCAAACTGCATTAACAATCTGCCAGCAAACCACAGGGACATTACTCTTGATTCAAGAGAGGAGGCAATGCACAGACCCTCTCTTGAGCCATAATCATAGCAAATGCTGTGACATTCAGTACTGTTTGAAAGCTTTAACTTCATCTGTGATCAAAGTCTGGTAAAAAAATACCTCTTATTTTCTCCAGATATTTCTTCCTGTTGTTTGCTGCTGCCAGTCAGGGTACATACTGATGTGACTGCTTAGACAACAGACCACATAGCCCTTGTAGCTGTTCAAGTCTCTTCTGACAAATCACTGGTATATGTAGGAAAATCAAAGCTATTTAACTCGAATGAAACTTTTTATGAAAACTCCTGTGACTTCTATCAGGAAACCCTTAGATCCTGAAACAGCAGCCCAAGCACTTCTAGTAAACAAGAAAATACCAAAGAAATGGCGATGTTCTTGTCAGCAACAAGAACATCGCCATTCTCTTTCTCAACTTTCTGGCCACTGGTGGCATCACTCATCTGCCATGCTTCATTGACAATTTTCATTCCAAGGGCCAAAAAACCAGGAAACACTGATATACAAAAAAAGCAAGCGAATGATTGTCAAGTAGATCACAGCAGTTGGATTTGCCTTGGAAGAAAATGTCTCCTTGTATTTGGTGGAGTAAGGCCAGCACAATCTGAAATTAGAACTGGAATGTTCTGAAATGAGGTAGGAATATCAAAATATATTCTGGTAAGATATCTATCTAATGAACCTATAGCAATTAATGACCTAGGCTTATACTTTGGGATACTTCCTCTTTCTAGAAAATCTTTAAGAAAGCCTGAGAGAAAACAAACCAAGAGAAAACAAACACAAACAATGTCAGTTGAGATTTAACAGTTTTGAGAGGCACTTACTAGTTCTCATAGAATAAATTTAATGCACTACCTGTATGGCTTTGATGAATTGCTTCTATCAAAGCTAATTCTAGTAATTAATACAGCTTAGCATGTCACACAGTCAGAGCCCTACATCTGTGCTGTGCAATCACTGTTCAGCTTTATGGTTCTTGTGTATAATCAGCCTCAGTGTGATTCAGTTTACAATGGTGCAAATCAAGATTCATTCCAGAGCGTCAAAACATCCTCAAGACTGCTGTATTGTCCTTCTTTCCATCTTCCTCCATACTGTCCTGTAGTTTGCTAGATATTTTGACAGTGGATGGATACAGAGCTGGACTCCCTTTGGAGGCAATGGAGAGAAAACATTTAAAGGGCAGGATCTCCTTCATTTTTAAGTCAACTTTTGAAAAGAGGCCCGTTTTGTTGTCTGCCAAGAGATATTTCTTTCTCCCACTGATCTAAAAAGGAATCAAGGTAACTATATCATGTGCAGCCCTCCACACAGCAAAGCCCCCAGGCCAGATGAGATGAATAGCTATTTTAATAAGCCACATCTAGCATGTAAACAAGTACATCTGCATCTTTCTGATGTCTCCAATTTTAGGGCTATTCAACTATTCATATGTAAATTCTTTGGGTCACAGAGCTACCTTTGCCTGCAGTGTCTGACACTGGGATCCTGTACAGCATAATACACAGCACCACAATGACACAAAAGTAGTAGTAAGTTATTTAAGTGACAGTGATGTGAAATCAGATGGACATTAAAAACATACTCTGTAGGATCATAATGGGAAACAAAATAAGAGATAGAGTCAATAAATCAGAATTACATTATTTCCCTTACTTTTAACACAAAACCATAATCACTTTCCTGCAATTCATGTTCCACACTGCTCCCCACCCCCCCAAAAAAAAGAAGTTTCTTGATCTACGGTAATCTAGTAATACAAGCAGCTAGCACTTGCATAGCACTTTTGTACTTCAAGTCATTTTGCAGATGTTACTAAGTTAGATAATATTCTCCTGAGAAGGAGGTACAGGAGGTAACATTGTCAATACACTCAAGTACTAAATTTGAGGTTATATTCAATTTTCTGCTTTCAGCTCTGAGCAGTTTATGAATACAATCATCCCAGTTTGTCACAAGCAGTTTGAGTATCTCTGATATTTGAGTGAGAAATTGTCAAAAGGAAGACTTTTAAATCATTACATTCTTTATCATATTAAATGTATAAACTTTCTATTCCCTAGTCATCATATTTATCCTCCCAAGACGTCTTGACACAAGTCCTGTAAACCCTTTAATGAGAAATATTCCTAGAGAATTCAATGGGACTTTTCCAACATGTGAAACACAGGAAAGATTAGGACAGAATACCAAGGTCAGTAGAAACCCTCTCAGCTTAGAGAGAAAGATTGTTCTTCCACAAAATAGCCCTATTCTGTTTTGGGGAATATTTTGATATCCTTTTTCCTCCAGAGTAAAATAACGCAGAGGAACTTCTGATTCCCTACAGTGAACTCTTAAGGTCTGTGTTTTGCCCTGGCATCATGTTTATGTCTTTCAAATAAAGAGCATTTAAGCTAAATTTCTTGTCAATAAAACAAGCTTATAAAAAGTTTATCTGGGAAGCTGACACATAGATGGTGGCACTGCCTTGTCTTTAAGCAGTGTTGCACCACTTAATGACAACCACAGCATCAATGAAGTGTAGCAGATTTCTGCCTATAGCAAATGGTAAGCGTATACATTTCAAAGAGAATTAGAGACATATTTTCTCAAAACATGACCTTTGTCATTTTCTCTTTCACAGCTGAAAGATGCTAAAATGTCATCTAAAATCATTATTTGCCTTACGGTTTTAATAAATCCTTACAAAGAAATTAAGCAGCCTACACACTGACTCATGACCAGCTTTTTCCATTTATTTATTAACAGATGCCCAACAGTGTTAAATAGAAAGTGTTCTTCCTTCACTCAGATAATTTTCCATATACAAGAATTCTGTGTTTTATAGGAGATGCTTCTTATGGAATAAATCTCACCATGATATAAAAAAAACCCCCGAAGCCTAAACATTATGCAGTAATAAGATTTTAATGGAGGTTATAAAGCTTGTGTGCACTCAACAGAGAAATTACTAAAGATTGATTTGGATAAATTCTGGCATGAGTTTTAAAACAAAGAAAAAATCACTTATTGTTTCCTTGATAGTAACTGTAGATTATACCATGCTTGGCCAAACAGGCTTCAGTTTGTTGACACAAATCAGAGATGGAAGTAAGATTGTAACAAAAAATATTTTACTCAAAAAATCCTACTCTGAGTGAGTGTTTGGTAAAAAGGCAAGAAATTAAAGAAATAGAGGGCATATCCATGAGGAAGAATCCTTTTTCTCTTTTAAAAAGTGTCTGATAGATATTTACAGTGATGTGGAAGAGAAAGACCAGGAATGTTAAACTATCTGCATGGTCATTTGCCAGATCTGGAAGCTTACAGAAGAACTGTCAAACTCTATTTCATCCAGCCTACAGTCTACAGAGCCAGCCAAAATATAAAACATCACCTTCATTAAGAATTCACGAGCTTAAGAGACACATTACTCTTACTTTTCTTCTTTTTTTCACTGAAATATGAATTTACAGTTACTGTTGAAAATGTTTTGGAAATTGTCTTCAACATTTTCTTTTACCAAATATCATTTGTGATAAATGATAGTGACATAATAAAGTTTCAATATTTTTCATTTATTTCTCAGAGGCTTTAAGGAAAGTGAAAATCTTAGATAATTTGGAAAACTCTTAAGAAGAAAAACAACTAGTTCTCGAAAACCTTTTCTCAGAACAAAGGGTCAGTTTCTAAGAGAAATTGTATTGGGTTTGCATGGTGAGGTTTTGGTAGCAGTGGGCTGCAGGGATGGCTTCTCTGAGAAGCTGCTGGAAGCCTCCTCCATGTCTGGCAGAGCCAATTCCAGGAGGCTCCAAAATGGGTGTGCCACTGGCCAAGCCTGGGCTAATTAGAAAAGGTGATATTCAAGAACAAAAAAAAGTTATTGTGCAGATGTAATTTGGGCCAGAGAAGAGCAGGGTGAGAATATGTGAGAGGAACAGCCCTGCAGACACCAAGGTCAGTGCAGAAGGAGGAGGAAGAAGTGCTCCAGGTGCCAGAGCAGAGATTCCCCTGCAGCCCCTGGTGCAGACCATGGAGAAACAGCTGTCCCCCTGCAGCCCATGGGGGTCCACGGTGATGCAGGGATCCACCTGCAGCCCATGGAGGAGACTCATTCTGGAGCAGATGGATGCCTGAGAGGAGGCTGTGAACTCATGGAAGACCCATAGTGAAGCAGGCTCCTGGAGGGGACCTGCAGACCCATAGAGAGAGGAGCCCATGCTGGAGCAGGTTTCCTGGTAGGACTTGTGACCCCATGGGGGACCCACACTGGACCAGCCTGTCCTTGAAGGACTGCACTCCATGGAAGAGTTGCCTGAGGGAGGGACCCATGATGGACCAAGGGAAGGACTCCTCTCCCTGAGCAGAGACATAATGACCATAACCCCCTTTCCCCATCTCCCTATCCTGCTGAGAGGGAAGAACTAAACCTGGGAAGGAGGGAGGGGTGGGGAGAAGGTCTTTTTCAGGTCTTATAAGGTCTTACTTCCCATTATCCTTCTCCGATTTTGTTAGTAATAAGTTCAGTTAATATTCTCTGATTCGAGTCTGTTTTGCCCACGACAGTATTTGGTGAGTGATCTCTCTCTGTCCTTAACTCATGAACCTTTCACTAAATTTTCTCTTCCCTGTCCAGCTGTGGAGGGGAGTGATGGAGAGGCTTTGGTGGGTGTCTGGCATCCAGCCAGGGTCAACACACTACAATGCAACTGGATAATTTCCTGTATATAAAAAAAAGTCTTGCCAGTCACAGCATTAGAATCAATATTATTAAAAAATATCTTTTCTCCTCCCATACAGTGAACCCCTATTAGAGGTTCATTATTTGTGTAAATAACTCTGGCCTACTTTTACCAAGACACTTTGTAAAGTATTTCCTCAATTCCTTAAAACAACCCCTGGAGAAGAAACCACTCACTTGGCATTCAGGAACCTAAAGTTTCTTCTGGACAAGAAATTGTTCTTTGTTTTAAAATGTTCGAGATCTTTTCAGGAAAAATGTGTGTGTGTTTATGTGTCTCTTACGGGTATTGAAATATTTTTTGGCATAAGGACTCAAACCCCTTCGCACACCCCACTCACTTCTTTGAATCTGCATAGCTTGTTCCAGCTCTATAGACCATGTCAGGGTCTTCGGGTTATTTGTGGGGATATATCAAGCCACACAGATTTTCAACCATATGCTGAGTAGATGGGCCAATTCAATCATGTTTGCATGGTGCTAAAGTGAATCTACAATATCTCTTAATGCGAGTTGCATCTCCCTTTGTCTTACGTCCCACCCAGACACACCCAGACACACCCAGACACACCCCCACACACCCTCCCCCACACACACCCCAGCACGGTCTGCTTGCTCTGCTGATCAGCCAGCACTCCTGACACCTAAATAAATCCTTGTGACATGCTGTATCGAGCCTCTGCCCTTGCCAGACAGGGATTTACATGAAGGAAGCAAAAAAAGGAATGCATATGTGTCTCACATGCAAACACTGTCTTATTTCACATGCCGTGAGCACAGAGCAGAAGAAAGGAACATCAGGTGTAAAACACCATGCATTCAGCTCATGGTCGTGCACTGCTGTGCTGATGGGTACAAAACACTGCAAGACAGAAAGGATTTAGAACCAATCCCAGGTTATGTGGAGCGCAGCTTCACCAGCCCTCAACAATGCGTAATATATATGTAATATAAAATATCTATAAACAGTTTCGCAAATTGCATTTTCAGTCCTGGAGTCAGTTTTTAGGAATCAGCTGGTGACCCTACTGCAGTACTCCCATGTCTCTCTAAAGGTGAATGCACCTTAAAGTCTAAATGGTACGAGCTATGACATTCAAGTTATAAATGAGTGATAAGTAGGAAACTAAAGTTAGTCCTTGACTTATAATAGTGATGCAGTTGGGTTTCAGGGTGTGCATGCACTAAAATTGTAAATTCCCTGGGTGTTCCAGGAGCTGGTCATCTAAAGGGATGAGCTCCCTTTAGGGAATGGTTTGAGACAAAGAACCTGATGCTTGCTGATTGACTGAACCATCACAACTGAGTGCTGTTACAGGTGGCAATTTCAGACTCTTCTAGAGATTCCCTGGGCAGTTCCTGCTGTGTCCAGCCCACACTGTACGCTTGAAGGAGGTGTTATTCTGGGTGGACAGCCTGTCCCTTCTCTCCAGCCACACCTTAATATGGCCCTTGCTTCAGGAGACATGTTTGACACAGATAAGACATCTCTGAACAGCCAGCATTAACTGTCCTTGTACAAATGGTGTGTTGGCTCTGTCTGGCATGATGTTAACTCTCATGTAGGAGAGTATTTGGTATGTGGTTAAGATATTAAATACATACAAAATTAAGATATTAAATGCATACATCTCCAATCTAGCTGCAGATGTCACTGTGAGGATCTGTGCAAGAGAATCCCTTTGCCAACTGGTCAGTTACCAACTGTCCTGAAGCTTCAGGAGATTTGATAGCCCATGCGAGTGTTACCTAAGGCAAGATCTGAATAAATGAGGATTTTCTCTCTAAAAAACATTCTGCCATGACTTTCTCTGAAACAAAATCCCTGCCACTCACAGAAGAACCCTCCCTCTGTGTTTTGTACTAGGTCTCACTGTCCTGCCTTTTAAAATTTATAATTAATGGTGTGTCTTCTTCTGGAGTGATTAAAGCCAGACTATACAGAACTATCAAATAGAAGGGGAGGAGAGGCTCAGAAGCTGGGGCTACAATAATACACTAAAACCAGTGACAGAAGAAATGTGTGAGAGGGGCAAAAGGTGACTGTGGTGAGGGAGGTCTGTGATCAAATCAGAAGGACACGTCGACAGGACTGATCAGAGTCAGAATCAAGGAGCTACCTGAAAAATACCTCTAACAGAGACTGACAGGGAAGGTTGAGTTTCAGTGTGCTTCTTCAATGTGTTTCTTCTCCCAGAAGAAGTGATGATTCTCCACTGAGGTTCCTCACTGCTCATAAATACAAGGGCTAACAGCCCACTACCAAACCTGGCCCTAAGCCCACGCAGCCAAACCCCAACAAAGGAGCATGCCCTCAGGGCCTCCAAAACAACAGTAAATCCCAAAAGGCAAAAAAAGACCTTCTAGCCAAGGTGCTTGGAAACTCCACCTTATATCATTAATATTTCCTGATTAATAAGCATTTTATCTTATTTTGTTCCTCATCTACTTTCAAGCCATTACCAAAGGCAAAATAAATAATGATATTAATTATTCTCTGTTGCACAATCATTTACCAAGAATAACTCTTTCCACCTTTTGTATTTGGTAATGTTTTACAAAATCTTTCAGCAATCACAATTTTCTGTGTTATTCAGATGCTAGGAGGTTTGCTGTAAAGATGGAAAATAATAGATGTCCTGCCATTTGAGACAATTCACTACAGAGAGACAAGCCTATATTACCACTCCCCCTTGAAGCAGTAACAAAAAGTCCATTTCCGATTTCGATATTGCTACTTCTGTCAAGGATTTTTCCTTTGTCATGCTTGTGTAACTTCTACAAAAGCTAGTAAGAGTTTTTTATCTCATTCAAAGCAGACTCTTCTTCCCAAATCCTGTAACTTAAACTACTTTATTCCCTAACTGATCACCAGTGACAGAAATCCTGAAATATAAAACTGGTTTATCTTGACTCAACGTCCAGGCAAATTTTTTTGTCACTTTTATCTCAAGATAAATAAATGAAGTTCTGAAGAAAATCCAACAAGTGTTAGGACATACATCATGTTAAAACACTGCAAATACCTCAAGTATTTAATCCATAATAATTTAATGCATAATAATAACACATTGCTGTCATGAGAGGGTCAAAAAATAGAAGTTGCTTCATATGGTTCTAGATCTGTGACTGTTTAACTGATACTTAAAATACTTGATTTTTAAAAAGTAAGGTTTAGTGTGAATAATTTTTATGTGCTGAATGTAAAAGCATTACACTAGACATATGTGTGCAAAAACCATTATTGCAGATTTATAGACTGTTATAGCCTATAATAAATACATAAGCCTGCAGGTTAATTTCTTATGTGTTTAAGAGATATAAAAAGACAATGAGTAGAGGCAATGTGCAGTGTTGGGCTTTTGTCTCTGCATGCAAATAGTAGCATTGAACTAGGCTGTCAGGAGCCCAGGTGATCAGTGCTTTCCCTCAACCAGCCCTGCTCCGCCATCCCTTGGGCTTTGGCCACCATGCTCCCTGCACAGATGCCTGGTGCCACTGCCATACCCAGGGGACATGGAGAGCTACTTGCACCCATCCTCTGGCAGGTCACCAGCTGCTGGATGGCAGGAAAGTAGGGTATTTATTGTGTTATTTTTTACTTCTTTATTTCTTTCTTCAATAATTTGCCTTCTCCACAAGTCTGTTCCCTACCCTGCACAGGGCACCAATAAGTGAACAATTTCAGGAATTATTTCCAAAAGTCAGCACTGCCAGAGAAGGTGATATTAAAAAAGCAGCACTCAAAATATTGAAACATTTCCTGCGTTTCTCTCTCTCTTTGAAGTTATGCAATAAATACCATCCCGTGGCCAAGCATTAAACGTGAAGAAGTGCTGGAGTTAAAATCCACTTACTTACACCAGGTCATTCATGCCCCATTCTCCAACTAGGCTGATGTTTGTTGAGGTGGAACAAATATTAGGAATATCAGTCTAAGTGTCTTTGACTTTTCATCAAAATCTATGTCTAGTGAAGACTTAGAAGTCCTCCTGTGTGGGGGCAGCTGAAGAGGATCATACATCTTCAGAGGTGAGGAAAGTCTATGTTTGGGCAGCAACGCCATCCTTATGCACTCCCAAAAATTGAAATTCTCTGTCCAGCTGGGCTTGCTTGCTTCTTATGTATGTTCACTGCATCTGTGGACAATCACCATCTTGTCTGCAAACGTACCCCAGACTTCTGAAACATTTTTAATAACTTATTCAGAGCAATGTTGAGAAGTCAGTAGGTTCCCCTGATGCATTTCAACTCTGTCAAACCAACATTTGAACTTGCTCAGCACAAGGAGCAAAGCATTGAATTAAAATGGTGAGTTGGAAGTAAAATAAGGCGAAAAAATATGTGAAGCAGAGAAAAAAAGAGAAAGAAAAAGCAAAAGGAGAAACAAAAGTAAAATTAAGAGAAACAAATGCTGTCAAGAGGAGCAAGAGTATTTGCTATGCTGTTGCTTCTGTTATATTATCTGCTAGTTTAAATTCTATTTTAAATGAATGCAATTTTAATTCAACATGGAGGAATACAGAAGAAGGCTCTGTAGCTCTAGTTCTTGTGGTCTCAATTGCTACCTAATTTGAATCTTCCCTGGAAAGAAAGAGGTCCCCTTCTTTTTGGCTATATTGGCAAACTTTTTTGCTTGCTGGTAAGAGATGGACAAAGATCAGAAAGCATATGATGACATTGCAGAGTGCCTCACAGCTGTCCGTAAGAAATATTCTGGTAAAGCAGTTCAAGAGTCACAAACCGGGCTACAAAACTGTTAAGGTCAGCTAAGAGTTCATGAGAGGTAGAACTGAGAGATTTTATAGTTTTCTATGAGGTGAAAATGTTTAGGTTTGAACTCCTGCTAGGGGAAGGTGATCCTTCTTTTCTACTCAGCACTGGTGGGGTATATCTGGTGCTCTGTGTCCAGTGTTGGGCTTCCCAGTACCAGAGAGGCTCAGGCACACCGGAGCTGCAAAGGGCCAGGAAGAAGATTCAGATCTTGCAGCATCTGCCATACAAGGAAAGAATGAAAGAGCTGGGACTGTTTGGCCTGAAGAAGAGATGGGTTATGGGGGATCTTATTGATTGTGTAGAAATACCTGGTGGGGTGTGTAGAGAGGATGGAGCTGAACTCCTCTTAGTGGTACCCTGTGACAGGACAAGTGCAAATGGGCACAAATTAAAATACAGAATATTCTATTTAAGCTTAAACCCCCTCTTTTTCCTATGAGGATGGACATGCAATGGAAGAGATTGCCTTGAGAGACCGTGAAGTTTCTATGCTTGGAGATATTCATAACCTGACTAGTTACAGCCCTGAGTTACATACTCCACAGGACCCTGGCTTTGCACACAAGGGTTAGACTTCCTACCTCAATCCCATTCTGTGATTCCATTACCAAACCAAATGAAAAGAGAAAATCACCATTATCTAGAAACAACAAGGTTACAGCCACAAAAATCTCGCAATAAAAATGTGAAATAGGAATGCTGGTATTGTTGATACAACCTGACTGGAGCTGGGTTAGCTCTGAGACTCACACAAGTAATTTTTGATCACAAATTGCCTTTAAATGTACAAGTTTTGATGTAAATAAATATTTTTTACAAAATCTGGAGATAATATTCATACAACAAGGAGCTTACCACAACATTGGAAACAATCTGGATGAGCCCATAGTGTATCCAATGGGAGTTTTGACAGACAATATACATACTGAAAGTTTAATAGAGGACTTGAGATTTTGAGGTCTTTTCTAGTAGGAGTCACTCAGAACTAAAGAACTGGAAAGGATCTCTTCTTGCTGGAGATTTTCATGTATATACTTGGAAGGTTTTAATCTGAATTAATTTAATCTGAATTACACTGTTATATTATTGCCTGTTTGCTTTCCATGTTCTCTTCAGCCAAAATTATTAAATGTTTTTCTTTTGTTTCTGAAGCAAAACTGCTATTCAATCACTAAGTTAAAGGATCATTTCTGATGAGTTAGATAAAGGCTGTTTGGCTGTCTTCACCTGTTTTAAATCTGAATGTTCTTTAAAGCAGAAGAAGCAGTATTAAATTTTCATTTAAAAACAGCTTAAGCAAAGTAGGAGTTGCAGGGCTGCAGTACTGTACAAATCACACAGCAGCACATGCTGTGTAAGGAATCCTATATAAGATCCCCCTTCCATCTGCAGTGCAAAACAAATCTTACAGAACCATGGCGAAGTGTTGTGGTTTTTACGGGCTAGTCACTGAGATAGCTGCTACATTGTATAGCCAAGTGTACCAAGGTTAACCCAGTGTATGTACAAGGTAAACATAACAGTCTGATTCTCACTCCACTTACACCAGCTTTAAGCAAGCAGGAACTGGTAGTTATTCTGCAGCTGGTCTGGTGAAGGCTTTGTGTCTTCACTGTCCCACTAAACACAGCACCAGAGAGTAAAGGTAGGAAAGCAAGGGACAGCTCTTGGTTCAGCTTCCTCTGATTTTGTTCCTCTGTAAACCCAGCCTTCTCTTTCCACAAGGCTGCTTAGGAAGGGCTAGTTAGGTTATTTCACTGGAAGGTGGGATGTTGCATATGGCATGTGCCTTCATGCCAAAACCGCAAATGCTTTCCCAACTTCTGCAGACTGAACTACAGAAACAAGCAGAAAATACCAGACCACACTTGTGAATGTAAATACAGATGTCATCAGGCATCTAAATAATCCCACTGTGCCATCAGCTTTGAGATCTGTTTATCAACACTGTGCCTTAAGTTTTTCTCAAATGCCTTATTAGCATACATACAGCCAGCGCGGCAAATCAACGTCAACACAAAAACAGTTGCTAAAACAGTTGCTCCCCAGAGGACGATAGAAATTAAAATAAACTACCCATGTCTTTAACCACAGTATCACATTGAGGAAATTATTTTGAGGAAGCCAACATCATTTTGATTAAAAAACTCTCATCAGATGCTTCACCTTCACTGGTTTCTTCAATGACTTTTTAGGACAGGTTTTACTGATTCATCCTAGCTACTTTGCTGAAATAAGATCTTTCTAGCTGCATTTTTCTCACAAGTTACATTGTGCAAGTTAATTAAGCATATTGCTGTCTCTTGATAGAGAATATGATCTGAATTTTACTCAAAAAATTGGAAGTTTACCACAATTTTGAAAACTACATAAGACATTAGAACCTGAAATTTTCCCTGGTCCTTGGTATTTTTTGCAATTAGTCAACAAACTGTATAATTACCTCATTGCACTTGTTATCTATGGTTCCTTTAATAATGTTTTTTCTATTTTCAGTATTCATTAGGAAGTGTCAGGGAAACAAACTGGATTTTTATATTTATGTTCTTTAAAAGCACAAGAAAGTTAAATCCGTTCAGAAAAAAAACCAAGAACATCCCTGAATTCTTAACCAAAACTTAAAGAGGTTTTAGTCAGATCCAGGAAAATTAAAAGAAAGTCATCTGTGCTCCCAATAGTGAGAATCGGTCTCAATGTGAAGATCAGGTATAGAAAGAGCTACATGAAGGACTGTTTGAAATTAGTCCTTTGTGCAGAAGTGAGTAAAAGTGAGTGTGGGTGGATGAAATGAAGAAGGAAATCAGTGGGGTCAGAAACCAGGAAGGAAACAACGTAAGATAGAGACACATCAGCCAGCTTCAGCAATTTTGGTGGGCAGACCCTGTCTGGACACCAGGTGCCCACCAAACGCACTTCTATCACTCCCTTCCTCAACTGGACAGGGGAGAGAAAATACAAAGAAAGGCTCATGGGTCAACATAAGGACAGGGAGAGATCACTCATCAATTACTGTCATAGGAAAACCAGAATTGACTCCCCATTTTCCCTACCTTCTATTTTCTCTAATTCCTCTCCCTCAGTGGCACAGGGGAACAAGGAAAGGGGGCTGCAGTCAGTACATCACACATTGCTTCTGCTGCTCCTTTCTCCTCGGGGGAAAGACTCCTTGCACTCCTCCCCTACTGCAGACTTGGGTCCCTCCCACAGGAGACAGTCCTCCACCAACTTCTCCAACATGAGTCCTTCCCATGGGCTGCAGTTCCAGTGTGGATCCCTTCCATGGGGTGCAGTCCTTCAGGAACAGGCTGCTCCAGCATGGATCCCCCACAAGGTCAAAAGTCTTGCCAGAAAATCTGCTCCAAAGTGGCTCTTCTCTCCACCAGGCCACAAGTCTTGCCAGGAGCCTGCTCCAGTGCTGGCTTCCCACAGGGTCACAGCCTCCTTTGGGCATCCACCTGCTCCATCATGGGATCCTCCAAGAGCTGCAGGGGCACAGCTGCCTCACCATGGTCTGCACCATGGGCTGCGGGGAAATCTCTGCTCTGGCACCTGGCGTAGCTGCACTCCATCCTTCTGCACTGACTGTGGGGTCTGCAGGGCTTGTTCCTCTCACATGTTCTAAATACCTTTCCCTCTTCTGCACTACTACCATTGCTGACAGGCCCAGCCTTGGCCAGCAGCAGTTCTGTCAGCAGATGGCACTGGCTCCACTGGACATGGGGGAAGCTTTTAGTAGTTTCTCACAGACACCCCCTCTGTAGCTCCGCCTCTACCAAAATCTTGCCACACAAATCCAATCCAGCAACACAAGTAGATAGGAGTGAGCAACAAGGAAGTCAGAGATGTCGTGCACATTGAGGTGTAGTGGAAGGAAAGAGACAATACCTGGATCCAGAAGTGGGAAAGGTAATAAAAAAGTTTGCAAAAGATTAAAAAAAGATAGTTCATCTAAGCGGAGGTAGAAGCAAAGGTCAGATGAAAATTCATCATTCTCTCAAAAGCACAGTCCTATAGCTGACATCAAAATCTACAGACTTCTGTTTTCTGAGGCAGAACTAGCAGATTATTATTTGGCTACTGAGAAGAACATTATATGCTATCCTCCATCCTACTCTTTTACAACATGTGCCAAGAGAAATTAAAGCTGTTTGGAAATTAAAGATAAGTTCTGAGGGGGAAAGAGGCAATCAATGTGAAGTGTGCCTAACTGGCTGTAAAATTATACACGACAACTAACACAGAGCGTGGCAGTCACAGCAGAAAATATTTCAGAAAAAGTCACTTGCAAATTTGAACAGGTCCAGGTGTAGCAAGAACATACCAGATACACAACTTGGCATACTGTTTGAAGTGTGCATATCATAGAATCATTGAATTGCAGAATAGGTTGGGTAGGAAGGGACCTTTAAAGGTCACCTAGTTCCAACCTCACTGCCATGGGCAGGGACACCTTCCAGTAGACCAGGTTGCTCCAAGTCCCATCCAACCTGGCCTTGAACACTTCCAGGGATGGAGCATCCACCGCTTCTCTGAGCAATCTGTGCCTCACTACCCCTGAGTAAAGACTTAATCTAAATCTCTGCTCTTTTAATTTAAAACCATTCACCCTTTTTCTGTTACTACATGCCCTTGTAAAAAGCTCTTCTTCATATTTCTTGTGCGTGTGCGTCTGTCTGCAAATTTGCACAAGACAGACCTAGAAATGCTTATGTAGGTGTTGCAAAGTCAACACAGTGCAGTGGAAGGTACCCCACACATAAAGGAAACCACAGCCATTTTGGTTTTGAGATAAAGAAATTACATACCACTTGCTGTTGGAGGAGCACTAAGTTGGTATTGTGCCTTGTTGCTGCTTGCCAGTCTGCAAACCTGAAGTTTCGTTCTTCTTCCTACTGAAAGATCCGTCTTTATGCTGTCTTGACTTTACTCATTAATAATCTCTACAGCCATTATTATAATTCCCCGTAGTCTTCTATTCAAGACATATAAAAATGTAATTTTCCTTTATTTTTATTTATATTTTTATTAAAATATAAGCATACTGTATTGTAATAATTCATTTGTCAGGAAATGGGGACTTATAAAGGAGAAATGCAACTGCACAAAACACTTGAATGAGTGTCTGATAATTGACAAGATGAGTACTGCATGTTCTTGCTTTCCCTGAGGTCTTTGACAAGCAACATATAACACTTTATGTCACTGCGAAATCATATAGGAAGCCTCTAGTACTGAAACTAATATTATCCTTTAGAACATTAATAAATAAGATCTTAATTTTTCTAGAATTAATAATTACAGTCAGAGTGGGATGATCAGCTGGATCTTTTATGCAAATCTGATTAAACAGACAGTGGGGGGTTCTTAGTGATTTTGTTCTCTCTGAAAAAATGAGCAGAGCTCAGTTGGTTGCTCTATAGCACCTCAAGGTCTGCACTCCCCTCCCACCACCAATATATGTATCTCCTCATATGCTTATTCAACACAGACTTTTCATATTTTCCTTTCTTTAATTCTGTTGCTATGGAAATCTTCCCCCATAGTGTCTGCATTGACTCAAAAGTGCTGAAAGCCTTTGAACATGCAGCACTCTTCTGCATCTTCAGGACAGTTTGGAATAATGCTAAACTAATGCAAGTGAAAATTGTGTTTATAAAGAAGTCCTTTCCGCTCTTCTGCTCTTTTCAATGCTTGCATGTCTATTTTAGCAAAATACAAACAAGCATCGTGCATATAACCCTTCTCATACCAAAGCTTCCCAAGGAACTTAACAAATGACACACAGTCTGCAAAGATTACTTGTCAAGTGCTGGAGCACAAGTGCCCCTGGAGAGCAACTGACAACCTCCCTGTAATGCCAGCTTGTTATTCTTTGTCTCTTACAGAAATGAAAAATAACATTTCAAAAGTCAGCACCTAATTACTCTTACTGTATTCAAACAGGACTTTACAAGCTTCCTGAATGTCCTGCAAAGGACTGCGCATCTCCCAGAGGGCACAAAGGGAGACACGGGAAGTTCCCATGTGATGGGACAGGCAGTGCCTCCTTCGATCTCCACTCTGCTAACCTGACATAGCAGGAGACTTAATTCCATCCAACTGACATGAGCAAAGGAGATCAGTGGAGTTTTATCCCTCAGAATAATATAACTTCAGGTATAAAAATGTGTAAAAAAAAGTGAATAGCTATTTCTAGTAGGTGTTAGAGGATGTCTAAATGGAAGAATCAGTAAACATGATCAGAAAACTTTACTTCAAATGAAATGGATTTTTTCCACCTAGAACTCAAGCATCAGTGCATCAGTCATCACTATAAAAAGCTTTCAGTCTTACTCTTGCTTATGATAACACACTCTCCTCCTTTTCTCGTTCAATCACTGTCTTTTACCAGAACACCTTTAAGTATAGAAATTCTAAATTTATAAATCTCTTAAAGATTTGATTAATTAAGCACTCTGCCAAGCTGTTAAGTTGGTTCCCATTGGACTACTTGTGCTTTTATCCTGTTTGGTGTACTTTTTTGGATCAAGAGTTTGACATATTATCTAGTTTGTCACTCACTTCCACCAAAAATGGAATTAAAAAAAGGCATAAAATCCAAATAAATCATAAAATAACATAATAGAACATAACATAACATAACTTTACATATAAATAACCCAATCAACCTAAAAATATTCCTCATGAAAATGCGAAGAAAAATGCTTCATAGATGCTGTAATGACTAGAGTGTGCCTTAGAACTGCCACCATTTTTAACCCATCCACTTGAAGCCTCTCTATAGTGTGAACCATTTCTGTTTCTGAATGAAATTGGAAATTCCGAGATCATCAAGTCCAACCTTTGACCAAATACCTCGATGTCTACTAAACCATATTGCAAAGTGCCCGGTCCACTTGTTTTTTGAAGACTTCCAGGGATGATGACTCCACCATTTCCCTGGGAAGTCTCTTCCCGTGATTAACCACTCTGTCAATGAAGAATTTTTCTTTAATATCCAATCCAAACTTCCCCTGCTGCAACTTCAGTCTTGTTTTGTCTTGTCCTATCGCTACTTACCTCACCACAAACTCCTTTCAGGTAGTTGTAGAGAGCAATAAGGTCTCCTCTGAGACTCGTCATTAATCCTTTACTTGTGCCGTTTTTGGATGTCTCCCCTCAGTGCCATGTACACAGTTATGATTGTAACAGGGAACTGGGGAAGGATCCCTGCTGGTATGATCACATATGGTACCAATGAGGTAAGCACCAGCAGAAGACCCAGTCCATAACTTTTCCTAAATTCAGTATCACATTATTTCTTTCATAATGAAATGCCAGAATAGCTCACTGCAAGTGGAAAAAACAGTGTTCTGTGCCTATTACACTTATTTTGTTATCTCCTTGATCATTTTGAAGTAATCTGCGGATAATTCAAATCCCTTTACTGATTTGAGCAGCATGTGTGGAGATGCACTACAGAGCAAGGCAGTTAATGTCCCTTTGTAAGTATTTTATCACAATCACGCCTGGGATACCACATTCAGTTCTGGGCATCCTTGGAGAGCTCTGAGGGCCAGCGAAGAGATATTGAGGGCAATAGGCAGAACTCATCCTTTGTGGGGAAAATCTGGAGGCACGTTCCAACTGATGTTTTATCCAGTTATTTCTCTTCCTTTACAGTATTCCAGGAATGAGCAGATTCAGTAACCAGGGAGGTGGCAAGAGATGGGTCTCAATTACAAGTCGTCTTTCCCAGTAATTGATAAAAATGAGGTAACAATCAGCAGAACATATCAAATTTCCCTAATTTATTAGAAGACCTGTATTCTAGATACTCAAAATGTGATAGTAACATAAGAAATAACTTTCTTGATAATTAAAACAAGTTTTCCTTTTTTCATTTCTTTTCATGTTTCGGGAATGACTATTTACAGCTTTTACAGAAGGATGATCATTACTTCCATATATCTCAGCATGAAATATGGAAAAGTTTCATTGATCTTGAGAAGGTGGCTTCAAAGAAAGATGATTGAATTCCGTTTGCCCTGATAAGACTTGATCCTGCTTTTCTGAAGTGAAGAGAGTTTTGTGAAAACCCTAATGGAGACAGGGTCTGTCCTTCAGACAACATTGTTGAATTCAATCTAGGTTAGAAAACATCAGAGTTTATTATTGCAAAGTGTAGATATTTTCTTACTATGAAGGAAAACCATTTTCTTTTCTCTTTCATAGAATTTCTTTGCAAACAGAACATTCAATTTAACTTTTCAATCCATAAGCAACTAAGTACTGTACTGCCAATTCTCAATGGGATAGTTCAGAATTGGTGATTGACAACATAGCTATAATTTTAAAAAGATTAATTCACTGGTGACCTAAATACCAACAGTGTGGCAAACTGGAAAGTGTTCCTAGGCAACAAGGACCTATCGACACAATGAAAATTCCTCCTTCGGAAATCACTACCTGAAGCGAAGCAGCAAAGAATATATATAAGATTTGAAGGAGGGAAAGAAAAAGACGAGCAAGAAACATCCTTATCTTTTAAAAAATCATTATGTGTATTCATATGATTCTGAGTTTGGGGTTTTTTCCAAAGATGGGAGACCTTCAGGTAATCTAAAAGGGAAGTGTTGCCACATGTGATTAGGGAAAAAAGAAATATCATCAGGAGAGCAGAACTGCTTCAAGTGATAGGTAAAAGCAATACTGTATCAGAAATGTGGTCCTTCTTACAGAAAATTCCTGATCCCCCTGAGTTAGTTGAGATCACACAGCAGTTTCCCAAGGGCAGATATGTACAGCCTTCATAGTTCTTGTATAAAAAAACCTTTCTATTATTGCATTAATGTTGCACTCCCTGGCCTAGACATGCCAGTAGCTGACTGAACACTTACTGTGCAAAGTCATGGAAGCATCACTGGAGGACAAAACTAGCTTATTATGAGCAGCAAAACACTTTTTATTTCTATAATATCCCAGTCCTGAGCCCTCAGGGTGACCTACAAAATGGGTCTCCCATCTCCTTCAAAAATGCTTGGAAATTCAAATATGTAATTTGTCTTGCTGCTAAAATTCATGTATAGAGAGACACAGCTTTTCTGTCGAATTAAAAGATAGACCTGCTCACTGTGCCACCTTTCTGTATCTCATAGGAAGCAATAACTGCATCACCCCCCCACTTACTAACACCATGTTCTGTTTGAAATGTATCAGATACCTGTTTCTTCCCATCTCATGCATTATCATAACAAAGTTAAATTTAGCAGTATTGTTCTCAGTCTCTGCTTGATATGAAATGTCCTGCTTCTTGCTCAGGTCTGAAGAGCTTGTGTCTTCAAAGCAGTGTGTTTTTCCACCTCTCTTAGTTCCCTACCTCCCATGCCTTATGACAGGAGCAATGCACACTTCCCACCACAACTCTTTGACTTCAGAATGCTTTCTCCAAGGCCTGTCACATTGAGTCATCTTCCTTTACAGACCTGATGCACTGAACTATGGATGATGCAGTGCCTAAGCTTTATGCTTTAACGATCTCTACTTACACTGTCTTTCCTAATGGGGGAGTCCTTCAGTAGAAATCAATGGAGTAAGATTCTCTCTGGATTTGGCAATTGGAATAAAGGGATGGGTGGAATTGGAAAGGACCTTGAAGTTCATCTAGTGCCATGGACAGGCACACCTTCTGCTAGACCAGGTTACTCATAGCCTCATCCAACATGGTCTTGAACATGTCTATTGAGATCCACAACTTTTCTAGGTGGCCAGTTCCAGTGTCTCACCAACCTTCTCATAAAATGATCTTCCTTATGTCCAGTCTAAATCTACCTTCTTTCAGTTTAAAACCAACACCCCTTGTCCGATCACTGGAGGCTTTGGTAAAAAGCCTCTATCTTTCTTATAAGCTCCCTTTATATATTCGAAGTTCAAATTCTTGAAATAGCCTATACTAATAGATACTTTGCACTAAAATGGTGCCAAGGAATGTACTTGGGCATTCAAACAAGATGCTCCTTTGACCACTAGTGTGGTTGGGTTGGTGTTGGGACACAGCATGGCTCTTTGTAGGAGGAGGATGGGAAGGATCCCTAGTTACACTTTTACTCTCTCTTCTACAGGGATTCTTGGTTTCCCTTTATTCCATTTTCTCAGTCTTTGCTGCTTCATTATTTTTGGTTGATGACTAAACTTCTACCTTATATTTTTCTGTGTGGGTAGGGTTTTTCTAATAAAGGAAGTACAGTGACACTAGCTCTCTACTCAAGTCTCCAAAGGCACTTTGCTGAGACTAGGACTGTGCAGTGATTAACAGCAATCGTGCTCAATTTGGCTTCTTTTGGTCTATTACCTGTCCATAAACAGAGGGCAATTTCCAAACAGTCATTTTCCCCTGTTCCAAATTATTTTGTTATCATGTTTTATGCTAGTGCAAGCTATTGGCATTGTTTATACCTTACGATACCTTATTATACCTTAATATACAATATTAAAATGCTGCCATTTTCTAAAAAACGGTTCAAAACCTCTCATTACATTCATACTTATGCTATTTAAGTAAAAAATACTTCTTTTTTTCTAATTTCTATTAACATATGCTTAAATGCAAAACAGTTTTAAAATTTCACTTTCCAGGACAAGCTATAACAGTTGCACTAGTGGAATGGATATTCAGGTGAAAAATTAGATGTTTTTTCTTCATCTGCAGTGTAAAAATTAAAGCCATGAAGCTCCTGAGTGGGCTAAGAGTTTCAGATTCACAGTTTTCCCTCACCATCTAATGCACATTAGTCCTTGAAACAATGCCTGCTCTGACACCTTAAAGGCAGAAAAGGTTGTTTGGTTTGCTCAGAGTATTCCATAATTAAACCCAATGAAGCTTTCAGTGTAAGTTATTAACTTGGCGGTAGAAACAGACATTTCTTAAACAGAAAACAATTACATCCGATGTGATTAATAAAATTTTTAAGCACACAATATTATCTCGCTATAGTAGAGTTATATTGCAATATTGTCAATCCCAAGTGTTAAAAAACTCTTCCATTCACGTTACTTTACACAATACATTTGAGAATCATTTGCTTGCTTTTTCATAAGGCATTTTTATATTTTCAGGCATTGCTGTCCTAGTATTTAGAAGCAGGCCACTTGAGGAAGGAATCTGAAGGGTTATTCCAGCTCCTGTGGATGGGCAAGGTGAACTGCCGTTTCACCACTAATTCCATACTGTGAGTTACCACCTCTCTGATCTGCTGCCTCTCAGCCAATGAGCACACTCTGTTGCGATCCGATTTAAACCCAGAAAAGCAAGGAAAGCTGTCTCTGTGCATAAACCAGAAAGAACTTAGAAGGTTCTAAATATTCCCAAAAACGAGATTAAAACCAAACGAGGTTAGATGTTGGTGCCAAAAAAATTGATATATTTTATTTAATAGTAAAAAAGGCAAAGAGGAGGGNTGATAAGCAGACATAATGACAAAGCAACTTTTGGAGCTTTTCTTTTATTATTGGGCTCTTACACACCCGAAGCCCTACTAGTCAATAAGACTAATTTTTTAAAGGGCCACAGTTCAGTGGGAAATGTATATGTCAACATGATGGATTCTTAGCATTAAGAAGAGTCAGTTCTATGCTACTAGAGCCTCTTTACTGGCATAATAAGTCGCATGATCTGTGATGAATAAAAAAACATTTCACACAGTTATACTCTGCCAGGACTAGGACTCAAACCCTGTCAAATTCTCCTTGCTTTCAGTTATGTAGAATCAAATCCTTTTCAATAGCTGAACAAAAGCCATTGCTATGCTTCATTTTCCTTCCCAAAATAAGTCTGCTGCAGGTAAAAAAAATAAAGACAGACCTGTCAATGAAGGCAAGTAGAAGAAACTTGTGGATAAATCACTAAGAACAAAATTTTTCTGAGTAACATGAGACTGATTTAAAGCAACATCTGACCAGTAGCTATGAATTATGTCTACTTAATGAAGAAAAGGTGACAGATTTCAATATAGAGAATAATACTAAGGGATAGTTACAGTTTTCAAATATTTCATAGCCAACAAGAAACACCTTTTAATTGCTATTAAAACTGATTGTTATTAGAAGCCATACGGCTAACTTGATTTGGATCATAGTTAGAGGACAGTGTAAAATTCCCAGTCCTTAGTATGAACAGGTAAAAGTGATCTGTCTGACCTCACACTCTCCGTTAACCTGCAGATATGTGACACACCTGAGGAATTTGGGCTCAGAGATACTGCTCCGAGAGCACAATGAGCTTGAGACAAGTGACTTGCGCATCACAAACAGAAGGCTCAGAAGGCTTGCACATGCCCAAATTCACTTTTCTGTTCCTCCCTTACACCAGAGACTCCATCAGAAGAAACATTAAGGTCTATGCTTATCTGAAAATATACATATATATATACCCACATACAGAAGTGCAAAAAATATCTATGTTTAAGGAAAAGCTTTGAAATTACAGAGCTAAGTTTGGTTCTGCCCTAGGACAAGCAAGGAACAGAAACAAGGTCTTTGTTGCAGTCAGGTCTTCTGTATTCACTTTTCCCAATTTCCATCCACTTCTTACTTTTCTAAATCAATACCTACTTCTTTTTTAAAATCCTTAGTCATAAGTTTGCTGTTCGCATCGACTTTTCTTTCATGCCTCATCCTCCTCTTTTTCATTCCCAATTACTACTATAGAGATGGCTCTTTAATATATTATCTGGAATTGAGTCCGGGTTACTCCGGTTGGTCCATCAAGTCCCATTTTCTATGAAGAATTTTCTGGGGAGCTGATTTTTTCTTATTTTTGTATCTTGGTCACAATAGCTTCTGTCTTACGGTAAAACAAGAACAGAAAGCCAGGATAATGTCATCCCTGCTGCAGTTGGGAAAAATAGCAGAGATGCATCAATAATTAGTTTGGACCAGGATGTTCAGCCTAGATAAACAATGACTACAGGGACTATATTAAATAGAAACATATGTGAAGGTAGTGAAGTAGTGTAAAAAAAGGGCACACAAAAGAAATGTTTTGTGCTTTCCAAAGCACAATACAACATTTTTCCCATCTTAGTTCCTTTCCAAATAATGAAAACCCTCTTTTCTTGAAAATGACTGTATAATTTAAATGTTTTTCTTCTTATAAATTTTTTCTCAGTGAGACAAAAACAATAGCAAAGGACAGTGAGCTATCATACAAAGACATGTTTTTATGTTTTAAAAGACAAGGAAAAAACTAGGGACGTTATGGTCACAAAAATATATGTAGCAGGGACAATTTCAGAAATTTGTCAGAAGTGGCGAGTGATACGGAGTTAAGTAACCTTACAATTTCAGTTCCAAAAAATGCTGTTGTCTTTTGTGTCAAGAGTGCAAATCCCTGAAAAGCCTGACCACTTTTAAAACGACGATAAACACATAAGTCAGCCTTATAATCATTGATTGATTCTTGCACTCTGTTGAATGAAGCAATTAGATCAACCATGAAAATAATACCCTGAAGATTTCATGCTTGAAAAGACGAAGACAGAGAGAGAAGGAAAGTTTCATTTTGCATTTGCTTTTTCCACCCAACTTTGCAGGAGTTCAGGGTTCAGACATATGGTGCAGTATGTGCTATCAGTAAAATGACAGCTATTCTTTCACCCTTGGGCAGCAAATGGAAATGTGGCTTGTTTATAAGCCAAATTCTAAAAATAACAAGTGTTTCTTTTAACACAGCAGAATAGTGTGACTCATGCATCATTCTGACATAAACATGACATCTGTTGCAGTCAAGTCATTATGTGCAAATGCTGAAGTCAGATGCAGTTTGACCATTTTCAAAATTACTTATCAATCTATCAAAATTATTTAAGCATCAGTAGGAAAAATAACAGCAATCTGGAGATCATTTCCCAAATATTAGGTGCTGGTTTTATTAGGAACTGAAATCTGAGCTATTAATTCAATCAGTGAAGTTACAAACATGTTAAAAGCAATTCACAATCACCCATGTCATGACATTATATAAACTTAAATGCCTGGTCATCTTAATAGCTTATTTAATGGTTGATGTACTGAAGTGCATGGGGCACCTATTACTGCCATAAACTGACTACAGGGCACTGCGTAAGCAACTAGCAGCCTCTTAGCCTAACCTGTCCATCTATGAAATGGAGGTGATGATAATGCTTTCTGTGTGGCCAATGTCTTCCCTTCTGAGCAGGAACTTTCACCATTAGCTTTCCAAAACTTATGTCTCTAAGATGGCTGTGAGCAGTTACAGCTAATTGCCCAAGATTGCTTGCAGTGAATGGAAAGAGATAGGTACTTTCAGGGACAGCTCTCCGAGAAAATGAGATGAATCACCTTCTGGAAGGATCGCCAGATGGCTATTAACTTAGTCCAGGTGAGTAGTTTCGACTCGTATTTTTCAGCTACACTGAAAAGTTCAGTCAGCTCTGGCAGCTTGGGAGGATGATGGCTGAAGCAGACCAGGGACAGGGGGAAGGGACTCCCTCTCACTCTCAGAAGAAGGCCCTTTCTGGTCAGGGGAACAAGCGTGACACATGTAGGGTCTGTCCACCATTGTTTTTCATTGTCCCGGGCTTGGTGAGCTTTTTGCATGTAAATCACCCTCTCTTTGTACACTTTTGTTATTAACAGTGTTGCTGTTACTGTTTGTTTCCTTAGCTCATTGCTGTTTCCAGTAAATTGTTCTTACCTCAGCCTGTGATCTTTGCCTTTTGTGTCACCAACCAGAGGGCGGGTAGGGGAGCAGCTTGTGGATTTCTTTTTAGTGGGATTATTAAATTGGGGAATACCATTCCTAAACTGTGGCATTCACCCCATTGAACAAAAGTGTAGATGCACTATGCAGAGCATGTTTTATTACTGTACCAACAAGACTGTTATTACTGCCACTAGAGAGTTGTTTTTAGCAGACTGATGTAACAGAGAAATTAATATACGGAAGTACCAGCTTTTCGTGTGTCCTGTTCCACTTCTTATAACATTGCCTGATCTGTGTCATCATGTCAAATGCTTGCTTCATAAAGTGGGGTTTTTTTAGCAAACTTTTTTTTTTTTTGCAGGTGGGATTTGACAGGTGGGTGAAAGCCCATGAAATTAGATTAACTTGAAAGTAATTTAAGGAAAAGGCAAAGTAGACCTATAAGAGCAGTTGTTTTAATTTGGACTGAGCAGCTCAATGCAGCAGTGAAGAGAAGCTCCAATACCCTCCCACAGAACCACAGACATCAGCCACTACCATAAAATAAGTACCCAAGCACCCTGGGCTGGGTGCTCCCTGCCAGCTCATTGCCAGTGTATCAGTGCCTTCTGCCGAGCTCTAAATAAGACACATAAAACCAAGGAAAGAAGGAATGAATAGGCCATGAAATGCAGGGCTTTCGAGTGCATGTGGAGCCTGAGAGGCAAGTCCTGTGTTCCTCCCCAACGACAACTCCGAAGTTTGTGTCCTCTGATGCAACTTTTATACAAGTAGCTTCAAAAAGTGGATGTGGGGAAGGTCAGCCTGAAACAGAAAGACTGAATTCTACTAAGAAAGAGAAGATTTCTTTTCCTAAGAAGGAGACATTTAGGAGAGCTGACTGTATTATGCACTGCACAGACCTCTTTTATGTGAGCTATTGTGCAAAATAATAGGATGGAGTTAGTCAAAGGACTCTCCAAGGTTTTCCAGAATTCTTTCAAAGTTCTTCTAAATTCCCTTTCCAAATCTGTGAGATAAAAAAACATTGAAAACAGGAAAAGAACCTCTCAGATTACAAAGATCAAGAAATGTTTTAGGAAAATAAAAATAAGTACTCTCCTTAGTTACATCACCTGCATACTGATCCTTATCAAATATTTCCTTTATACTGATGTTGAAGTGGCAACTAATTTTGTATTTAATGGAGCAAATCACTCACCATGAGATCATTCTGTGAAGTTCTCAAAGAGTCATATGACAAAATGATTTATCTGGTATCTGTCTTAAACCATCATCCATGCCAACATAAAACACCAACTGTGGAGTTTTGGGTAGCACAGCATTTTTTTACTTAAATTTTGGCTACTGAGTTTATGGCAAGTAAAGACCCAAATCCCTCCCTCAACCAGCTCTACAGATTATTTTCTGAAACCCCAACATGAAGAAGAGCAGCTCTCAGTCCTATTCCCAGTTTGAGGACCTTTCAGAAAAATTTTTCACCGTAGAGGTGACAAAACAGTAACAACAACCAAACGAAAAACCCAGAACACAGCAAATAAATTTAAGAAAAGGTGCTTGCACTCTTCCACACTGATGCATCTTATTAAATTTTCCAGATGATGCCTTTTTATGCTCTCTTTTGTAGGAAAATTAATGTCATTTCTTATTAAATCCAAACTAGTTTTTGTGCCAGGCACACAGCTACTTTCAGATGTCTAGTTCACCAAGGTAAACATTAACATTATTTCCATCAGCTCCTGGAGTTTACTGTCTGATGGAAATTGTGCAGCTGTACACAGGGGGCTAGGCACACTATGGAGAGAGTATGGTTATAGGAAAAATGCACTAATAAAAGTTTCAGGTCTGAAAGATGAGGGAAGTAAGGAAAAAAGTGGTGATTACTGGTGGTTTGGTGTGCAAGAGGACTGGGACCCACAGGGCACATCAGTGTGGATCTAGGGTCCAGACCTAGGTCCTGTGTTCAAAAAGGAGGGCAGAAATGTAAGACCATATGGGCAATGAAATTTAAAAACTGCAGACACTACAGACTAGCACTTCTTTCCATTGTCTGAAGTGTCTCCAAGGACAGTATTTCATCACTGCCATTATTTGTGTTGGGACTTTGTTCACCTTATCTAAAATATTAATAACTAGCAAGTGATCCTGAGAATGCTTGAGTCTGAGGTGTTAATTGAGATGGTGAAATGAAATCTCATCACCTAATAACAATACACAGGGAAGTCTCCTGTCTCCACACAAGTTCTTCTAACAAAAGGAAAGAAATCATCCTCTGTTCTTATACAAACATTTACTGTTTTGTATTTTCTGACACATAAACCCAGTGGGAATTTGGTGCTAAGAAAAAAGTATTTTCATGCCCCATACTTGGAAAATGTCATACTCTATTCCAAACCTTTACATTTTATCAAACGACAACATTTTTCAATTTCTTTTATCTAATTTAGAAAAGGAGTTCCTTAAAATAAAATTACTGGCATTGATTGCTTGCAACCCACTGTTAACATGATTTGCTTCATTAGAAATGATTAGCAGAAGTCCAATCGTTGCTCACTAAGCAATAAAATCTAATTTATCACTTCAATAATGCTACTTCGCGGGATGCCAAGCAGTGGGAAATTTTTAAATTGGGAGAAAAAGAACATATTTTCCTCATATAGATAATGACTGAAACTTTTGATGTCATTTCTGTAGAAAAGAAAAACATAAAAATATACTTGAATTGGAGAGCAATTGTAAAGAGTAAGTATCCCTGATGTCTTTTGTCTTTGATGATTAGTGGTCTTTTAAGATTGCAGACATTGAAGAAAAGTGCTTGTCTTTTATTTATGGACCAAACTACTAGGAGATATTTCATTCTATAAAAGCAGATATTCCAAATAATCCGAACATCAAAAGAAATACTCACATTGAAAATTAATCTCCTGTGCACCCATGTCCAGTCTAGGAGCATCTCTCTTCTCATTAGGCACACTATGGAGTCTTGAGGTTTATGATAAGGTTTATGCATAAGGTTTATGATTTTTCAGCAATGTAATTTAAAAACAGGAAAAAAAAAGGAAAGCAAGAAGTTTTTCTGAACAGGTACTGGAAACTATTGCCAGAAATGCAAAAATTCCAAGCTTCTTGCTTGCAACTGAAAGAGAAACATGCCTGCTACCTGAATTAGAAGAGGTCATTGTAAACAAGACTTTGCTACTGTGCTAATCAGAATATAATTTTAATTTCATGAAAAGCATTCAGAAACACTATATTATCATTCATCTAGGATTTATTTGAAGTGGAGAGTTTTATTGCTATGAGTGTGCTGGTTTATTCGAAGTGGTACCAGTCTCTCAGCATGGAATAAAGCACTTATCCTAGTATACTCTGGTTCAATTTATTGATATTTTCATGCAGCCAAGTACTAGAAGAAGCAAAATTTAATAGTTGCCAACACATTACATTTCTATCTCCTAAACCACATAGCACCACTATCTAATAAGTCACTGTAATTGCCATCAAGATGGTAGTTTTTATATAGACGTTTTTATTTCTCTGATTTTTTTGCCTTCTGTCTGTCCCTGATTTTCAAAGGTCTATTGAGCTGCAGTTCATGTTCTGTGAGAAAGGGGCAGGTTAACATGAGCACTTTCAAATCTTCCTTCCCAAATGTGTCAGGATCTGTAATAAAGCAAAGATCAAACAAACTCTGCCATTACAGAGAAACTGAGGGTGCAGGGGTTGCCTCTGACAAGACACTCAGGCACAGAAGAGTGAGGGATGCATAAACAGGGAGAGGGAATAAAAGAAGGAAAGGAAAGAAGCCCTGTTCTTCTAATCTTTCCTCTTCATTTCCTTCCATAGTCTCTGCTCTGCTCAGAAGATGTCTTTCTGAACTTGAATATTATTAAAAAAAAAAATCTGATGTGGAACAGGTCAAGCAGCACCAGCTTAGTTTTATTAGAAACCAGACTTTAAGACAAACTGTTGGAAATGCTTCTGAGACCCAGGCTGGGGAAGAGGAGCAGGAATAAATAATTGGGGTGAAGGCAATCCCTTTGGTGTGAAAACTTGTACCTAAATTAGAGAATCAAAAGCCTGAAGATAATAAAAACCTTCACTCTTACTGACTGCCCTTTGAATGCACTGGTTAACACAGTGCATTGCTACTTGGGATGCTGAAAAATTTAGTCCTTAACTTGAAAGCCTTTGTCCTGAGAGTAAGATTTTAAAATAAGAGTAAGTCTGCCCAGGAAATCCAGCCTTCTGCATAGCTTGGGGAATGGGTAGTGATTGTTCTTTGATGTTCACTCTCTTGGAAGGCAACTTAGATCACATTTGTCCTTCCTCCTGCCTGTGGCACTGGCTTCTAAGAGAGTTGGTCTGCTTAAATTTTAGCTTTGAATTAAGAAGTTCAGTAAAGGAGCATTAAAATTTGTTCCCAATCTGACTTTGAAAGTCAGTGTTCAGCTTCAAAAGGAAATCTAGCTGCCCATGAACGCTGCCAAGTCAAACAGCTAGGCAGATGCTGAAAGAAGAAAAAAGGCACTTTAGCTTCTTTTTGTGGATCTGGAGAGAGGAAAGGAGGAATCAAATACGAAAGCAAAGAAGGGTATGAAAATTTGTGAGGAAATATATAAAAAAAGGGGGGTGAAAAGTGAGAGGAAAGAGAACTGCTGTGATAAACACAAAATGAGCTGCAAAACAGCCATAAGAAAAAAAGAAGCTAAGAAGGTACACTCAGGTGTCACCTTTGAGGCACAACGTATCAAACTGCCCTTCACAGTAGTAACTTGGTTCATCTTTGTGGAAGGCTACAGTAAAGTGAGAGCCAAGTGAAGCTACCACCATTTTCTCTTGTTCCTCACACAGTTCTTGCCCTGCTCTCCTCTTGCTACTGAAACATTACATGATACTTTCGTAGAAGACTGGCTTTTTATTGCATCCTAAGAGGTTTGTTAACATTACTTTTAACCCAAAATACTCTGAATCACATACTCCTCACCCAGAAAACCACCTTCTCTTTGCCCCTCGACTGTTCTCCAAATATGCCATATGCTGGATGTGCTCTCCGAACCATGAGATGGACATCTCACATTTTGTAAGAGCTTGTCCTTCGTGGGGGTCATCCTTCTGCTGACAGCAGGGAGCACTGCAGAACATTTGCTACAGCTGGAAACATAGTAGTCTGTTCTGTGCTTCTGGGTTACTCCCGATGGATATAACTACGCAGATGGATGATTGAAGGAGTATGAAGACATTTTGTAGTTGTGTATTTAATGGGTGTTTATGCAATCAGAAGAAATCAATACAGTAAGCATTTAATCTCAAAATACTCAAATCAGTAAACATTTTATCTCAAATAAAATACCCCAGCTAAAGATTATTCCAGCTGGGACGTCACTTCTTGAGTGCTTGAATACTTAGCTATCTCAAGATACTTTACAGAAATACAGAACTAGTGCAGAGTCAGGACTTTTCTTCCATATTATCACTGTGTAGTCTCATCCCTTCTCATCAACATAAAATAAGACCTAAAATTAAAATGGTGAAAGACCTGATGTCTACTATAGGTACCCAGTGTGGCACTCCCTGAGCCACTTCAAGCATGACAGAAGGATATTGGTTGGAGATAGCACCAAAAGAATACAGTAATATAATTTATTCACCCAAATAGGTACACAAATGCAGCATCCACTTTGTCAGTAATCTGTGTGGGTCAGCTCTAACTTGTGTATTTACTCTTCTTCCTGTACAGTGCAGGCACATCGTGAGCTGTGTAGCATAGTTTTAGATGCATCCTGTCTTGGGGACTATTTAGAAACACTCAGAAAAACACTACAGAGGATTTTCAGACAGAAGCAGATATTGCCCCTGTTTTGTCTCTATTGTATCCAAGCCTGACTTTGCAGAAGTTTCCCCGAAGGACAAGGTGTAGCTAAATCACTAGAACACAAAGAGAATGAAAAATGGTGCCTCTCCTGACAGTGAAAATGAAAGAGAGAAGAATCATTCTCAGGGGAACAGGGGATTGAAGAAAGTTTAGGAGCAAGGAAAATTAGTGACAAATAATGCTCCCATACTCTTCCACCACAGACCATGGACAGCACTGGAAACAACAGAAGCATCAGTATGCAGTGTGAGGTGACGGGTGACCACCCTGTGAGCCTATGGTCAAATCAGTGCCTATCATAATGTGCTAAGGAAAAAGAAATATGCAATGGAAAATAACTACAGAACATCACCTACTCATGCACAAAATATCATAACTTTTTACTTCTAAAATTTTTGTGAAAAAATAATATTTTTATTTTAAATATTTGTCTTGTCCCAAAAAAACCTCATGTTTTTTTTATTTGGAGCTAAATTAAAATATAGATTTTACCCCATTTTGTGGTATTTCTTAGCAGTAGGCAAGCTAAAACATTTCAAGATGAACATTTTGTAACTCTGCTATGTAATACTTGAATGTAAAATCTGTAAGTAATTAAATATAGGAATTTCTCTGTTAAAAATTGTGACAATGGTAGATATGGAAAAATTACAGTCAGGGTTTTTTCCATAACAAAATAGAGTATTAAGACTTGATTGTGTTTTCAATACAAAATGACTAAAATGTAATTCTCTTCTATGAACCTTTCAAATCTCTCTTTTCATACTTCATCCTGGTACTTTTCCATTTGTTATTTTTTATAGTACCATATTAATGGAGCTCCAATTATTTTTAATCATCATCATCATCTGAATAATTTACCTAAAATCTTTCAGTCTTATTTTCCTGTTCAGACTATTTATAAAGGGAATGCAAATGTCCTGGGAATTGAAGAAATACACCGTGTGCTAAAAGCTAAGCACAAATGTCTTCTAACTCTGTTTACAAACACAAAAATTATAGATATTTGAGGAAATATGTTCTTCAAGCAATTCATTCACAGGTACCTTCTACCTTCCAGATGATAAAACAAGCAAAAATAAAGAGGGCTTTATGCCTTTTTGCTCATTTTCACTCTTGCACACATTACCCCAAGGACTGAATACCTGGTTTCTGTTTCCTGTTGCATAAAGGCAGGGAACTGACTTGGCACAAGGAGCTCACAAGACATGGAGGTGGCACATCATCCACATCTCCTCCTCTCCCGCTGACATGGAAATCTCTCAGCAGTGCAAGCCTCCTGTAATATTTCCCATGGGAAGATATTGATAGAGTCAGAAACTGAGCTGCAGAATTTTCATGTTGCCAGGAGATGTGCTTTGCACCGTAGCTCCATATTTTCTTTCTTTTGCCTGCAAGCACTATTATCATCAAGAAATGAATGTTGTTTTTTAAGTGCAAAATAAAACACATTGATTGCCAGCTGAAAAGTCTGGAGTAGAGAAGTAAAAGGAGTTTTTGGCTTCACCTTGCCCAGAAAGAGGAGCTGGATCTCAAATATGGTGATGTCTGAAACGTCACCTTGACAATTGTCCACAGGGAAATTATAATTTCAGCTGGGCTGTGTAATTCTGCAAGCAGACCTAATGGGAAAACGCAGGCAGCTGTGGGCATAGAAATCTCCCAGGACTGCAGAGAGCTGTGAAATCACTACAGAAAACGACTGACTCACACTACCAAATACTGGAGATGAAAAATGACATTTGCCACAACCCACAGAGCCTAATACCTTCACTTCTAACTGGGTGCAAACATTTTCTGCATGAGAGAGAGGTGAAAAGCTTGAGACTTGCAGTAGATTCAAGGAAGAAAACATCCAAACCCAACGCTGTTAGGAGCTGCCCGAGGCCGCACAGCGTCCAGCTGCAGACATCCTTGAAAGCTGCAGCACACAGACAAGGCTGGCTCCTTCGCAAGGAGCGAGCCCCAAACACAGGTGGTGAAAAAGCATCGGCAGAGGCAAAGGATGAGAGAGGGGTCTTTGTTCCTCTTTTATTCTGAGATCTTTTTATTCCAAAAGCCGAGGACAAAATACCGATGGGTAATCAGAATCTGAGGGTCTTATTCGGGGTGGAGCAAAGGGAAACAGCCAGTGGAGATCAACTTAGGGGAAGGATTCCACAGTACAAAAACCAATGGGGATAATAAGGAGGAGGGAACCAGGATAGGGAGCCAATAGGGCACAGAATATAGAAGAGAATTCTAGAAATGCTGCATATTAACCGGGAGAGATGAATAAGCATGAACTCACGCAGATACTGGGTGTAAGGGGCTGAGCCTTACACCTTGGTGCTTGTCCACCAGGACTCTGGATTTTGGTCTGCCTTTAAGACAGCCACATGCACTGCAACACAAACCCCCCTGGAAATGACAAATAATGGCCACAGTAGCCCACAAAGGCATTATTTTACATACCAAATGAGGAACTTTCTGTCAAAGCTGGTACAAAATGCAAGGGGCTGAACAAGGCAGGAAAGGTATGACAGCATCAAACACACTAGTAGTCTCTACCACAGGAGAGAAAAGCTCATTTCTTCAAATAATATTACCAGGTCAGGTCATTCTCAACCTTTATTTTAAAATCTGGCAAACTTCTTGAACCAATGGAGCACATGGCAAGAAGACAGAAAAAATGCAGGAGCAAAAATACACAATAATTATCCCTTTTGTGTGTTAAAAAACACATTAAATTAAATTTAAAAAAAAAAAGAAAAATGTAATAGAACTTGTCAAGGTTCCCCTGACCAAGAGACAATGACACACAAAGCCTCTTTATTATAAACAAGCCCCAGGCCTACTTGAACTACTGTATTTGGAAGCTTCAACCTGTCTTGTCTGTGACATCAATTTACAGTGATTTATTACTGACAACCCAAGTGAAGAACTCTTCTCTTTTTTTCCTAGCATAGCTTCTGCTTTGCCTTGATTACAATTCTGAGGGCAAGTACTAACACAGACAGGAAACTGTAATGATAAATAGTCACAAATTTTAAACTGAAGATTAAAAAACCCCCATCAATTTAGTCTCAGAAAAAGTTATTAGACAAAGACAAAACAATAACCCTCCAAGACAGATATTCTGAAATTTGCCTGTTCACAGACACGATGAATGCAATGAGAATACGCTTAGAAAATTTAATTTGAAGTCCACTGTTTTCAGAGTCTTTGAGGACTAGAAAACTAACTTACACTTAAGAAAACTTCATTATAACTATGCTGTTGTAACACGAAAATAATTGTACATTTTTTTATCATATTGGGTTTACATGTTGGAACAACCTGTCAGGATTAATTCTGATTCAGAAATAAATGCATCATGCATGATGTTTGAAAGAAAAAAAGAGACTTTACACCTATTCAGCTGAGGTGGCCATCAATTTTCAGTGCTCACTCTTCATTGTAAGAGTTCTGCTGTTGTTCAAACATACATTTCATTTATAAATAACCCACTGGAATTTCACATGTGCCACCACATTACATCTTATTAGAGTCAAACAATCAACAACGCTGAATGCCAGTCCCTGGAAGGGAAAAAGGCAGAAAATGGGAAATGACAGAAGAGATATTTCTGCCCATCCCTCTTTTTGTTCCCCTTCTCAGGAGAGTTCAAGGCACTGTGCTCATTAAACCTCTGTCTTACAGTAAGAAATATATAATATTAATGTTACAAATACTTCACATTATTAATAAATACAGAATAGATAAATCTTTTATGAATGGCCCTTTGTGAGGAATTTTTTTGTGTTGTTCATATTCCTAGTCAGGCTTCAAAATATCTTTTCTCGCCTTTGACAAGGTCTGTTTGACAATGGTGGAAAGTTGTCCTCCAAGCTAATAAATCACACAACTGCAAGCACAGGGAAGGAGCATGTGTTCTCTGTTAGATATTCCTAATCAGCATGACACTTCAAATAAGTTACTTTATGCAGCACAAAAATGACCTTGAATTATTACTTTGACTCGTATTTTATGTTGTCAGCCTGCAGAATTTTAATTAGAATTGAGAGTTCAGGAAATCACTATACTCAATCCATAGACTTCTTACAGCCCTGAGAATTATTGTAATTTAAGCAGTATCAGAGCAGGAAGAAGGGGTTTGAGGTATCCATTTCAGGAAGTTAGGTCCATGTTATTTATAATAGGCAGGGGGATACCTGTAATTAATTTTCCTCTCAAAGTATTCACTTCTGACTGAAGCCTTTAAGAATCTGAAAAGCTTTGTACAGCTGCCACTGAAAAAATAGAATGGCTATAGAATTAATAGGGCAAATGTTCTGTCCCTTTTCTGTCCACTGGGCTGGATGTGTAACTCCCAATCCTTCGTATTTTGGGAGTCAAATCTGCACTTGGTTTAAGATGCCATTTTGTAGAGGTTGGAAGGCAATGGCTGAATCTTTTCTTCCTTGATATGACTCTTTCCAATTTTACAATATTTTACAATAAACAATCCCAGTAAACTCCTATCATCTCAGATGGAAGTTGGTGTGAGTTTTACAAATGAGTTCTTTTATGTCTTCCAGTACATTCCACAGGAATTCAAGTATTATCATCAGAGCAGTTATGCCTCTTGTCCAAAATTCTGTGCTTGACAAAGACTGTGGCCAGCTGTGGTAAGAAACCCTGCAGGCAGCCAGCAGCAGAGAGTATGCACCAGGGACTCTGACCTCTGAAAAATTAGAAATCAAGACATGCCTCATTAGTATCCCGTGCTTATTCCAACTTTGTCTCTTCCGTGCACAAACCCTGCAATAAGTAAACCTGCCCTTCTCGTAGCTTCCTTTCAAAAGCATGATCTTGTTGTCCATTACAATTATTTTGAATAACCTTGTAACTGAAAAAGGATGAGGTTTTATTTTCTAGAAACCACCTTACTCTTCTCCAACTTTTAGCTTCAGCAATATTATGTAATAATGAGTTCTACAGGTGAGTTGTAAGTTGTGGGAGAAAGTAGAACTGGTTTTCAGTTTTTCATCAACTTTTTGAACAACATTATGCCAGGACTGGTTTCAGCCACCTAGACCAAAGGTGTATTTCTGATTGTACAAAACATAGAGTTTGGTTTCCTCTCCTTGTATTGTTAAACATATAATCATTTATTTTTCTTAAGACAGAAATTAACCCAAAACGAACTGCAACAGGAAATGAATTTTAAAAAATCATCCTCCTCAGCTACTAGGTATTTCTAGTTCCAATCCAAAGGTGCTCCTTTTCTGGGAATATGAAGCAATTAGCAAATTGCATGAGAAAGAGGAACAATGAAGGAACACTGTGTGTGTCTTCCAACAGAAAGTCATTCCCCATTCGCAAGAGTTTGCTAGAGCACTCAGCTCTAGCCAGGCTCATCTCTTTGTTTTATTAACAAAGACAGGTAAATGAAGAGGAAAATGTTTCTTTGTTAAAGGTACGGACTACCACTATAAATTGTCAGTATTTCTACACTATTTGTCTTCCAAATGGTGTCTAAAAATATCCTTTTGTGTCTTTTTTTTGTGTATATATACTGTTCTGTGGTGTTGTAACTCAGACAAAGGGTTTTGTCAAAGAAAAATTTTGTTAATCTTGAAGTTTCAATCTATTTTTTTATTTTCCAAGGAAAAGAAACTTTGCTTTTATCTTTTAACTGCTTTCTTGCAGCCATTACAAAAATATTAGAAATTAATTTGCTTTTCCATTGCCTCAGGAACTAGATAAGTACCTTTAAAGTTTCAGTTCTGCCTACACTCAAAAAGTGTGCATAAGGCTGGGAAGATATGGGCAGGCAAGATATTACAGTCCCCTGACCTTTATTCTGAAAGGCTGTAAGAAATGGTGGGAAAATAGAAAGCGGTCATTTTGACATTAATTGACATCAATTAGAGAACACATAGATCAAAAGGAAAGACTTGAAAAGCAGTCCTAAGAACAGCCAGAGTGGTTTCTTCTTCTGCAAAATAAAGCGAATCTAATTTGTTCCAATTATTCAAAGCTATACAAGTGGTGGGCAAATCTTCTGGATTTGTGAAATTCTGAGACTACTTTCTAGGTTCATACAAAACAATTAAGCCCCATAAATGGATTTTTTAAAATGTAAATAAGCTGAAGCAATTGTTTTTGTAGACTAAGGCCAAATGGCACTGTGACTAAGAGGTTGCAATCTTCAGCCACTGAACACTTGCAGATTCTGGTTGTGTTTCATCTACAAGGCTTCTGCTTAGGGCACCACAGTCCATTCAGCTATCCTTGCATTCCTTCTGTTATGGCAAAGGAAGAACCTTCATTTTCTGCCCAGTCAAAACTACTCTGACCAATTCCACAAATTTTGTGAAGGTACCAGGCTATTCAGAAATTAAATGCTGCATGTCACTATGTATAAATTATATTGGCAATTATTTAACTAATACCACAATTCTTGGAGCAGAAATCTTATGAGGAGCAACTGAGGGAGTTGGGGGTGCTTAGCCTGGAGAAAAGTCTCAGGAGTGACCTTATCAATCTCTACAACTGCCTGACATGAGATTGTAGCCAGGTGGGGGTTGGTCTCTCATGATTGGCATTAATAGTCCTTCTTTTGGTCTTTGGGAACACAGTGAAAGTGAAAAGAAAGTTAAAGAACAAAATATCACTGCAAACTTCTACGAGATTTACACATAATCTTTTAGTGTGACCTAGGTGGAAAAAATGTTACTAGATCCGTATATCTAACCAGTCTCAGTTCCTCATTCAGCAAAACATGTAAAACCACTGACTCATTCAGCAGTCTAGTTCAGAAGAGCACATGAGGGCCCTGTGGCTCAATTCCTGCTCAAAACAGGGCCAGATTTGTCAGGGTCTTGCCTGGTCAAGGACCAAAAGAAGAACTACAAATGATAACCACTTCATAGCTTTAACACAGCTTTCAAACCACAACTCCTCTCAAAGTGTATTGTCCTTCTATATTTCATTTCTAAATTCACTTACTGTCCTTTTTTCTTATGTTCTGAAAATAATTCAGAATCAGAAATACCTGGCAGTGCTATCATTACCATCATTTACAATCATCTTCCTTTCCCCACAACTGCTCAAATAATATGTGAGGAAAAATGGGAGCAGTTCAGGCTATTGTAAGCATTATTATAATGAAAAATTCACCTAGAGCTAAATCTATTAAGGAGTCAAATGACCATGTCGTAACTAAGAGCCTTTGTGTGTAACAAAGTCCAAAACTGATTATCTCAGACTTCAATCATTCAGTTGCGAGATCATTCTACAGCACCAACGAAACAGGAATAAAGCTTCCTGAAGATCTGCTCCAGCCCAGGATTTCCAAGGTCTGAGGGTGTCAGAGAGACAACCCTGCAGAGCCACGAACAAGGCACTAACCACATTCCCCACTTCCCTACCACAATACTGCACTCTTTCAGGGACTAACAGCCAACCAAACCCACAGCAGACAACAAGAGGTGTTTGCCTTTTCCAAAACAACCCGTAATTAAGACAGTCTCCTCAGAAGCTAAAACTCTGTCTCTTTTCTCCCCTGAGGCAATTAGTCTAATCACCCAGTTCAGTGTAAAGTAGGGGAAAACTCTCTTTCACTATCATATAAAAACTGTTCTGCTTTTATGATGTAATTAAACATTACTGAGACAAAAGGCAAGTAAGAAAGTGAGTGCATCCCTTTAGAGTGATTCTTAAAACAAGGCAATACAAATACTCTATTCTGTTTTCAACTAAAACATAAATCCTGCTTCTCCCTTGTTATTGCTTGAGAGCATATTTGGGCTACATATCACTTTAGGTTGTTCTCTCATAATGATTCCTGTCCCTACCTTGATTCATCCCGGTTGTAGAAGGACTAATGCATTTTTTTGGTCATACCTGAATATGCAAAATGCTCATCAACACATGTGGACTGCCATCATTTCCACCTGTTTCTTCCATTGCCTTCTCATCTGCACATTATTGACTTTGACCAGATGCCATGACTGCGTGGAACCACTCAGCACACATTCACAATGTGAAACAAACTTTCATGGCCTGGCACCTTGTTGATAAAAGCCAATTTACCAGGTGTCTTAAATATGCAGCGTTTGGCAACTATTTTGGTATTTTGTTGTGAACTACAGCTGCAATTCTTGCTAAATCTAATTCAGATTTGAAATGAGCCAAATGAAATATATGTGATTTAGCTAAAACAATGAAAACCTACTTGAGCAATAACCTTGGAACTAAGAAACAATCTATTACAGATTGACTGTTTTCATTGTAAATTTGTGTAAGTGTATAATTGGCATATTTTCCAAGTACATTTTCCCATTTTCTCTAAGCCAGACATAACACTAGGTTTGTACTACCTAATTTAAGTGTCTAAATTAACAACATTTTTTCATATTTGTGTTCAGGAGAATTATTCATTACTTAGAACTAGTTTCCAGACTGACTGACCCTCAATCCTAATGAGGGAATGGATGGGTACGATTGCAATGTAGGTATTAGGCAGATTGCCCATTTAAAATCCCTAATTTATCTGTCAAAACTGCTACTCCCAGGTCATCATGCATCAGTAGAATCAACTTCTTTCTTCTTTTTTTTTTTTTTGCTAGGATTTTATTAAATGGACTCTTCCTTTTCATCTAACTTCGTCAAGCATACCTCATCATATGAGTTCATAGTCTTAATGCAACATTTTGAAAATTAAAGCTACAGGTTATGTCTTGATCCTGAGAAGCATCTATGTTTACTGGTTTTGGCTGAGGTAGTGTTTCTTCATAGATTACGTAGTGACACATTTTGGATTTGTGATGAAAATGGCGTTGATAACATGGGGATGTTTTAGTTATTACTGACACATGGTCCTCACCCCACCCCACCAGTGAGGGGGCTGGGGTTGCAGGAGGAGTTGGGAAGGGACACAGCCAGGACAGCTGACCCCAGCTGGTCTAAGGGGTGTTCCATATCACATGACATCATGCTCAGGAATAAAAGCTGTGGAGAAGAAGGAGGGAGGGGGGCTGTTCAGAGTTACAGAATCTGTCTTTCCAAGTTACCATTACGTGTGATGTAACCCTGCTTTCCTGGAATTTACTAAACACCTGCCTGATGATGGGAAGTAGAGAAAGAATTCTTTATTTTGCTTTGCTTGGGCGCGTAGCTTTTGCTCCATCTCAACCCATAAGTCTTTATGTTAACCCATGAGGTTTCATGCTTTCACCCTTCCAATTTTTCTCCCTCACCCGACTGGGGTCATGGTTGCATGAGCAACAACCTCAGCCTCTACCTCAGCACCTTCTGGGGTTACACCACAGCAATATAGTATTTGTGGAAGTCACACAAAGTTTTATATATGTTTCTTACAGGCTTTTGGTGTTAAACAGCACTCTCCTGTTTTAATATAAGCTACAGCTTCTGCTAATTGTGTTGAAAATGACACAATGCCCACAAAAGCCAATAAACTGAAAATCTTCTGAAGCTTTGAGTTTCTTATGAATAAGGAATTCTTTCTTTCTTTGAATTAGTTCTCTGCCCTAGTCAAGTGCAAATGCTTCTCTGTAAGAGTTTCCAGATGCTCTTACAGAACAGCTTGGGCAGTCATATTAAGAGCACAACTTCTCTCCCTCACCAACCGTGAAAACTGAGGACAATTGCACTCCTAAATCAGGAGACACTATTTGCTAGGGGAATCTGAGGAAGCAATTTTAATCTAAGTTTCTTCCTCTTCTGTCTGTACTGCACCTCATACTTTTGGACATCCAAGTATAAATGCTTGTAACAGCTGTCTTCATAGGGCTGAAAATTAAAGTAGCTCCCACACAAAAACTATGTGTTGGTATGAGTAACACAGAAAGGGGATAAAATTTACAGAGCTGTATTTCATTTCCTAATGGAATTTAAATTATCCTAGGAACTTGGTAGACCTGTACCAACAGTCACTTCATTACCTGCCTAAGTGTAAAATTCTCCTTTATGACAGAAGCCCCTAAACTCTCAGTGTGTCATTCCTCATATTTCAGAGGTTAAGCCATTGTGTCAGGCTGCCCTAGGTGCTATAGAGGAAAATCACTCCCTGCACACTATAACTGAGGAAAAAATTCCAGCCATTTCTTTCAATCTCAAGATAAATGTACAGTAAAACCACATTGATACTGTGTGTATCACATAACATTTCCTTTCAGCTTGTTCCCTTGTATTTCATCTATTTGGCTAAGGTGTGTTTTCCAAACAGTATCCATCTCAACCTGAAGACTTCAAGTGATAAAGAGCACAATATTCCCTGGACAGGTTGTTTTGGTGCTTAATTGCTGTCATTGTTGAAAGTGTGAGCCTTAATTTGAACATAAATATGTCTCCCTTCTTCTGGCATAGGAACTGGTTTTCATTCTGTCTCCTAGATAGAAAAGCTGTTTTATACAAGACATTTGCCCCATTCATTTACTTATACAGTGAAGTCACTCTTCCATCTTCTTCTCGATGCATAGAATGGACTCTCGCCACTAGACATCTCCTATGTTTTTGCATCATTTTAAGGACTCTGTAAATATCCATTCCTGTGACCAACAGGAAGGGTCGTGAATCCTTACTCCTTGTTGCCTGCTTCCCTGTTTCCTTTGGCTGGATGGCATGGGCAAACAGTGGCTCTGCAATTACTGAAAAACCTATCCTACTGTGGTAGACAGTGAGCCCATGGCACCAGGGATTATGAGAACCCCCTGGAGCTAAGTGGAGAAATTGTCCCCAGGTTAAAGTGACTAAAAAGGTCTCTCTCACAATGCCCTGTTCTGTTACAGAAATGTACCCTGGCTCTGTCTCTCCTATTGGCCCATTGGCCTCCCCTGCCCCTTTCTACCCTATATGGCCCTAGTCCAGAATGTTCTCCCTTCCCTGTTTCCCCATTTACCCTTGTCCCTTAGTCCCTCCCTCACTGTTTACCTATTAGTTCTCATACCCTAGCCCCACCTATGTACCGCCCCATGCCCTCAGCTCTCCCCACCTCCGTATTTAACCTTGAATTTTGTATGGTTCCGAGTCTGTGTCACTGCCCCTATTCATGAGCACCAATGCTGGAATAANTGGGTGTGTGTGGGTGTGGGTGTGGGTGTGTGTGGGTGTGGGTGTGTGTGAGTGTGTGTGCAGTAGCTACCGAACGACTTTCAGCCAAAAGTCAGTTTCAGAGCCACAGCACCCCAAGCAGAGCACCCCCGGAAGTGACACCCTACAGCACACATTTCTCCTATATCCCCCTTGTTTTTAGTTCAAGCCAGGCTTGAGACTTGAACTCCAAAGGAAGCTATTTTTCTTAACACAGAGGCAAAGGCAGCGGTTGCCAAGCAACAAGAGCCATAGGAATTTTTTTTTTCTGAAAATTTCTTCCTCCCACTCAGACTTTTTCCGATTTGGAAGCTTATAGGTACAGAGGATTTGCATGGAAAAGCAGCGCCTAATGTCCTTTGAATCAAAGCAATGATCCAAGTCTTAAAGGCTGTATCACCAGAGAGTTCAGAAGCATCTGAAATTTAATGCAATCAGATTTGGCTTGGTGGCGGTCAGAATTTTCTGGGTTTTTAATGCCGTTTTACCTATCTCAACACTAGCCAGAAAATAAGACTGAATTCTTGTGACCTTATAGGTACTATCCAATACTGAATTTTGAAGATTCTGACTTCTTTTATTCCTACAAAGAAACCACAGCGCTAAAGTAGTGGTATCGCTACAGGACTCGTGTATACCTAAAAATGCAAAAGTGCAGTTAATGCCATTCCACAGATGAATGACTAAAGAACACTGAGATGCTTGAACTCTGTCATTTTCATTGCTCCTAATTTTTTCCAGATCACTGTTCAAGCTTTATAACACACACATCATGTGTTATACATAAACTGTGCACATGGAAGTACTCCTGCACTTCTGGGCCTATGTTTGACTCCTAGATCCCCATGCAGTCTTCTGTCCCAAGGGTGCCAGCAGGCTTCATTTCCTCCAACATCTCTACATTCCCCAACAGTGTGTGACCTCAGCCAAAGCAATACTTGTGCCTGTAGGGTTAGGAAAACACTTTACTGCAGCAAATCAGGTACTTGCAATTCAAGCAAACAAGCAAATAGAAGACTTTTAAGACTTAAAGTCTCTAAAGAGATGCCAGACTGTCCGTAAATAGTCCAGTCATAGCCAATCTGCTCTACAGGCCCAAATCTTGAAAAAGGTAGACATGAGCCACTCAGTGCCTTTACACTGCAGCCAGGGATTGCTTGCTTTTGACATACTGCTTTATTAGATAACCAAAGTGTCAGTGAAAGTCAAAAGATCAGGTTTTGTACTTGGGATCCTCAGTGCTAAATGATTTGTTGAATACCACCCTAAACTTCTCACAGAGGCATGGCAGAATAGAGACTTGAAGTCAGGTGCTCAGAGCCCCAGCGTAATGAAATAGCAACTTCTTGACATCCCTTACTAGCCTCAGCTACCCGTGCTGGCCTGGGTGGTCAGGGAATTTTGTATGCACTCCTCCTTTCAAACCCCATTAAAATTCTAGCTGTGATTCTAGTACTTCTCTGTACAGCTCAGCAGAAGAGACCTCCAGATATTACCTTCAGAATAGCCCAGTCGCACTTCACTCTACAGTCCGCTCTCTCTCCAGGGACAATCAGCTCTTGTAGGACATGATTTCCATTCTGCAGCTATAGATAAATGTCATTAATTCCCAGGAAACAAGCTCTCTCCTGAAGGTCATATTCCCTGAAGTCACTTTGCAGACACAGCTGGAACTACAGTGAGATTTCTGCCTTCAGCACTGACTACACGAATACTGGTTTCAGAGAAAATAACTCTCTTTATTTAAACAGCAAGAAGAGTTAATTGTCACGAGGTGAAAAATTATTTTGCAGAAACAAGGTTTTTAGGAAAAGCTTCATCTTTTTTGAACCCAGGTGAGTTAGCTGGGAAAGTGGATGGCCTTCATCCAGTATGATAAGAAGGAATAAAATTCAAGACAGACAGCATGTAAGTGCTGTTAGTCCAGCCTCATTAAGTTGATCAGTTACACAAAGAAGGATGGGTAGTAGCTTTGCGGGATTGGCAGGGGAAGAGAACACCAACAGTGAGAAGAAAACATAATTAGTGATTGTAAAATAGAATGGAGGCAGGAAAAAAAAGACCATAATGAACTCCATAACTGGTATTTCTGCAGAGACTATAGTTCTAATAATCCTGTGGTTATGAATTCCTTTTCTAGGCTTTCTTTAGAAGCTATTTTTTAGATTTCTGTTGCATTAGGAAGTGCAATGCTTTTCCACTGATAACTGAAGGTTTCTATCCTTCACCACTTCCCCGTGTGAGTTCTTTCTGATGTATAGTGGTTGTTAAGTGTCGCCCACACAATTTCCAGGAGGACATTTTGTGCACTGGGTGACATATAGCAAATTCTGGAGTAAAAGTGTATGAACCATGTGTTTTGCTGGTTGTGTTGCAAGGGTACTAATTGTCATGGCTGTGAAGATGCCTTGGACAGTAGAGCATTTGGTTTGGTATGTGCTGGACTACAGTAGGGTTGCTGCTGCTGGTGAGTCTGGTAGATTGGAATATTGCATGAAAGTTGGTGCTAGAGTAAAAAATGTTTAAATCTTTCAAAGCAGACTGTAGGTTTTTTGTTTGGTTTTATTTGTTTGCTTGTTTGAAGTAGGGGGTTGTGTGGAATTTTTTGGTTTGGTTTGGGGCTTTTTGGTGTATGTTCTGGTAGGAATAAACAAAGTAGAATATTCAGGAATGTCAGTACAATTCTTATCCTTCTTTCACAAACCAAGGGTCATCTACATTTTCACTGAACAGATGTTCTTCTTATTCCTTCACCCATAAAAGCAAGATGCAGTCACGCAGTTATTGACCATGTAAAAATGTGTGGGGGCAAGTGCCTCTGTTTGTGCCTTCCAGTTGGCACATCTGAACCAGGAGTGAGGAATTTCCAGATATTGTGTCCAGTCTTGTGAGAAAAAGACTCAGATAGTAAGGTCTTTCAATTCTATTTTTTGATCTATTTTACATTATTAATCTGGCTTGAGTTTGCTGTTCTCATTTAAATATTTCTGAAATCATATCAGTTTATTCATTTACAGTGCAGGGTATTTATCATTGTTACCCTTTTTAAAGCATCTAATAAAACTGCAGTTATTCTGGGGAAGAAAATCAAACCAGTGTAATAATTATCTTCTTGCTTTTGTCCATTGATGATGGAGAACTTCTAGAAAGGAATATAATGAAAGGACAGAACACCATTAACCTAAGCAAATATACATCCATGGTGCTTTCTCTGGATATCTTAGTGTGACACTGCCTATCATAAAGCTATTTCAGTCACATTTAAAGTTCTATCTTAAACTTCACTTTCTCTATCAACAGGGAACACAGTCACAAATCACTGTCAGGTGCCGTGCCGGGGTTTGGCACCAGCGGGCTTTTCTGACACACTGGCAGTAAAAAACGGGAAGGGCTCCCATGTAGAATTTCAGCAGAGTTTATTACATGCAGAAAATCAGTGACAAAAGCCTCAAACCGTGCAGAATTTATGATTTTATCCAGGAGTGGGGCAGAGCATTCTGGGCAGGGGGGCGGGACATAGGCGGGGCCCCGGCACACAGGGGAAAAGGGGCGGGGAACCAACGCGCCCGCCAGGGAAACAGAACTGAGGCATTCAGTGGCTCCCACAAATCGCTGCTCTCTGAGACCAGTAAGAGTAATTTCTGTATTGCACCGATAAAATACATGTAATCTTTTAGAAATAGAAACAAGGAAATAAAATTTAAATCCATCTTACAGCTGCATCTTATTTATATCAGCACATATGCTTAGATATGTGTGCTTCCCCACTCTCAGTTTGTTCTTAACAAAGCTGGACAGCTAGTGATCTGATAACTGGGCATGACCTTCGTCCTTGTCTCTGTCTTCTGAGATATGTGATTAGAGAACTCATACAACTTTGTGCGCTCTAACAGGTCTCACAGTTCCATTCAGATTTACAGCCTTCAGGTCCTCCTGCTCAGAAAGGATTTCTTCATGAATATATAAATAATTGCTTTAATCCTTCTGCCACCATGTTAATTGCTGTTCATGTTTTGAAAATGCATTTCCATTTCAATATATTTTTTGCTATCTGTGCTGGCATTCTGATCAAAAGTAGCAACTTATAAATGGAGATGTTCTTGTTTGTGTGGTCAAATTACATTCCCCTTGCAGGCAGTGGGGAGAAATTTGTATTTCAGAGTATAAGTCATTTCACAAAATCTTATGTGGAAAAAATCTCTAGACAAACAGCACCCAAAAGTGCCTTTATTTTCTTTTGACTACGTGTTGACCTATGTTTGCAAGGCCAAGTGTAGACATCTAGCTCAGATGTAGAAATTTAGGAGATTAAGGCCCTAGGCTAAGATTCTGTTGAAAATACACATTTAGATGCACCTATGTAGGAATCCATGTTCTGAGGTAGGTGTCTAGGGTCCCACTACAGGAACTGAACACCTAGAGCTCACAAACATTGTTGGTCAAGGTACTGCAACCTATCTGGTGTCTCCTGCTTCTGAAGGGCACAGATGTGCAGCAAGTTCTATGTCTTCTTATGTGGACAGTCATCTCACACACTTCAAAGTATCTCAAATTATACTCATTGTTAATATTTAGGCAACTGAATTCACCTCTGAATTAACTTCCTTCTTTGACTCTAAGGGAATCCTAAGCACAAAGCATGCATACAGACATCTACATTTGGGTTCCCTAATGTGGAACCCAGTCCCAGTCCTACTGACAGATATTAGGAAGGGCTAAACCCTCCCTCCCTCCCATCCTGATGATGAATAGATTCTGTGAAGAATTGTGCCAGTTCTTAACTATATTGGAGTCAGGTCATTAAGTGCTTTTTCATTTGGCACACCAACACACAGATCTCAGCACAAAGCAGTTTGTCACATTCAGAAATATATATATCATAAAAACACATCATTACATGTAAAAATTTATATAATCATGTACAGTGCACAGGGGGATAGTGCACAATGCTTAGTACTGGTTCTTGATTGCAGTTTAACACAATGACAATCAACTTCCATGGGGTGATAATGACTTCAGGGTTTCAACGCCAACTAACACTGAGCCCACAAGTCGTCTACCATGTTTGAGAACTTAGTCCCAAATTCATCTGTCCTTAGTTTAGGTTCACAACTGGGAAGCATAAGCAAGGAGCTCAGCAAGCCTAAGCTTCTTCAGACTGTAGTTACACCCAGAGACTGTGTTTTTCTGTCCATTGACTACAGGATGTTTTTGTACTGTAGATCAGTTACTGGGTGTTTAGCTGCTCAGTATAGGTGAGCTAAGTCTTAACTCAAAACTGATATTTAACTCTTACTTAACTGATATTTAACTGATACTTAACTTTGCAGCTGACATTTATTTTTGGACTGTCTAGAAATGCAGGGTTAAGGAGCACAGCTGTGGCCGTTCAGCATCACTGCAGTAAAATAATTAAGAATAATAAAGTGGCAATTCTGACACAGGCAAAGCTCCCATTAAAATTAACTAGGAGCTTGGCTTTGGGTGCTGAGAGAGCATATTAATTCTGACTTGGCCCAACATTAAAAATACTTAGAGTACTGGAAATGTATGTTCTGATTTTCAGGACATGGAAAAAAATAGTTTGCTGTAACACCAAGAAATGGATGATCCTGCCATCCAATATAACACTAAGGGACTGAAACATGAATGTTTCCTAGAAAATAAAGTACTGACTACTTACATCTGAGATGTGTGCCCTCATTTAATTTCCCTGGACTTTTCCAAGATCTTTTAGTTCCCTAGGGTAGGACAAGACAGCTGCTCTCTGACATTTGGTATTCCATAAACCAGCCAATTGACTTACATCACAGGTTGTCCTGCAGAAAAAAAATCCCTGCAGATAGTCTTATGCTGCATTTAATCTGATAGTCATAAGCATTAAAATTATTGTAAGCAGTACTCATTTCTGATTGCTGACTAAAAAAAGAAAGTTTTATGTTTACAATCAAACAGTCAGTCACAGAACCTCAGCTGTATTCTTAGCTCTGATACTGACTTACTTGGTGACTTAATTAAGACCATTATCACTCAATTTTCAGAAGTGCTGAGAGCCGTTGTTTCTCTTGACTTAGTCTTTAAAAAGTGGGTGCTTAATACCATGGAAATTTAAGCTACTAATCTCTCCTCATCTCTGTTTCCTTTTGAAATTGAAGATATTTAATATTTACCTAACCTTCAAGAGTATTTGGAAGCTAAATCCATTAGTGATTGAGAGGCAATCAGATAGTTTGATTTATTCAATGGATCAGTCTGTAAATAAAATAAAGATAGAATGTCAGATTTTTGACATACAGCATTCCTTCCAATAGCAGATTTTCAGAAAACTGTTTCAGTCCTCCTATTTCAAGAAAAAACAGTGAGCACACAAATCCCAGTGAAGCTCTGAACAATCATAAAAGCTAAAAAATCATTGATCTATAAATGTTGAATGTCTAAGAAATGGACTAAGAGCTGCCAGTGCGGAAAACAAAAGTGCTCATGTTGTTTCTGATAGCCTTTTTTTTTAAGTTTATTCCATTTCCAGTTATTAATAAATATTTACTAAGCATTAGCTTAGTAAATATTTATTAAATACCTTTTCCTCATTTTAAAAGAATAGAATACATCTTCATTTACCTTCAAAATTTTAACTGATTATCTTTTTCCTGTCTTCTTTCTTTATTTCATGGGAAAATATATAGTTCTACAAATACTTGCCCTTTGTACAAATGCCATTCGATTTCTCATTACAGTGAACAGTGTCTACTATTTTCTATTACAGGAAGTATCAGAATGAAGTAAACAGACGTGGTGGAGGCTCAGGGGGTATGATGGCTGTTATTGATTGTGACAGACTGGTTTGGTTGACTTCTAGGAATTTTTATTAAGGGCTCATGGGAACCTGCACCAGGGAGATGGTGCAGAAGAAGATAAAGTGAACACGTGAGACAACATAGCATTTATTCCCCAAATTCCTTGAGCACAAAGGCATACCTAATGGGCTTTGAGTGGTATGAACAAATAGGTCCAGCTGCCTGAGAACAGATAGGGGTTTTTTTATTTGAAAATCACTTTATCTGACTGCAAATCTGGGACTGCTAAAGCAGTAGCATCAGCAAAAAGGAAAACAAGAAACCTGAGAATTACAGCTTTAGGTGTCTTTTATCATTTCTGCACTGGTGGATGATTCCAATGTCATCACAATAATAAGCAGGAGAAAAATATTTTCTAACCTATTGCATAATTTTGAACACGATGTTGGTGTCCTAGACAGCAGGAGGAGAGAGGAAGTTGTCTGAAAGTTGTCTAGTTTTGGTAGAAAAAGAATAAAAAAACCCACAAGTAAACTTTTTCATTAACTTTTTAATGGTACAGTACTTTTCTAAGTGTATGGACAGGAGGGATACAGTCAAGTTTTACTCTATTAAAATTTATGGTTTACAGATGAACAATGCAAATATGCCAAGAAATTTTTATGGATACTTCAAAGCCAGAGAGAATGTGATTGCATCATGCCAGCTCCCTGAGACAAAGCCATTACACACACTGTCCTAGATTCTCAGCTGAGGAATTAACTTGCATTAGTTAGCAGAAACAATACAGATCTGTGTTAAAAATTCTAGAAATGAAAACTGTGATTTACTTGGGAAGAAGAGCCCAATAGCACTGAGATCCCAAGCTTCTACCTAACAAAACTACCATTACAACAAAACTTGGGTGATTCAGGGTATAGTCACAAAGTAGTCAAAGAGCCAATAGATGGACTTCTGCAAGGTACTGGCTGTCTGCTGGGACAAGCTGTTGAAATAGGTCAGAAGATGTAAGTGCTGAGCACCTTGCCACCTTGCCACATCAGATCTTTTTTTGATGACGTGAAGTAAATTACTTATAGAAAAAAATCTCTTTGTGTTGTGGCCCAGATACAGTGGGCAAGTCTGTAATTCAAAAGCGGTGACCTGCCTTCCCTGGTTATCAAGAGCATTGCAAACTGTAAAGAAAATTATATTCAGCTCCCTTCATTGAGTGAACATCAGATATCCACCCATCCATCCCTCCATCCATCCCTCCATCCATCCATCCATCCACCAACCCTTCCGTCTTCCATCTTCCATATGCAGCTAATCTCACAAATGACCATGCTGAAGTCTGAACGGCCTCTCTGCCTGTGAAGTTTCATCTACTTGCTCCCAAATCATTATCTTGGACAAAATCCTTATTCCAGCAAAATTATCCCAGCCCTAACTTAGCCCCTGTGGCTATCTCAGGTCAGGGAATTAGCCACCCTTTATAACTGACGAATATTTTTAAATGCAAAACTGTCATAGAATACATTCTCCATTTTTCTGATGGTAGCTGGTAGCTGGTTACAGTAAAGGTAGGTTATTAGAAAAATAGTACAAACTCTATGACATTTTCTTGGACTTTATGTATTTATTATTCTTAAATATTTGACAGGAAAACATCTATTAATTAATAAATGAAGTATTTAACATCCTTCTTGTCTTTGCAGCAATGGGATATGTCACTAAGAAAAACTATACCTGGAAATAGAGGCAGCTTTGAGAGGGAAGAATCTCACTTTCAGTATAAAATGAGTGCAGTGAAATAACATAAAGGATGTTAAAGAAGTAAGGACAAAATAAGTGGTACTTTCCCAAAGTCAAGTTATTCATGTTTAATGTGATATACATAAAGATAACCTAGGTTTAAATAATTCCTGTGACTTGCCTCCAAATCACCTAGTGCATCACTGAGTAATAAAGAGATCCACTCGAATGTATTCACAGAACAAAAATTTGAAATCTGGATATACTAAGATGAAAAGAAAAAAAAGGGGGGGGGGGTTAGCTATTCTTTATTAAATGAAGAGCTGTCTTCAAAGAACTCTGCTCTTTTCAAAATCAAGTATGGGACAAGACCAATAGAGTTCCCCATCAACTAGAAGTTGAGAGAGACTAGAAGTCTATACAGCTAAATACAGCAGACTAAAATCATCAGAACTCTCCTATCCCTCACAGACCACAGGGATGGGGTGCTCTCTGTGCCCCAAATACGAGATGTATGGCAGAATACCACAAAATCTTCCTCTGTACTTACAGTACCTCTAACACAAAGTTGCATCTGGGTACTTCCATCACAAAAATTATCCTTGTGACTTGATAGGGTTCACAAAAACATCCACATCTCAGCAGTATGAGGAGCATTATGACTGAGTATTTCATAACTGACCAACTCTCCAATACAAACATCTACCTCCTTCCTTTTTGAGAACAGACACTTCTCTGTGATTAAGTCATGACCCAGGCATCATTCTGGCAAAGAGCTCAGCTTTGGAGAGCTTTTCACCTGTCCAGTAAAGAAATAGTGCACTATCTGGAATAATTTGTTGTATGAAGAGGTTTGCATCATAAAACATATTCCTGTTATAAGATTGGTTGGTATTTTCACCTGTTTTATACAGACAAAGAATCCATCTATCAGCAAACTTGAATTTTGGCTAAAGGAAACTGAAATTTTACTTTCCTTTGAAATTCAATTGCTTAGTTATATTTTTATATAACATCCACTTGGAATATCATGCGACTGTGTAGCCCTGTTTTACTGTAAATCTAAAGCCCAGATACTGAATCCACAGAACCTCGGGACTGAGGCTTCCCAGGCTCGCTTTGTCCAAACCTTTCTTGACCTGTCTACAGTTTGTATGACTTAATTTAGCTGTAACAGCAATTTCTCTAATTGATTAGGTCTTTGTGGCTAATTTCTTTTACTTTTGTTATCTTCATGCAGTACAACTGCAGTTTTATATATATGGAAGTAGAAAGCAGTCATTCTGTGTGAAATGAGATATTTGTGGCTAACACAGTGATGTAATATTCAGAAATACAGATCTGGCACAATAGAAGAGGCCTCAAGATGTAAAAGCACAGGATGGAGCAGAAAGGAGTACAGTCGTGGGATGATAAGATATGGGGTTGATCCTGGCTCTGCAGACCCCACACTAGAAAAAACTGAGAAATGGGCGGTTAAAAAACTGTCCTGGACCTGGACAAACAGGCTTTACTGGTAATAAAGAGAACAAAAAATTAGTACCTAAAATAGATAAAAACCATGTATCTTACATGCTGAAAGTGATAGAGTAGTTGCCGTGTGTATTTTGTCTTATTCATCAAAAGAACAGGATCCTGTGAAAATGATACTCTTAAAAATATTAACATAGCTCATATTTGCAGTTATTCAGCCAATGCTAACAATTATTAAGAATTCAAATACTTCTGAGGACAGAAAAGATCTGCAAGCTGCAGAGACAGGGAGGCACTGGCTACTCAGGATCCACAGGGCTTCACTTGCTCAATATCAATGTGTCAGCACTTTTGAAAGCCATATTTTTTCTGATTTCCTCATTAAATTTCTTTCTGATCACTAAGTATCTTTGCACAGTATCCTTGTATCCTTTACAAAATATCTACATTTTTGTTCTAACTTGTGTCTATTCCTTACTTTCGCTCTCCTTTTGACCTGAGCTTCAAGCCCTTGCCTTTCTCCAACTATTTATTGCTCTTTTGATTGTTTGCCTCTGTTTCTAGACAGAAGACCTTCTTTAGTCACAGAATAGCATTCTAGAACTGTATGACAAAATGACCAACAGTAGCCCATACCAGCTGTTCCTCTCATCTCATCAGCTGATCATCTTTCTTTTCAGCATTTCCGTGGTTGGAGAAAACATTTTAACCAGGTTTTACTGGAGAAGACACTTTTGCCAGGTCCCTTACTCAGAGATGTTCAGTCACACACAGCTGGCAGGTAAGGGTGACACCATAACTCCATCACATCTCTTCATACCCTTTTTCCAGGGCCATTGGCATCTGAGAGTTTCCCAGTTAGTAGATGAATGGGAAAGATGGAGGAAATTTGATCTATGAAAGTATTTTTTCCAGGGATTGAAAGTGCAGGTTTAATTTTCCAAAGGTCTCTTCTAGGATTTAACTGAGAGAATTCAAACAGGAGACTTCCATAGTGAAGCTCTTTGGAAGGTTTTGTTTTAAAGGCATGATGAATTGGACTTAAATGCTTAGGACCCTTTCTTTAAATGTCCCTTTCAACTATTATTAGAAATGTTACAGGCATTTCAAGTTGCAAGCAAACATTAACAAAAAAATGTCAATTGCAAAACCCCTCAATATGTAAGTTCTCCTCTGTATATAATTTTACAAAAATTTTCATCAGCTTTAAAAATCAGAGGGGGGGAAATGGTAATACCAATGACATCTACAATGCTTGAAAAGCTTGGGATCACTGTGGAAAAATAGCACAGAATATTTTTGCCATGGAGTGTAACAACAATGACATAATCTAGCCAGCTAGCTCTATTATCAGTTTACACCCACTCAGCACAATAGCACTTTTCAGAAAAAGACAGATATAGGAGTGTGGAGTATAATGTTGCAGCAATGATCAGCAGCATATCTGTCAGACACTGTCAGGGCACAGGGCTGCATGGACCCTCTGCAAAGTGGCAGTGAGGCAGAAATCAGGACTGGCAGCTGGATAAAACACCCAAGTGCAGCCAACTGTTTCACTGATGAAAACCAGTAGCAATTTCACAGGTGCTTTAATTTGGCTAAAATTGCAGAATCCATTACTATCTCCCTCCCTGCTTCATTCTTCTTCTGGGGTACATTTGTATCCTGAACTATTAGCTTGTAGTAGGTGTGAATAGGTTTTGAAATTTGGAATTTAGATCAGTTGTGCTACCACCTGTCAGAATCTGGTGCTGTCTGTCAAAATAATTCACTTGGATTCAAATTACTTCCAAACTGGTGGCAACATGATGGTCTTGCAGAAGTCATGGGATTCAACTGTGTTTCATTTATATAAATTCAGGTGTCATAGCTTTTTACCTCAGTATAATTCTATTATCTCTACCTGTTTCCTTATCTACCACTCTATACAATAAAGCTATCACAAACTATCACAGACTTGACAAGCAAAATTTTAAAAATTAATGTCTAGATTTTTAAAATTTTATCTCAGGAGCTCTTTTCAATCCTTAATTAACACTGTTATCAGACATTTAAAATCTGTGCACTATTCATTCCCATTATGTGTTTGAACAAGTGAAATCCCACCTCCTGCCAAGTCAGAATTCATCACTCCTTGTATCCATCATTTTGAGATTTGATCATCCCTTCCAATTCAGCGGTTTAAGTCCCTTCCAGAGTCAGTCAATTCTAGAGACTTCAATCTTAAATTAGTAGGATAAATTGTCATGCAGAGGTGCCTGTCTCTCTCCACCAACAGCTAAACCATGCTTCTTCACCAAACACATGAAATAAAATTGTGTTAGAGTACTTTTTTCTTCAATTTTGAGGATTATCTGAATTAACTTGCTCAGAGAAATGTTATGCAATATCATAAGACTTTTAATATAGCAGAGCACAACAAGATCCAATGGCTAGGATATTAGCAAAATTCAAACTAAATTACATAGATATTAAACAGTAAAATCAAGTTGAAAAGAATACAAAATGTGATGTTTCAAACACAGACTCACAAATTTCCTAACCAGTAGATCAAAAAAACCTCATAAAAACCTCACAACTTATTGAGCCCTAAAGAAGCATTGTCTTTTGCAAGCTGAAGAAATAGAATAGTCATAAAATAAAGTAGAAATGGAGGTGAAATAAGTGGCAAGAGAGAAGTGTAAAAGAAATTCAAAGCATGACATCCTGATTCTGGTTTTATACCCTATTCTACAGATCAGTCATCTTTAGTGCAAATACTGCTGGGTTGCCTTATTACTGTTTTGTAGCCTGTGCCCTGATCTTCTTGGGTTTTGTCATTACATGTGTTAATATCTGTTCTTATCTTCATTTCTTCTTGAAGGGCTCTTTCCAGCAATAACTATTTTATTGCATGAATGAGCCAACCTTTTCTCCTGTTTTATTTTAGGAAGCATTTAAAGTCATTATTCTTCTAACCTAATTTTTAAAGCTGATTATTATCTGTCTTGTTATGTTACACGTCCATATCATGGTTAACATGTAAGATTATCATGTAATGAATCACCTCCCATTTAGGATTTATTTGCAAATTAAATCATACATAAAACACTCAGAAATCCTTCATTATAAAATCAGTGCAACTATGAAAAGTTAGTTGAAATTAGGTATATTTGTTTGTGAAATGGAAAGATGCAGAAAATGGGAATGATTACCTTATACTAGACAGCAAAGATGTAAAAAGGGATTATAGGGCTGTTGAAACAGAAATACTTGCATGAAGAAATAAGCAGAGTTTACATTTTTTAGTGTGAACGAACTCAGAGGAGACAGAATTATTGAAAGCAATCTTAAAGAAAAGTAGAATGACATATAGGAAATAGAAATGCCCTGGTTATGCTTTTGAAGAGTGGAAGAGGAGGAGGAGCAGAAAGAAACAAATGTACTGTAAAGCTAAACGGTAAGCATGGGAAGTTAAGGGCTTGCCTCAGGGAGTTAAATCACCTGCAGCTGCAGGAGAGCCCCAGAGTTATAGCAGTGACAGTCCTGTCAAGCCAGATGACCAGTGTGACTGTGTGGGTCTGGGCACACAGCGGAGCGTGTCCTACAGTGCCTCTGCTCCTCACCCTACAGCAAGTCACACTGGCTGGGAAAGAGGCACCCACTTTCCCTACTCAGGCCATGGGCAAGCATGTTGCCCTCCTTTGATTCTCTGGGTCACTCTTCAGAGGCAGTAACTTTCTTCTGGTCTGCTGGGAATGCTGACATCCTGCTTTCTCCCACTGCATGGGAGATCAGCTATTAAAACAATGCACACACACCACTCTGAAGGCTGGCCCATATATTGGGCAGTCTCTATATGGCCCTCTCTGCTCATCCTCATCCTGCACTGAACCTCATCACTCTGGTGTAGTTCTGCAAACATAGCCCATACTGAGGTACTAGACAGAAATTCTGCTCTTGCAGAGCTAAAGGAGAAAAACAAGCCAAGATTTCACAACGCTGCAGCAGTTTCTACAAAACTTAACTGGACCAAAGCTTCGTGTCTCCAGCTTTTATAGTGACCTTGGGATAAAATAGTGTTCTTTTAATCGTGTTATTCCAGTATAAGTTAGTGAGCCAAGCTGTGCTGAATTTGGCTTTGTTCATGGTTGTTGCTGTAGCACAGACCATTGAACAAGAGAGGAAAACTGAGCCATACTAAAAAGATGTGTTATCAGTATCCTGGAGTCTAATAGCAGCCTTTTTGTACCATGTTCACAGGTTTGGTTCCTACACAACTGACCACTAAACAGTTTAGCTGAATTTTTCCAGGTCTCTCAAACCAGTGTGATTGGCAGGTTCTCAAGAGTTGAACAAAGTCCATGTTGATACCAATGCCTGGGAAAGTGGTAGAGGCATTTAAAATCATGGCTCTTCACAGAGGTATAGATCAGATCAGAAGAATTTCACCAAAAAAAAATTAATTTCTTTTCATTTGCTACAAAGAAAATTTGAGACAAGCTCATATGCACCTGACTAAAGTTTGGTGAAATGGATATTACTGTAGGCTTGAAAAGTAAATCAATATTAAGTGTAATCAAATTATTGATTTCAAGCAGAAATGGACCAGTGTGGGAAGGGGAAGCTATCTACTAAAGACACATTTGCATTTTGTTTGATTACACACACTGAAGAGTGAGGGGTTTCATTTATTGCTGAAGTTGCAGTCAAACTCAGAGAAACAAATATTTTTGGTTTTTATGTTGTCATACTTCACTTCCTTGAGTCAAAGATGAGTCATTCTTGTTTGGTTTTAAGAGGAAATTTGAAATATTTGAACCCATTTGCTGTAACTAACAGTAATTAGCAGATAACTAGTTAACATGATCGTTCAAAACTATTCTGCAATTATTAATGACCTAGTAATGACTTACTGTTAGAGGGGTACGAGATTATTTAAGAATGGGTTTGGTCCATGTGATTTGCTGCCTGATGCTTTATGAGTGTTTTGGAGTGTGAAAGAAAGGCTTTCACGTGTCTACGGGAAGTTACAGATTGCTTTTGCAAGCAAGGGAATTCTTCAGGCAAAGGAAGGGAACCTCTAACTACCTCATGTAAAAATAGGCAATTTATATTTCTGGATGACCACATAACCATACTCAGCTCAACATCGGTCCTTACTAGTGTGGAAGATGATTCAGCTGGATGGTAGTGCAGCCTGATGAGCTGACATGTGCTAAAACAACATAATTATTTTCCTGCCTCTGCTGTTAATTTGTTGTGTGATCTGTAGGTCAGCCATCTCGTTCTTAGCTTTTTAGACTCTCTTAACATATGTGCTCCCTGAGGCAGCTCAGTAGGATGCTGATCCTCAGGTCACAAAGAACAATAACAGTCCCTGTGCCTCCTGTGGCATTCAAAAGCCCAGGCCCACACACTCTTTAGAGCAGGGATTGTGATGTTGTTGGGAGACTATTGTATGGGTTGAGCACTGTGAACATTCAAAGGTTTATCTCAGACCAGGGAAACTGTTGTGGATGACACTTGGCTGCTTATATTCATCAAAACACATACGTTAAGGCTGTCTTCTGTAATTATATTGCAGATCATTTTCATGCTGATTACAAGCACTTTACAATGACTCTTTTGCAGTCATTGATATAATTTTTTTTAAATCCGTTGGCATTTTCTTGTGAAAAGCTGTCTGAAGTGCTGATTACAACATCCCCACTCAGCTCTAGGGGGATGAAGGGGGAGAAGTAGGATTGCAGCAGGATTGCAGCCTAATGGACTGCAAAGCCAGAAGAAAACAGGGGAAAAAAAAAGAGGGGGCAGGGAATGGCACAACTAGGCAGAGGAAATCAAAAGGATGAAAATCTACACTCAAAATGTAATTGGAAAGATTTCACCACATCATCCCAGGATGATTTCATTATTCTTTATCATACCCTGGCAGTTGTCCACATCGCCTTCCCCTCATGCAACCTATGCTGTAAAACTGCTGCCTTCTTTCTCATTCAGTTAGTTTCAAGAATAAAGGTTCCCATGATTATCTGGGTGCAAGAGGAATGGACGTGGAGTCCAAATTATCTTGTGCCATGGGCTGACTTCTCATGGAGTATTCATACTTTTACTGAGTAATTAGCTGCTTTGGAAATGGAGCACTTAAGGGAATGCCCTTGATGTGCACTTAGTGGGGGGAGCACTTTAATCAGGTGCCTCGTACCATCTAAAGAAGATACCTCAGCCCTGGATTAACTGGAAGGAGTAAGATACTCTAATCTTCTTAGCACTTCATGTAAAAGGGACACAAATACCTACTGTGTCATGCCCTTGCACTAAAGCTTCCCTGACAGCTCGGTTTCTGAGGGCAGAAACACAGTAGTGACATACCTTTGTCTGGATATCAATGTGAGCACATTTGTTTAAGGAAACTTGTGGGAATTTTTATTCTAGTCTACTTTAGTTCCCATTATAATTAGTTTCAGTGTTTGAACTTGAATGTTTCATTTCAAATCAAACCCTTCTGAATCCTCATGCAGTGCTGTCACAAGTGACAGCATCAGGGCATCAGGAAAGAGACAACACAGTAATTACAATCTGCTGATTAATATGAACAGAAAACAGTGGATGGGATTAAGGTTAAGTAGACCAATACATGAACTAAATCTTCTTTTCTCCCTACATTTCTAATTGCTTCCTACTGTATTATCTGGTTTAAAAACCAAATTAAGAACTGCATTTAAACTTTTCCCTAAACTACCATACTTTATCTATTTCTTCTTTCCTACTCTTTTGCTGGTATTTCATTTTGCTGTCAGAATTGCATATAGAAAAATGCTGCAATAATCAGGGAAATTCAGTGTGCAAGTGCCCCAATGAAATTGTTCTGCTGCATGTGTTGTATTTGGCTGTTTTACTGTTTAAAGTTCTCTGCAAGAACAGGACCAATTCAAATGTTTTTTCTGATCTTCAGTAATACACAGAGAAACACCCAAACAGTACAGATCTAAATCATAATGGACACAAAGTTCACACCAGGAATGTGAACCTTCCAGCAATTTTTCCAGCTACTGAAATTTCTGCTCTGAACAAATTAATTTCTGTGCTGCAGCCTCCTTCACTTCAGTTCAGTAGCATAACTCCAACTCCTACAGCACCCTGAATGGATTTTAAAAGCTTTGAAAATGGCATTTTTATGCTCTCAAATGGTAATGAGTTTCCTTTGGCTAGTTCCCTTAATTAAAGGGAAGACACAGAGTCAACAGCTGGAAATGAGGGGGCTATGGCTGCTGTAGGGATTGCAGTGAATTGCCCGGGCACAAGGAATGTATGCACAGCATGGGGAGATGGGGCACTGCTGAGTCCAAAATAGAATTCTTGTTCCACAGTTACAGGTCTGGAAAAGAGCTATTTCTACATGTAAATTTTAACTCCTTCTGTCATGCTTTTACTGTGCCTCTGGCTTCCCTTTGCCGTGCTTGCTCCCGAGGCCACAGACTGAGGATATCTGAGAGAAGCCATCTGAGAAAACATGGGGGCAACTGCAAGGTGCAGTGTGTCCAGAGTAGGTTCAGGATCAGATGGCTGCATGGGAAAGAGGTTAAAAACAGGCCAAAAGCATGAGTAGTGTTAGAGAGAAGTGTTGGAGAGGGAAGGAGCTGGTGTCTGAGCTCCCAAGCAGGTAGTTGAACATGGGTTACTCACTCACTCATCAGGTTTTGGAAACTTTGGGTGCTGCTACTGCAAAGCTCTTTTCTGACTGGCATTATTCATGTTCCCCATGAGCTTGTTACCAGGGTAGAGCACAGAGCACAGATACATATTCTCCTGAATATGTATCTGCACATTGTGCTGTATTGTGCCAGAGAGACGTACCCTTGAATAACCCCTTCCCCTTCTATAGATATTTGACAGCTACTAATGCAGCAAACCCAGCGCAGCAGGGAGGAGGTTATTATTAGCCCTGGTGTGCAGAGGTGGAGATGGAATGCAGAAATCAAATTACTCTTCTCAAGTTGCAGAGAGCAAATGTGTCAGAGTTACTGCTGCACCCATGAGCTCTGGCTGTGAATTAGGAGGGATTTGGACATGAAGACGTGGGTGAAAGTCCTTCTGCATCTCTGTCCTGTACCGAAGGCAGTTGTAGGTTTGTACCAGAGGGTTAGTAAGAAACCTCTTTGGGCTTTCATTTAGCTCTAACTGCTTCTTGGGAGACAAGAGGGTGGTGGAGACTTTCGATGCTGTACCCTGGTCCTCCTCACCCATGGAATTGCCATGGTTCAGAATTCCTCTAGATAGAAATAATCAGGCAATGATCTGTTTTTCAAGAGAATCATTTAGAAAGGTAGTCTAAAAAGACAGAGGAAGAGCTGATAGCCTTTCAGCAGATTCATTTTCTTACTCTTCTGGCAGGAGGCTTTTGGCTAAATGTCAGCCAGGTGATGAGTGGACCTTTGTGGAAAATGGGCATTTCTGTGCTTCATACATTTCTAAATAAGACCTTTGAAATCCCAGTGATGGCCTGAAACTTACCTCCAAAAGAAAGCAATTAAAGAGGACTCCAGCCATAGAGTAACTGCTGCAGCACTAATGGGCTGAACCATGAACTTTACTTCTACCTTTTTTTGGAGTGAATCAGCCACTGTGGCTGGAGTGATGGACTGCCTGTGAGGAACACTGGTGCCTGCAACTGCCATATGGGTTAAGAAAAGGCTAAGGAAAAGTAGAGTATGGTATTGGTCTGGCATCTTGCACCAGTTGTGTGTTCTCCAATAATCATACATGTATAGATATTAAAGTTGAGAAAATACTTGAATCTGGGATTTCCATTTCACAGGTGGTAGGCACAGGTATCTCTGTGCTGTGAAATGAAGGTAAATCACCATTGCACCTGAAGGGTGATCCTTCCTCAGAAGCACTGGTAAGATCCCAGTATAGTCCTGCCCCTCAAATTTAAAAGGAAAAACAACATTTTTGTTATTACATGTGTAAAGTGCTGAAAGAAGGAGTCAATCTTGTCTGTGTAAGGCTGCGAGTTTTTGCCCGAAGCAAAGCTACAGGATTTATATCCATCTTAATGCAGTTACTAGGAAGTTAAATCACCCTTTTTGGTGAGAACAGAATTGAACTGCAGGCTGGTTTTTAGCCTCATAGAGAAGGCAATGCCTCCAGCATCCACAGTAATATCAGAAGGAAAATTCATTTTAGTTAGAGTGCAAAGGAAGAAATTGGTTTCTTTAGTACTGTGAGAAGGCAACAAAGGAAGTGCAACAGAATAAAAATATTTAGTAAATTAAATATAAAAAGAAGTTTTGTGTTTTAATATCAGCTATTTACTGCTTTGGCTCAGTGATTATTTTATGCAAAAGGCAGTAATTTAGTGTACTAATGCTCCACAATGTCACAATGAGATTCCTATTTCTAGCATCTGTTGTTGTTATGAATTACATCTATTTTAGCAAAGAAATGGTATCCTTGAATCAAGATTGTTGTAGGTATTTTTATCTTGACTTTACTGACAGATTGAGACATAATGGTATTTTAAAAGAAATGTATATACAATTCTTAGAGCCTACTCCCAAAATAAATAAAAATGCTGCTTCTGAAGATGATTGGATGTGGTGTCTTAGGGGAGCTCTTATGGATGCTTCAGCAGTTGCACACCTGTAAAGATCACCATCTGCTTCCAGCTGTAAAGCTAAATAAGTATGACTTTCTTCTAATCAATTAATCTTTTTTTCCCTTTACAGTCATCAGAAGAAGGAAGCATCTAAGCCTGCTGGCTGGTTGCAAGCTCCTCCTTCTGTAGTCTGGTGTGCATTTGAATGTTCGTAGTTTTGTAGGAACCAAGAGCTGCTCTTGGCCTAGGAAGCCTATGGATGTCTTCCAGTGTCTTCCTGTAGAGGCAGCAGGAGGTTGTGTGGCAGAGGGAAAGTGCAGTCTAGATGAAGGCAGCCAAGGCTTCTCTTTCCTGCAAAAATCTTCTACTGCCAAGAGAAAGAAGTTCTGTTTCACATTCTTTCATCTTTCATCTTGATGCAACAGCTACTGAAGACAGGAGCCAAAGGCACAGGCTGATTCACAAAGCAGTCCTTCAGGATATCCGAGATGTGGCACTGACAAACAATGGGATGCCAGAGACTACAAATGACTGGTGGGAAGCAGGGAGCCTTTATTACCTGTGTTGAAAGGCAGAATAACTTCTACATTGATTGAGGTCAGATCTGGGCAATGCCTTGTGTAGGCTGGTGGGAACCAAGAACTTCTGCACCTGTATGTACTGTGTGACTAAAATGTGACAGGTGCAAACATATGCAAAGGGCAGCTCTAACAAATTAAATAGCAAAGCCTACCAGAGAGAGGAAAGAAGATGACAGAAAGATGCACCGGATCTCCAGTCTGTGCCTGCTGCTTTCTGCAGTAACACCTTAGACAGAGTTTGTGATACTTGGGGTGAATCTTCACCCTTTCCTGATGGACAGGAGGCATCCATATAAAGCTGCCCCAGGGCTAGCCTGTGTCCAAGCCAGTCACAGTCCAGTGTTCATTGCTCTCATCAAACCCATCACAGCAAGCTCTGCCCCCATCCCATTGGGGTCTCTGACTTTATTTGCTGCCTTATGATGATTGATGAGATTTGCTGCCTTATGATATGATTCTTAACTTGGGATGAACAATCTCAAGCAGGCTGATGTTAAGGGTGCTGGTTTCTTCTTTCAATACTTCTCTGTTTTGGGGGTTCTAAGGGTATTTTTACACAGCCATTGTTCTACAATATAATATTATGCTTACTCAAGGTCATTTTTTTTTACTCATGATAATTGGCTGGGGTTTTCTGTATATGGTAACGCCAAGTTTTACCATATATACCATGGCAAACCGTGATGATACAATTCAGTTATACTAGATGGAAATAATTCCCCACTGAGACTGAGGGTTGAGGGTCGTGCATAAGACATCTGGTTAAACTGTAGACACCTGAACTTTCCTAATGTTGGACTTTAAATGTCCAGCTGCTTACCAAAGCAACATTCAAAATGGGTTTATTCTTGCAGTCTGTGGCCTCTTACTATCAATGACAAACACGTGTCCTGGGCCACCATGCCTTACTACAGTGTCAGTGTCTTCAATACATTGGGGTAGAAATTAAACATTATATATATCAGTCCAAACACTAAATACTCATTAGTAGTAGAACTTCCAGACTTGGAAGACCAACCGGAAGCTGTTTTATTTGTCTTTGACTTACAGCTTTCAGAGGGTTGATAATAGCTTTGCAATAACCCCCAGTGCTTTGCTTTTGCTTTCACATGTACATGCACACACAGAAACCTTCCTCTGATGTCTGAGACTACTGGGATTCGTTAGCAGGAGTATTCATCTTGTTAAGCATGCATTAATAGCATCCACTGTAAGTATTAATCTGCTGTTGTCAAGTGATAATTGCAGAACATGGTGATTGCATCAACCTTCACCAAATCCAGCAGATGGAAAAGTCCTTGAATCCTTGTTTTAGGCACTTGCAGCTGCAAAGATTATTTTTGTGTTTTCAGTCAAGTTAAAAACCTGTGACACATTTCTGATTACAAAGAACCATAAAACTTTTCTTCCTTCCTAACTTCTGATAAAAGTAATTATTTAGAAATTGATCCCATCCAACACAGGTCTTGTGGGCTAGAATATTCCTAAATCCAAAGCAATAGAGGAGAAAACTCTGGGGTGTCTGCATCCCAACTAACCTTCTACTTTGCATTTCATAGTGAGAAAGGCACTCTCAGACCAAGGTCCATCCCATCCTGAAGAAAATAAAACACCAAAGCTTTGGCTGTTGCCGAGCAGTGATCCCGCAGCATCGAGATGACAATCCAACCACCAACTCCCAAGCACAGTAATCTAGAGGTAGGCAAGAGGTTGGGAGGGAACATGGTCAGGACAGCTGATCCAAACGGACCAAAGGGATATTCCATTTCCTCTCAGCAATAAAAGATAGGAAAAAGGAGGGAGGCAGTGGAGGGAGTAACTTATTATTAAGGCATTTGTCTTTCAAAGCAACCACTGCACATACCAAGCACATTTTTCCCAGGAGGTGGATGGAAATCACCTGCTGATGGGAAATAGAGAAAAAATTGAGTTTGCTTTTTTCTGCTTCCAAAAATGGTCTTTGCTTTAATTTATTAAATGGCCTTTATCTTGACCCATGAGCTTTTCATCTCATTTTCTCTCCTGTCCTGCTGAGGAGGGGGAGTAAGAGCATGGCTTGGCAGGCATCCAGTGACCAGCCAAGGTCAACCCACCATGAAAATCAGATGAATTGTGCCCTAGAAGTGCCCATTTCTTCTAGGAGAGGAGTAGCACAGGATGAGCAGTTCAGATATGGGGATTCACAGTAAGGTAAAATGAACACCACCATCTACATCCATTCCAACTTCCTGACTGAGAACTGAGTATCTTCATCTCTAATATCAGCTCCTGTTAAATCATGATATGATTTGGGCATGGTAGCGAACCCACTTAAGTCAGAAGGACTGTTCACTTGCTCAAAACCACATGAGCTAAACAACAATGTTGGATCCAGATAATGGATCTACTGTTGTGGATAATTAGCACTCTATGCTTTAGTTTCCCCATGTGGAATAAATGTTGATTCATAGCTGCCAAACACTGAAGACAGTGGATGAAAAATTACTTTTAAAAGTCACTCTAATTCTTCCCAGAAAAAATTATCTATGTTTGTCCAAGGCAGAGAATCTCATTTCTTCCAGATATGTTATGGTAAGGCTTTATTCTCACACATTTTTTTGTTTTCTAAAAGCCAAGTAGCCTTTTCAGTTAAAGCTTAGGAGGGAGAATACTTCTTTTTTGATAATTCCAACATGACTGTTACTCCAATTTCTACCTGACATTATTTCTCAACAGATGAAACCAGTCTGTCACAATGATCTTACAAAGAAATAGACGATTACTAATTTCTGGCACTCAAATACAACATTTCTTTTAGCTAACCTCCAGAAAAAAAAATATGAAGAAGTAGAGCCTTATATGTCAGCAAACAGAAATCCTATTTATTGACAGCTGCCAGGGGCTCTTTGAGCAAAAGAGTAGTACAAGATCTGGTCTCTGGAGAATGTTTCTGGTGATGCCCAAGCCTGAATAGCATTAAAGGATGGAATTGTGCAATTTCTCTTACGCAGTGAGCTGTGAAGTTTTCATTTCTAGGTTAGTTTTTTCATCAATTCCTTAATTAAAAGTAATCCTCAGACTGCTAAATATTTTGTTGTCTCATATTAGAAACTCGCATGCAAATTTAGCATAGAATAGCAATTTCATTCCTTCAGTAGGCAATAGTGGCCTTGCAATTTTAAGCTGGGAAGTTCTGTCATTGTAGGATTTTACAAGGATACAAAGCAACCTCCTTGCAAGACTTAAGTACCTGTAGTGGTTTTAGTTCACCTCTGTATCTTTTGTGAGATAGGAGATTTGGAGGAATGCAAAACAGGCTCAAAACTTATCAAGAAAATGAAAAGTTTATTAACAGAATTAAAAGAGAAAAGAAAATAATAAGAAAATCAAAGCAAAATCCCTCTTTCCACTCACACCCCCCTCCTCCTTTCATCTTCCCTAAATCAGCACAAAGGATATCACATAATTCTCAAGTCAGTATTCACAATTTTAAGAATCTATCCACTAGTTAAGGAGAAAAGATGGTTTCCTTTACAATCCGTGGTTTTCCAAAACCGTATCAGCCTCAGTACAACAGCCCCCTCCCGGGAAATAAAGCTGCTACCGGGAAAACACCTCTCCCATGGATATGGGAATCACATGGGCCAATAACATGGGGTAGTCCTTTTTTAAGGGTGAACAGCTTCTAGCTTAAGGCAGCAACTCGCTTCTCCACAGAAAATCTTAAAAGTTCCTTATATCTCTGCACATTACAGCTTCTCACACTTCTAGGCACCTTATGATTCTCTTTTGCACATAGGCTGCATCCAAGACTCTGCTGCATCCGAAACTCTGCTGCATCCGAAACTCTTCATCACCCCCCATGTCTTTTAAATGGATTAAAGAGAAAGACAGTTTGGAGTATTACAGATTTTACCACGGTTTGCAGAAGGCAGTTTTAAGCTTTTCGCGCCGTAAGCGTGACCACGCCCCTCTTTCTTCCTCGTCCGCCATTATCCGGCTTCACTTTCTCTTTCCTTCTTTCTGACTTTGAAAACTGCCATGATGAAGAGTAGTCTCCATCGTTCAGGCTTTATGATGAAGAAAGCCCCATTCACCTTTGTGCTGCTGGCTTCTTGATATTAGTCTCTCAGTCCATCGGTCTGGGCTCGGATCTTTGCAGCCGCGCGGAGGCTGGGAAGGGGGCAGTTCTCAGGAGCCCTGGCTGGATATTGCAGCTATTTGCAGTGAACACAGTTCCTCAGCTGCTGGGCTCTGAGGAGATCGTCCCGCCGGCATCCCGGAGCCGGGGGAGGGAGGGGGCTCGAGGCCGCTCCAGGAGCGAAAGCCTCGGCCGCCATTTCCCCCCCCTCCTCCTCCTGCTGGGACGCCAGCCCCCACCAGAGAGAGAGGAACTTCCTCTCCCTTCACCTTTATATATGGAAATTTCGAAAAGCGCCACTGGTCAAACGAGCTGTCCATCAGCTCAGGCTCAAACCATGACATTACCTTAGACACAACAGGAAAAATACCGGTACAAACTTGCATACATTGCTGAATTTTTATTACAAAGAAAGTTCTCTGAAGCTACACAAGTTGTCACCCTACAGAGTTATCTAAGGCTTAAAGTTGGATCTAACTTCTGATCCCAATTTCATCCATAAGCTAAGCCATCTCACTGGAGTCTGTTGAAGTTTTAAGTCAGGTTTAATGCCAGAAAACACTTAGAAAGGATGTAGGATAAAGGTCCCACTGTTTATTTCAGCTGGCATATGCCTGTTTTGAAGTGTAGATAAAGTCCCCAGTGACATATGATAGTCCTCCTTCCCAGAAGCACACACAAGAATATATTCATACACATATCCAAGTTTCAACACTCAAGAGATCCTTTGGGTATGCCCTAGGAAGCTCTACCAACACGGGGGAGTGAACCTAGCAAGATGAAGATTTGCCAAATCACGCAGAGATAGTGGCTGGATTTAACATAGTGTTTCACTCTGCTAACTCTGCTACCAAGACATAGTTTAAAAGACCACCATACAGGTATTCCCTAGGTTTGGGAATGTATAACTGGATTGTACCTATATGTAAACTCAGGAATTTGAAAAGTTGTTCATAGCAAAACCCTCTTTCAGAAATGCAGGATGACTGCCCACATAAGGTTTGGTGCTGTAAAAACAGGGGTGTAGGGCAGCCTTCTGTGTCTCAGTAAGAACCATGTCCTGATAAACTAAAAGACAATTGTCTATTCATCCTGTCCAGTGCCAAAGCCCATCAACATATTTAACCAAGAACCTTCTGAAGCTGTAAGATATTCTTGTTTGTGCGTTCTGACTTGTGCTGGACCTTGAACAGAGCACTTCTGGGTGGAGTGGGTTTACACACAGCTGATCTGCTATTAAAGCTGGCGCAGGTAACCAGTGATATCCCGGTTAGCACTTTGAGACGTACATTGTGCTTAGAAGTCTAGCTTCACGTCAGAGCAGAGATTCACTAAAACAACAAAAAAATCTAAATTAATTCATTTAAAGCTTTTATTTTTAATGGAGACATGGAGCCAATATCCTAGATAACTCTTTAAGTACATGGTCTCCCGCCAGTCTGCCCTTTTACCTTATCAACCCTTCTCAAGCACTGATGTTTCCAAAGTGAAGTATTTGGACTTCCAGACACCTGACTTGCCTCAAACTGTCCTCGAATTGCTAATGGTTGAAATATGACCAGCCTGGGTGAAAATATGTGTCTCTAGCATCCCACCACTGTGGCCAAATGACAAAGGCAGTAAGCAGATGAATTTATGCTTGCTCTGTCTGAAGCTCCTGATACTCTGTCAGCCTCAATACTATCAGGATTATGCCTGCAGCAGCTTACAGGAGATAATCAGCATGATCTCATGCAAGCATGCAGAATATGTTTGTCCATTTAAACAGCTTGCTTCCTTCAAAAAATATTTAACCTATGGTAACTGCAGACATATTGCAGAATATTTCCAAAGCTAGACTCTTTCTTGCATTTGTGAATCATCAGTGGTCTATTTCCATGGTATTACATATTCTATGCAAGAGCAACACATTATGTCAATATACACCCCATTTTTGTGCCATAATTGATATTTGAAATTAGGTGGGATACAAACTAAATAAGTTAGATCAAATTACGTTAATATTTATAGATCAGAAAAACATATGCTAATGAATTTATCAGCTAAAGACAGAGGAATTTTTCTCCTCAAACATATGCAAAATTCTTTTTTTATGTAAAATGATCTTTCAGAGGCTGTTATTGAAAAAGACATCTGTTACTCAGGCAGATGAGCACATATTTAAGTTAAGCCACCAGTATTGACTGAATTGTCTCCACTAATAGGTATGGAAGGTAAGAGAGTGCTTGTTTGCTCCATGAGGACTGTATTTCCATATAAGTATTTAAAAGGAGCTTTATCCAGGAAAAATGAGTGCCAGTCACAGATGCTACCAAGAATATTCACTCTGTGAGAAAAGCAGCCTGAGCTGCCTACAGCTCTAAACCCAAAGTAGAAAAAAGTCATTTTAAGTTGTCTAAATGATTACATTTTTATAATCTGAACTAGAGAACTGAAATGTGTGGCCAAAAATCCAAATCTAAATGTATCAAGTTCTCTAGTACCTTCTGGCATGGAAATTACTCACCTGCTGTTTCTAGGACCATTTCTTAGAATAGCTTGATGGATTTGACAACAGAAATACAATTTCCGGCTTTAAAATAGTGCTGCACAAACAATTTTGGCTACTTCTGAAAGGAGAAAGACAAAGAAAATATTCTAAGAAGTCCTAAGCAATTGAGAAAGAGTCAATAAAAGTAGTTCAGAGGGGTTGTGGATTTTCCATACTTGGAATTAATAAAAATCTGCATAGATATGGCCCTGAACAGCCTGTTCTAGAGGACTCTTATTTAGGCAGAGTTGGTGGATGACAGTCTCCAGGTCTCTTTCAACTTCAGCTATTCTATGATAATATTCTCTTATTATATTCAAGCCTGGTTTTTATCTTTATCTGTACTGATTTTTCAAATGATGGAGCAAACAGATGAGAAACTGTTTCTTGAAATTCAGAATTAACCACAGCTGCAGGAAACTCAGAACCTCAGTTATGAGTAATTATGAAGTGCCAGTTACAGATTATTTCAAAATCTAGACTACAGGCCATTTAAACCTTTCTAGCCATTGTGTCTCTTTTTTTTTTTTCCTTTGTAATTTCATGAGGAGAAACTTTAATTGTTTATGTTTCCAAAACTTGTGAATGCTTTTCTTTGCCTCTGAATCTTGTCTGCACTATATTGTCTTCTTGTAGGATTTGTTTACTGTAAGGTTTTAGTTATTAAATCCAAAAAGATATAAAATTGCCTTAGGATAAAATCTTCATATGCATTTTTTTACGTAACAGAGATTAGGAAGTGTAAAGGAAAAACCCAATAGCACAAGAAATTGTTTGTGCAGCTTGTTTTGAGATTTGCTACCATTTAAGATAAGTCTTTTTATAACCAACAGTTAGACAACCTGCTGTTATTGATCCCAAAAACATCCTGTTTATTATTAGTGGATTGCATACAAATATAGCATAGCTGAAGGACTGTACAACAATGACTTGCAGTCTTACAAGGTTTATCATCAAAAAATGTGTCATATTGCTTCTCTTTCCTAGGGGCAATAGCTGAAAATTATCTGAGCAGGCTATGGGAAACTAAGCTTCAAGATGATTAGAGAGATGCCTTCACTCCAAACATTCTTGTGAATATGTTAACTGAGCTTCTGGAAGATTTCCATGGCACTCCTTCAAGGAAATACAGCCACTGTCACAGACAGTCTTCTATAAACAAAGGAACACAAATTCACTGATTCAAGATTGGAGATTTAATGTGGATTACAGGTGGATATTGTCTACCTTGACTTCAGCAAGATTTTCAACACTGTCTCTCACAACATCCTCATAGGCAAACTCAGGAACTGTGGATGAGTGGACAATGAGGAGGATTGAGAACTGGCTGAACAGCAGGCCCCAGAGAGTGGCACAGGGTCTGGTTGGAGGCCTGGCTGGGTCACTAGTGGTGTGCCCCAAGTTCAGTATTGTTTAACTTACTCATCAATGACTTGGATGAAGGGGTAGGTGACTCCTCAGCAAGTTCACTGGCAGGAGTGGCTGATACCTGATGCAGACAAAGTTCCTCCTGAATATGAAGAAGATCTTAGTTACTGTGTGGGTGACCACACACTGGAACAGATTGTCCAGAGAGGTTGTGGAGTCTCCCTCACTGGAAAAATCCAAGAACCATTTGGATGCAGTTCTGTGCCATGTACTCTGTGAAGATGCTGCTTGAGCAGGGAGGTTGGCCCAGATGACCCACTGTAGTCCTCCAAGCATTATTCATTCTATGATTCTGTGATTCTGTGATTTGTCAAAGTGTACCTCTGCCTCATTAGTAAGATGTTGCAAGTGAAAATCCATCTTAGGCTGTATGCTAATTTGTTCCAGCTATATGGACATTCAGCAGCATTTCTGTTGCTAACCGAGATTTCATACATTAGGTAAAGAACTAGATGACATGGTACAGCATAAAATCTCTAGGGGAAATGCTAAAAAGACATAGTTTGATCACTTTATTTCCCCAAATGAAACACTAAAATAAGTCATAGAATCTTTAAGGTTGGAAAAGACCTCTAGGATCATCAAGTCCAACCACTAAACAAGCATTGCTGTGTCCACTACCAAACCATGACCCTAAGTGTCATACCTACATGATTTTTTTAACACTTCAGGGGACAGTGATCCTTCCCTGGGCAGCATGTTCCTGTACTTGACTGCCAAAAGGGCAGAAAAATGGTGGAGAAATTATTTCCTAAAATCTAACTTGAACCTTCCCTGACACAACCTAAGGCTATTTTCTCATGTTCTGTCACTAGTTGCCTGGGAGAAGAGGCTGACCCCCAGCTGGCTCCTTTCTTTGTAGACAGCAATAAAGTTCCCCCTGAGCCTCTTTTTCTCCAGGATAAACAACCCCAGTACCTTCTCCTTATCAGACTTTTGCNAGGAGAAACTTTAATTGTTTATGTTTCCAAAACTTGTGAATGCTTTTCTTTGCCTCTGAATCTTGTCTGCACTATATTGTCTTCTTGTAGGATTTGTTTACTGTAAGGTTTTAGTTATTAAATCCAAAAAGATATAAAATTGCCTTAGGATAAAATCTTCATATGCATTTTTTTACGTAACAGAGATTAGGAAGTGTAAAGGAAAAACCCAATAGCACAAGAAATTGTTTGTGCAGCTTGTTTTGAGATTTGCTACCATTTAAGATAAGTCTTTTTATAACCAACAGTTAGACAACCTGCTGTTATTGATCCCAAAAACATCCTGTTTATTATTAGTGGATTGCATACAAATATAGCATAGCTGAAGGACTGTACAACAATGACTTGCAGTCTTACAAGGTTTATCATCAAAAAATGTGTCATATTGCTTCTCTTTCCTAGGGGCAATAGCTGAAAATTATCTGAACAGGCTATGGGAAACTAAGCTTCAAGATGATTAGAGAGATGCCTTCACTCCAAACATTCTTGTGAATATGTTAACTGAGCTTCTGGAAGATTTCCATGGCACTCCTTCAAGGAAATACAGCCACTGTCACAGACAGTCTTCTATAAACAAAGGAACACAAATTCACTGATTCAAGATTGGAGATTTAATGTGGATTACAGGTGGATATTGTCTACCTTGACTTCAGCAAGATTTTCAACACTGTCTCTCACAACATCCTCATAGGCAAACTCAGGAACTGTGGATGAGTGGACAATGAGGAGGATTGAGAACTGGCTGAACAGCAGGCCCCAGAGAGTGGCACAGGGTCTGGTTGGAGGCCTGGCTGGGTCACTAGTGGTGTGCCCCAAGTTCAGTATTGTTTAACTTACTCATCAATGACTTGGATGAAGGGGTAGGTGACTCCTCAGCAAGTTCACTGGCAGGAGTGGCTGATACCTGATGCAGACAAAGTTCCTCCTGAATATGAAGAAGATCTTAGTTACTGTGTGGGTGACCACACACTGGAACAGATTGTCCAGAGAGGTTGTGGAGTCTCCCTCACTGGAAAAATCCAAGAACCATTTGGATGCAGTTCTGTGCCATGTACTCTGTGAAGATGCTGCTTGAGCAGGGAGGTTGGCCCAGATGACCCACTGTAGTCCTCCAAGCATTATTCATTCTATGATTCTGTGATTCTGTGATTTGTCAAAGTGTACCTCTGCCTCATTAGTAAGATGTTGCAAGTGAAAATCCATCTTAGGCTGTATGCTAATTTGTTCCAGCTATATGGACATTCAGCAGCATTTCTGTTGCTAACCGAGATTTCATACATTAGGTAAAGAACTAGATGACATGGTACAGCATAAAATCTCTAGGGGAAATGCTAAAAAGACATAGTTTGATCACTTTATTTCCCCAAATGAAACACTAAAATAAGTCATAGAATCTTTAAGGTTGGAAAAGACCTCTAGGATCATCAAGTCCAACCACTAAACAAGCATTGCTGTGTCCACTACCAAACCATGACCCTAAGTGTCATACCTACATGATTTTTTTAACACTTCAGGGGACAGTGATCCTTCCCTGGGCAGCATGTTCCTGTACTTGACTGCCAAAAGGCCAGAAAAATGGTGGAGAAATTATTACCTAAAATCTAACTTGAACCTTCCCTGACACAACCTAAGGCTATTTTCTCATGTTCTGTCACTAGTTGCCTGGGAGAAGAGGCTGACCCCCAGCTGGCTCCTTTCTTTGTAGACAGCAATAAAGTTCCCCCTGAGCCTCTTTTTCTCCAGGATAAACAACCCCAGTACCTTCTCCTTATCAGACTTTTGCTTCAGACCTTTCCCCATCTTCATTGCCCGTCTCTGGACACGTTCCAGCCCCTCAATGTCTTTCTGGTAGTGAGGGACCCAGAACTGAACACAGGATTTCAGGTGTGACCTCACCAGTGCTGAGTACAGGGGGGACAGTCACTGCCCTGGTCCTGCTGGCCACACCATTGCTGATACACGGCAGAATGCCATTGGCCTTCTTGGCCCCCTGGGCACAAGGTGGATCACGTTCAGCTGCTATTGACCAGCACTCCCAGGTTTTTTTCCACCGGGCAACTTTCCAGCTACTCTGTCCCAATCCAGTAGCATTGCATGGGCTTGCTGTGACCCAAGTGCAGGACCAGGCACTTGACCTTGTTGAAACTTAAATCATCAGTCCAGCTTGTCCAGATCCCTCTGCAGAGCCTTCCTCTCCTCCAGCAGATCGACACTCCAGCCCCACTTGGTGTTGTCTGCAAACTGACTGGAGGTGCGCTTGATCCCATCATCCAGAAACCAGAAACCTTCAGCTCAACACTATTTCCAGCTGCAGGAGGTCCAAAATAATTATGTGTTTCACTTACAGAATAGACTTTCTAAAATGTTTATTTTTCCCAGTTACAATGACACAGTCTACTGTTTTATTAAAAGCAGACCTGGGGAAAAAATATTAATTTTTAAATGTGTTGAAATCCACAGAATTTAAAACAAGGTTGAATTTGACTTACTGTTTTGTCTTGCTCTGCAAAGAAAATAAACAGTTGCCAAATGGATTCCACCTGGATATCTGTTTGTCTATACCTCTTCAATACCAAGATAAATCGTAGTTTTATTCAAAAAAGGCTAACACAACAAATACTATTAAATAAGGTAGTACAGGAGGAAAATTAGTTCATAGTGTTCATAGGTTTTAGAATATTGAAGGAATGTCCAGACTACACTCTGAGGAGATTTAACACTGGAAAACATACTACAATGACAATGAAAATGGGCTTAAAATTAAATTATCTTATGATGGAAGAAGAAACACTCTTTTTTGTCCTGGAGTGAGACAATATGACACCTTAAGTGTTAGGTAACAGACTTAAGTATGTCAAAAATACAAATGACTCATAAAGAAAAAGTACATCAAATGAATCTAGCCTGGAATAGAGTACCCTGTAGACAGAGCAGCAGTGATAAGGCTTGCCATGCTATCTGCTGCAACATTCTCAAGGGCGAGCGAAGGCAAAATGACCTGAATGAAATTCTTGTCACACAGAAAACTCATTGTGAACCACAGTCAGAGTGTAATTACCAGGAAGTTACACCAGTACTTACACTTGATAGATTTATCAAGTGCAGGTCCTCCACGAGTCCGTCCATGACCCAGCACTAACCATATTTCTGCCCTATCATCCTTGTCGTTAATATGTATAGAGACTGAATTTTCAGCTGATAAAAATGGAAGGAACTGGGACTGAAATTCCATGTGACCCTGACAAACTGAAAAAGTAGCCCAACAACATAAAACAAAATTCAGAAAAATATTTTACTCCTCTAGTAATGAGTAACTTTACAAGTACCCAACAGGGAAAAACTGCTTAGGAAACAGTTCTTCAGTGCTGCAGGAACCTGAAAGAACCACAAGTCTCATGAAAGTCAACAATATTATCTGCAGGGCACATGAAGTAATCTTTCTGCTCTCTGTAACTTATTAAAGTTCTCAACAGGAGTTGTGTGTACAATTTTAGGCACCACAATGAACCACTCAATGTCCTTAAGAAAGCAACAGATATAATAACTAGAGGACCATAAAATGTGTCTCCAGAGGAAAAGGTGAAGAGACTGAGATTTTTGATGCAAAGAAGAAAAAGCAGAAGAGTCCCACAGGAGTAGTTCTAAAATGTGTGAAATTTGCAAAGAAGGAACAGATTATTCAAGTCCATTGAGACAGGGAAAATTGTCAAGATCTAAAATGCACAAAAAGGAAAATTTTAATCTGACAATAAGAAAATTTTGCTAATAGGTAAGACAGTAAAACATTAGAAAAAGATGGCCTAATAAACCCGTGAAATTGAGTGTTTCTGAAAGACATGTTAGACAAACTTCAGTCAGATACTCCACACAATGCTTATTTGGGCTGATGGCTAGATAAAAGAAATTTTTATGGTGCCTTCCTGCCATATTTTCTATGATTCTAGGAAGCAAAACTCCTGTTCCTCTTATCTGTTGTTTGCTTCCAAGGGAAAACACTTTACTCATGGAATACACTCAGTGCACTGCAGGTTCTACCACAGTATTTGTGTTGTGGGCTACACCTGTGCTATACTCTCAGAAAACCAAAACAACAAGGTTGGTTATTACACAGGTGCCTTAATTTGTACATCATGGAGGCCTTGACTAAGGAGACATCGTTGTTTTCATAAGCAAGATATGGAAATGATGAAAATTGCCCAAAGTCAATCACAGAGACAGTGACAGAAAGATGAAGGGACATTAGATTTCTCAAGTTCTTATCCTCTGGGTAGTGTAATATAGACTGGTTCATTCACTGACTCATCCATTTAATTCATGATGTATAGCTTTGAATTCCATAATTGGACATTTTTTAAACATCACCTCACCTTTACACTCTATCATAAGCACACAAAGAAGACCTTCAGTTCCATAAGCATGCAAAGAAGACTAATGTTAACTGAAATTTGGCTTTGTTTCTGGTGGGGGAAGGTGGACCAGAGCACCAGGAGTTCTCATCTGGCAACTTAAAATATTCAATATGCCTATGGTTCTCTAATGAGACAAGAAAACTCCTACATAGAGACTCTTCAGTAATAGTATCTTGAATGTACCTTGTGAACCTGGCTGAAGCTGATTTAGAGTGGAGGTACTGTGACCCACGATGGCAGTCACATACGCATTACTACAAACAGAGCAGGCGAAGATGTGCCAGAAAAAGAAGGATGAATTCCAGCACAAACACACCCTCACCTTTCCTTCTCGAGCCAGGACTAGCTGGATCACCCTGCCTGCAGAGATAAAAGACCACACCATGCCTATCTGTAAAGAGGAACCATCCAGACCAAACAGAGGTGCTTATTTGTATAATAAACCAGTCTTGTTTATAAAACTCTCATTCTGTCTCATTTTCTCTCACTACTTGGTACTGTACTTTTACTCTTAACATCTTGTCATCGCATCAAACACACAGTTCTGGCTGGGATGCAGGGAGTTGCTGGACCTGGCCAGGTAAGATTTCATGCAGACTCCTGCTGAGCCAGGACCTGAATCACAGTCTTAGTGACAAACTGCTAACACTGAGGCAAGTTTGCCTAAATAGGTTCTTTCTCCCTGAACCCTTCTTCTCTCTCTGCCTTCTTTCAACACTTTTTTTTTCTTCTGGATTTCAGCTGGGCTATGCACATACAAAAATTACTTATTGAGGTACAAAACATGCTAGCCTGATCCCCTGGGATAGCTCGATGTCAGCCTGGGGTAGCAGGCCGGCCCTCCTGAAGGACCGTCCTCGGGGCTCGCTTCCGCAGCGGTCAGCGTCAGGGAGCCGGGGAGAGACTGGCCGTCCCCAGGGTCGGATAGCCTGCCTCAAGGGTGCAAGGGTGTTTGCTTTAGGCGCCAGAGGAACGAGGCAAAGAGAGAGAGAGAGATCTCAACAGGATTCATTGAACTTTCAGGGAAGGGGAGATCTCCCAGGGGGCTCCCGCCTGTGCCCGGGATTGTAAGGGAAAGGGAAAAGGGGCAGGGGAAGCCCCCGCAATCAATAACACACCAATAAGTGGGAGGCACCCGTGTCCCAGTACCAATAATATGAGGGTAATGGGGAGGGTCTTCTCCACTAAGCAATCCATGCTCATAACTTGCCGAACTTTCCAGAACCAGGGGAGGTCCTGGCCCTGTCTCTCCACCCGGGGGTCCGCCCCGGGGGTGGCTTCTAGTCAGTCTCCCCGCCCAAGGAGACACCCTCAGACTCGGAGTCGTCGAGCCATTGGATGGCCAGGGCTTGACTGATAGGGACTGGCCACAGCTCAGTTGACCCAATGGGAGGGGACACCACTACAAAAACAGGTGAATATAGTGACACATTTTCTCTTGGCATAGACAATTGAGCTAGAACAAAATAATAGTAACAAAAAAGATTGAAATAAAAATAACAGCAACAAAAACTGCAAGAGTATATTTGTCATTTTTATTTCCCCTCAAAAACTGTCTCTAGCTACTTTGTGTGTTTCTGAAGTATTCCTTTTATTCCATTTGCCTTGAAAATGCATTGTGCAGAAGACCTGAATAATCTTATTACAAAGATGCTCACTCTGTGTTGGGTATGTTTCATACAGATAAAAATTCTATAGATTACAAAGGGGTAGGAAAGGAAAAAGGAAATTTTTTTAATTTTTCAGTATTGACAAAAAAGCATTATTTACAATAAGTAAAAGATATATAGTCCCTCAGCATGCACCTCCTGTTGTCTATACAATCATACAAAATCTCTTGTCTCAGACCATGGCTGCTTAAAATCCACTCTGCCAATTTTTTAGCTGTGGTCAATTAAACACTGCTCTGCCACGGGAGGGATACCATTTCTTGCAGAGGCTCAGCTGACTGCGAAACAAAAGCAGACTGTCACAGACTTGTGGGTGTTTGACAACCTGCTCTGCACAGCTGCGCGCTGAGAATGCAGGACTGAGCACAGTGCAGTCCAGCTCCTGTGATGCATAATTACTTTTATTCTGTTATAATAAAGATGTCATCCTCTCTGTAATTAAATCTGTGAATCATTAAATAGTCACTGCTTTACTATTTACAGAAGCAGTGAGTTTAATTTCTCATGATACTGTTGTCTAGAAGTATTTTGATGATTTGACATATTTTAATTAACCCCAAAATACTGCTTTTCTTTTATTAACTCTGACAGAGAGAAGTTCTTACATGTAGTAGAGTAGCAACTGCCTGGGACTGCAAGGGATCAGTGTTTATCTGTCCTGTATATTCTCAGCATATCAAAGATATCCATTTTATTTTTTACAGGCTATCAAAAATGGCCTGTACTCAGGAAAAGCATACCTAGTTTATCCTTCAGTTGATGGTAGTTCTTCCCACCAGAATTCATCAAAGATTCAAAGCCCTGTTTCTTCCATTTCTGAAAGACATCTGGAAGGTAACTGAAGCCCTTAAACTAAGTCTGTCCACCTATGGCAAAAGCAAGTCAAAGCTAAAGCTTCAAAACTGTCTGCAACATCAGCTCTCTGTTGTCACCCCAAAACAATGCCTGAAAATGGCCAAGGATGGCCGAGAAAGCTGATGGTGCAAGCATGTACAGGGCACTTAGCCTGGCTTGCAAGCACAGATGAGTCTATCGTGCACATCTGAGCACAGCTTAGGTAACATGTAAGCACAAATTAAATATAATGTTTAGGTCAGACAAAGATACAGTAACCATCTCCTGCTGTCTCCATCTCTCCCTCTTAAAAGAGGTTTTGTGGTTAATCACTGCCTGTAGATTACCTTGGTCACAGAAACTGAGGTTGATTTGGAGTGACAGCAAATCCAAGGAGATGAAAGCAGTATCCCAGTAACACTCCATCTCTGTTTATCCCTCCATTTATCCATGCCCCTGGTATGCAAATATTTTGCTCTCCCTGGCTTTACAGTCTATCAGCTTGTAGGACTGCTTTTAGCTTTCTTACAGTAGGAAACCACTGTGTGGTTCCCAGCCTGGGCACTGCTGCAAGCTTTGGGAGATGCTCTGGAGTGCTACAGACACTGCTCTTGGGCAGCTGAGTGCCCCCTCTTATGTGTGTGGGGGCAAACAGAGCTGGGAGACTGCTTTAACCACTGCTGCAGGGCATTATGGTCACTACGATACCATATCAGGGTGCCTAAATGCAAGTTACTGTAATCGGAAAGGCCACTTCTACTGATAAGTGTCCCCATTTCTGTTGCTAATAATAGAAAGAGATATTAAAACTTGAGCTCTAAAATAAAACTCATAAGGCAGTAACTGCACATCTGAGAAATGTTGTTTCTCTATCATGTGGCAGTATACAAGGTGAAGGGAAGTCGGTGCTACCCAGCCTGATACAGCAATACAATTCAGGGTGCAACAAGCAGATTCTGCCCAAAAATGCCGCTGTAGTGCTGCATCCTACAGCCGAGAGATGCCCACGGCATCCATTCCCAAGGGTTCCCTTCACTAAGGGCCACCGACAAGATGCCTACTACTAGCAGAGTAGCCCAGCACGTGGCCATCTTGGACTGGTTGCTACTTAAAGAGCTAAAGCCCTTTGACAGGAATGCCATGAAGACCACCAATGCTACATTCCCAAGTAAATAGCTCAGAAACAAAGGAACAGGAAGAAATTTCAAAAAAGTGCTTTTACCTTCTCTCTGCCCCTGTCCTCATCAGTTAAGCAAACACCAAAAAAAAAAATCCAAACAACTAAAATCATTTCTTCTGCTAAACCAGTTTGTGAAGAACAATTGTGACCATTGAGGACCAAATTCCAGAGCACTCAGACACAGTTTTTGGATTGTTTTCAATGCAAGGAGGAGCAGCAGCTGTGGTGCAGTTTAAACCACACATCAAGATATATTAGACCAGAACATCCCTTCCTCCTGCTTCATCAACTGTTCTAAATGTTTCTAAGTAATACACATGGGCTGCTCTGACTCTGAAGTAGACAGAGAGGGCACAATTTGGCATGTGGCAAACTGGCTTGCTGATGTTGCAATGAGTTTCCCCGACTCTTGAGGCCTGGCTGCAAACAGTGAAAAACAGTAGTTTGATTTAGTGGAACATGTGTTTGCAGTTTCCATTTCTTTATCACCAAGGAATAACTCAATAAAATTAAATCAAGATTTTTCACACTTTTAGACCCTGGAAATTACATTTAGGCACTTACTTAAGTGCTTTGCTGCACCTACAAATTTCATACTAGTCAAGCTACAGATGCTCAAAACATATGGACCCCTGGATACTTCCATTTGGATGTTTCCACCCTTCTCACTGCAGCCATTTGTGCTCATGCCTAACAGGAACAAAGTCAGAAGAGCTGAATTAAGCACCTAAGTGCTTAAGCCAGACTGTGTTAGACTTAAGCACAAGCCAGACTGTGTTAGACTTGAGAAAGGGTTTTGACAAGAATATAAGAATGTACCAATCTAATTTAAATTGTTAGTTCCCCTTCCCACTCTTCTTCTCCCCATTGCAGAGAGTGATCCAGCTCTCACCTACCTTCTCACACAAAAGATTTGGAGTTTCTTTTTGCTCAAGATCCCTTCTATTATTGTAGAAAATAATGTTTGTTAATGTAAAAGGGTTTTGTAAATAAGGCCAGAAGAAAAAAATTCCTTTTCGTAAATATCAGTCATAGGGATCCAGATTACTGTTAGTGCAATTCGAACCTGTTCATCCCTATCAAACACTAATAAATGCTGGACAGCTTTACTAGCTGCTCCTGCCAGCCACACAATGCCAGATCAAGGACATGAAAGCTAACAGAAACAAAATGCACATCGGTGCATTTCACAGATCTAGGGAAGAAACCAAGTGCTGCTAGGAAAATGGGATTATAATTAATGTTTCCAGCTTCTCAAAATTTCATTTCACATTTTGGGATTAATCTGGTTTACAAAATTTTCTAAATTCTTGATTTCCCTAGAATTTTATACTCTCCTACAGATTTTTTTCAGGAGAAAATATTTATATTTAGAATTAAAAATGGTACATAAATCTTTCAAACATTCTTAATGACTGCAATGAGGTATTTTGTTCAGTCATGTTAATTAAACTTGGGGCTCATTTCACCAATTTTTGACAGAAATGGTATCTGGAATCTACTCATGTTTTTTGAGACTACCATGAAGAAGAAAGATTGTCCAAAACCAGGAGTATTGCCCTGCATTTCAGATGACACAGATTCAGGTCCTCAAAGCACACAGGATTCAGACAGGTTGACACTAAGGTATTCCAAGAGGGGACTTACTGTCAAAACTAAGAAAAAAATTATATAGACTCCAGCTGGCAACACTGGCCTTCCTAACTGACTCTTGACAGTCTATTCTGCAGTTTTTCGGACAGGTCTAAAAGAAGACTTCTTCAAATGAGCATTTGCACAGGTTGGGATATTCACCAATCTTCTAGGGAACACTTTTCCAGCAATTTCATAGGGTGAGATCTCATATAACTACCTCACATACTTGCTTTGCAAGCATCTTGTCATACGCTGGTTTCAAGAAAAAAAGAAGAACAAGTATTTTTTTTGACATGATTCACCTTCCCATATTTAACAATTATTTTGCATGAGATCAGGAGAGCACTTTCCTCTCAACTCATAGAATCACAGAATCATAGAATGGTTTGGGTTGGAAGGGACCTTAAAAATCAGCTAGTTCCAACCCACCTGGCATGAGCATTGGCAGCTTTCAATAGAGCAGGTTGCTCAAAGCCCCATCTAACCTGGCCTTGAACACTTCCAGGGATGAGGCATCTAGAGTGTGTCTGGGAAATGTGCACCAGTGCCTCACCACCTTCATGGTGAAGAATTTTTTCCTTACATCTAATCTGAACACACGTCTTTTAGTTTAAAGGGCATTCCCAGCTATGCTATCACTACATGCCCTTGTCAAAAGTCCCTCCAGCGCTCTTGCATTCCCTCTAGCTACTGGAAGATGCTGGAAGTTCTCTTCTCCAGACTGAACAGACCAAACTCTCTCAACCTGTCTTAATAGGAGAATTGCTCCAGCCCTCTGAGCATCTTCCTGGTCTCCTCTAGACTTGCTCCAACAGATCCATCTCCTTCTTACATTGGGGCCCCCAGAGGTGGATGCAGCACTGCAGGTGGGGTCTCATTTGTGTAGAGTAGAGGGGCAGAATCCCCTCCCTCACCTTGCTGGCCACGCTGTTTGGATGCAGCCCAGGACATGGTTGGCTTTATGAGCTACAATTGCACATTGCCAGGACATGTTAAGCTTCTCCTTAGCCAACAGCCCCAAGTGCTTCTCCCCAGGTCTGTTCTCAATACCTCCTCCACCCAGCCTGCA
>VZTH01006749.1:242081-252177 GCA_013397815.1 Aleadryas rufinucha | reverse complement strand
AAAAAAAAAGAAAAAGAAAGAAAGACAAGAAGCTTTACTAAATTGGAAGCCTTTAAAAACAAAATAGCAGTTTCAGCAAGCAACCAACACAAGTTCCCAAGGAAAAGTAAAGAGCATTCTATCCTATTCTAGATCACTTACAGAAATTCATAAAGTGAGACTCACATTCATGCAACCCCCAAAGTTTCTCTGCTCTTCATCATCCCAGTACGTCAGAGCGTTAGGGCATTTTATGGAAAGTGACTGGCTGACCTGTGCTTTCCTTTGGGTTTATCAGCAAATAGGATTTCTTCTTTTTGAGGTTGCCTGAGGTACTTCCTAAGTCACACAGGTATTTCCCAATGGCTCACCTCTGTTTGCATGCTACAGATCTGCTTGGAACAAACCCAGGCAATAGTCCTGGAGAAAAGAATGGTGGAGAGCAGGTTCATATTGAAGCCTTGTCCAAGCTCAAGAGTGGTCCAACCCAACAGGCAAAAACCTAGGCAAAAATGTAATAGGAAGCCTGCATGCATGAACAAGGCGTTTCTGACTAAACTTAAACATAGAAAGGAATCATACAAGCAGGGTCAGATCAACCAGGAGGAATATATAGATACTGCCCAAAACCACAGGTAAGGACTGAGAAAAGCCAAAGCCTACCTGGAGTTGAATCTGGCAAGGGACAAGAAGAACAATAAGAAAAGTTTCTACAGCTCTATCAACAGCAGAAGAAAGACTACAGAAAATGTGTGCCTGGAGCTGAATGAGCTGAGGAACTTGGTGAAAAAGGGAAAAGTACTTCTGAATGCTTCTTTGCTTCAATATTTACTGGTAGAAGTGGCCTTTGGGAATCTCAGACCCTGAGACCAGATAAAAATTCTAGATAAGGCAAGACCCTCGATGGAGGGGAAACAGGTCAGGTAACACTTACACTGGACATATATAAGTCCGTGAGAACTAATAATAGCTGAGAAGCTGTTTGATGACATTGTGAGGCTACTCTTGCCATGGTAGTCAGGGCAACTGGGGGAATTTCCTAAGGACTGACAGAAAGCAAATGTCACTCCTATCTTCAAGAACAGCAAGAAGGAGAATCCAGAGAAGTACAGTCAGCCTCAACTTGATCCTTGGGCAGGTGATGGAGCACTTCCAAATTTCTTAAGCACAAGTAGGTGACTGTGAGTTGGCAGCATTAATTTATGAAGGAAAAATCATGCCTGACCAAAGACAGCCTTCCATAAGAAGATTAGTATCTTAGTGGATGAGAGGAGAGTAGTGTATGTTCTTCATTTTGATTCTACCAAAGCAAAGTCTCCCATAACTTAGTCACAAACAGAGTAAGAATAGCCTAGGCAAATGGACAGTGAGGCGGGCAGAAAACTGTTATCAAGTACCAGGCTGAAGAGGTTATGGTCATCAGGACATTGTTTAGCTGGAGGACATACATTATTGATGCACCGCAAGGCTGGTACTGGAGCCAAAACTGCTCACCATCTTCATGAAAGATCCAGAAAATGGGACAGACTGCATCTTCAGCAAATTTTTAGGGGATTCCTAAATTGAAGTATTTGATGCACTGGAGGGTTGTGCTGTCATGCAGAGAGACCTCAACAAGCTGGAGAAATGAGCCAACAGGTAACAGGTGGAAATGCAGCTTTGCAGAGGCAAGATGTTGAATAAGAGCCAGAATTGGGCAGTTGTGGCAAAGAAGGTCAATAGCATAATGTGATGTTTTAGGTAGAGCATTGCCAGGGGTCAAGGGAGGGGATCCTCCCCTGCTACTCAGCACTGGTGAGACATCTGGAGTGCTGAATCCAATGCTGGGGTCCTCAACACAAAAAAGACTTACGCGAGTGACCCTAGCAAAAGTCTATGAAAATTTTTCAGGAATTGGAGCACCTGCAGTACAAGGAGAGGTCAAGAGAGCTGGGACTGTTCAGCCTGTAAAACAGAAAGCTCTGGGGCATCTTTTCAGTGTCTATAAATCCCTGATGGAGTGGAATAATGAAGATGCAGTCAAACTCTTCTCAGTGTTGACCAGTTACAGAACAAGAGGCAATGGGTACAAATAAAGGAAAAAGAAAATTCAATCTAAGCATAAAAAAAACCTTTTCTTTTTTTTTACTTTGAGGAGAGACAAACACTGGTGCATGTTGCCCAGACAGTCTGTGTTTGAATACTTTGGAGATACTCCAATTCTTACTGTACACGACTCTGGCCAACCTGTTCTGGTTTACCTTACCTTGAGCAGAGGGTAGGACTAGACTATCTGCAGAAATCCCTTCCTACATTAGCAATTTTGTAACTCTGTAATTCTGTATGAAGTCATATTCTCACCACCAGTTTTTCAAGACATTATGGCTATCTCTAACAACTCAAGGACAGGCAGTTTTCACAAGTACCTGTACAATACAAAATCTGCTGTACTCTTGGAAAGAAGCAGGCTCACATTTCCCCAGAGAGAGGAGGGAACTGAACCCAGCTTTTCCACATCCTCTGTGGTTTCCTAACAGATGGGCCGGAAGGTTAGTGCCAATGCAGGAAATGGAACATGACAGAGTTTATTCCCAAGCCTATTTCTGGGTGCTTACATTAAGAGCTTGTGTCCTTCTAAGTGGAAAGAGCTGGACTCTGGAGGGTGATGGAGAACAATGGAAAACAGGCTGTTGCTCTGCATTACCCTCTGAACAAAAGTGTATTTTTAAGAATAGTTCTGCTCTGGCCCCAGCAGTACATGAGGTACTCTAATGAGGTTTTCCAAGAGCTATTGTTTCTGCCAAGCTTCATGTCCTACATTTGCATATCCTGGCATTTACAATACCTTGAAAATTAAGAAATAAAAAATACTGCCCTTTGCAAATCTTAAATCTGGCTATACACAAACAGCTTTCAGCCTGCAGATCACAGCACCTTCATGGACAGGAATAGCCAAAGACAAGTATCACCCTGATCATTTAGAGGAGAGGCAAATCTGATGGACTGCAAGAAAGAATCAGCTTGATGGGCTTCTGGGTGCTGTTGAGCTGACTGATGACAAACTGACTCTACAGCAGAGGCACTAAGGGAGGTGGAGTAAGGAAAAGAGGGAGGAAAGTCTGCAGCATAGGACTGTAACCATATTGGTGACTATGCAAAAAAAATGCTGGTAGAGGTTTCTATAACCTTTTTTTCTTCTTCTCTGGCCATAGAAGGTAGAGGAAGGGCAAAAGGAAATGAATTCTTCAGTTATAAATAAAAACAGAAATGTAGCATGAAGATTACATTACTCCAACGTAAAATTAAATTACCTACCCTGCTCTTACTGAAAAGGGTGTTCCAATACAGAGCCCTGACTCAGATTTTAAAAGCAGCATGTACCAAAAAAAAAGAAAATAGCAGTCAATGATTTTACAAGGTCATTATAAAAAGACTTGGAAATACTATTTAGCTCCAAATGAAAACAAAGAAGTAATTTAGAAGATTGCTTTTGTTTCTTGCTATTCTTTTAAACGTGTGCCATTGAGAAACCTCATCATGCACTGGCAGTGTTATAAAGGTGATAAGCAGGCCAGATGGATTCAGGTTACCCTGAGGCTTCTGCTGAATTTCACAGGTGCCTATGAGTAAATCCTTCACTTTCCACAGATCTAGTAACAATTTACCTAAGCTTCATATGCACTTTTGAGCACTGCTTTTCCAAAAGAATTTGGATGAAATGAAGAGATTTTAAAGGACCTCAATGAGAATGATCAGTTCGATTGGTCAGTTGTCCTCAAATATATGTAAATGACCTACAAGTCAGATGAATTGTTGAATTGTAGAATGAATCATAGAATGGTTTGAGTCAGAAGAGACCTCAAAGATCATCTAGTTACAACCCTCTATGGCATGGTCTGGGGCACCTTCTACTAGACCAGGTTGCTCAAAACCCCATCCAACCCAGCCTTGAACTCTGCCAAGGATGGGGCAGACTCAATTTCTCTAAGCAACCTGTTCCACTATTCTCATGGTAAAGAATTTTTACCTAATATCAAATCTAAATCTAGACTCTCTCAGTTTAAGCCTTTCTTAGATGATCTAAGTTGTCTTCATGTCCCCTGTGGATATAACGAAACAATTATTTTTTTCCCCTCCCTTCCAGGCATTTTCACATGCTACCAAATTTAAAAGTAGCATTTAGTTCACAGTCCAGAGAGAAAGCTTCAAAATGCAATTCTGTAAACCAGACCTTAATTTCCTTGTGAGATCTTGTTCTACATGTTACCTGTATATGAACCCTGAAAGTAGTCTGATGTTCACCACTGCTACACCAAGCAGCTGATACCAACAGAGTCAGCTCAATGACCCCAAATCCAGTGAACTCAGAGAATACATACAGTAAATACTTTTCTATTTTAAATTATGATACAAAAGTTATTCAGATCGTTTTGTCCAGTTCTCTGGCAGCATATTTTGATCTTTTCCACCTCATCTTAATGCATCAAGATTTATTTGACTACAAGGAGATTTAAGCTGTTACCAGACCCACAAGACAAATATTCATTAAGCTGTGGAAGCTTTAAGGCATGGCTATCTTCCATGGGCAAAAATGTAACAGGATGATGAATTACCCAGCTCAGGGGTTTGTGTTTGTTTTTGCAATGAATGCACTTTAAATTGCTTGTAGGAGAAGGTTTTGCTGAAACAGATGGGTGACATTAACACAACAGAGTACAACTGTCACTGGTGGAAATTTTTGTCTTTAACTTTGTATTCTCTTCCTACATATATGTATATAGGAGTTTTTTCCTCTTTAAGTAGCTGGCAGTTTTAACTCAAATAAGTTTTGTATTAAATAAATGTTTTGAAAAGCTGCAGAGAAGTAACCTTAAGAAACTGTTACAGAAGCTTTGGTTTTACCTTCACTGCATTAAAAATTTGCCATGGCATCATTTTCCTTATGTAAGAGTTAAATTAACTTTACACCACGAAGAGGAAAGGCTCTGCATTTTCACAAATAAAGCAGGTTTTTTGTTTATTTTTTCCAACTAGATAATTAGATGGGGGTTTGTTATTAATTCCCCTTCACCTTCTTACAATCTCTTCATTGCCTATGTTGGACACAGTTCATTTTCATTTCTCAGCCAGGCCCTGGCATGATGGCTCAGCTGCAGCCCCTCAGGTAAATCACTGGCACCCTCGAAGTGCCTCCCAATGTTCCAAAAAGGTTCACACTAAGACAATGTCAAGCAACTTCTGTCTGTTAAAAATGCTGCTGTAAATAATAATGATGCAATTATTGTAACACAAAATCCCATAATTATAAATTTGCATGGTGTGTTTATTGAATACCTGAAACCTTAAAAAATTGTCTTCTCACCAGAAACACTCTTTACGACCAGCCACCAGCTGGGTGTCTTTAGCAAACTGTTTTTAAGTCCCTCTACATGTCTCTTTCTTGCCTGGGTTATTTGAACTATACTCTCCTGATAGGAAAGGTTGTCTCCAACTGCGCTATTTTTCCGTGGCTAGTGAGACAGCCACCTCTATGTGCCACTAGGTTGAACTCTGTATTCACCTGCTCCTTGTCAAGGCATAGCCTACATGTTGAACTGCTACAGCACTGAAACAGGCTCTTTGGTCACAGTACCACAGGCACTCATAAAAACAAACAGAGGCTGACCTGAACTCCACAGGGTTTGTGCTTTATGGCTCTGTGCATCATTTTGGCTAAAATGTTGACTGGAAAATATCTCTGAGCCTTCAAGATTCCCTTGACAAGCTATTTGAAAAATAATCTAGCTAGAACTCATGATCTTTTCTCTCAGTGCAAAGCTAGTCACTTTAAAATACAGCCTACAAAACAATATTAGAGGCTACTTTTTTTCAGGTGAGATGTGCAATCAGCCGGGAGAGGTGAATTTATTTGATTGGAAGAGTTTGCATCCACCAAATACTACACTCAGGTGCAAGCCTGAGTGTAGGTCATCTTTAGGATCATATTTTAAAAGTGTTTGAATTTGACTCAGAGCTTTGGACAGCTGTAGCTTTGATAAAATCCTTACCCAGGAAAACATCCTGTAGTTTACCTAGAAAGAGCTAGAGTCAATGCCATGGCTTGTGGCTGTATTAACCCCTCTACTCCATCCCACCTTTTGTTATTCCTTTAAATTGAAAAGGACACTCAGCTTCAGTTGCCCAGTGGAGCAAGACCTGATAAGGATATTACTTCAAGAAGAAAGTGACCCCAAGACGGTCTCTCCATTCTTGAATGGGGAAAGAGGGGGACCCCATAGCTCAAAGAATTTCCTTACAGAATTTTACTCCTGCAGTAGAGTAAGTGTGCTGATAGACAATATTTCAAAAGGCAGTTGGGATAACAGCATTCAAAGGCTCCTTTCACTAAACTTAGTAGAATTTTTCTCAAGATTTGATTAGAAAGTAGGATAAGTAGGCCTTCTTCTCTTCATCATATCAATATGAGAGTCATGACACTCTCCATTCTTGTTTGTGGGTAGAGTTTGCCCTTACACTTGGTCATAAGTTTAACTATTTGCAGTTAATTCTTAAATGAGAGAAAAAAGAAGATGAGTGGTGCTACTTATTTGGAAAGAAAGTGGATTTTATAGTTCCCAGGTAGCTTGAGTCTTATCCAGAGCAGAAGGCAATTGCTTATGGTTTTATAGTCTGAACGGACCTTTAAATAAGATCAACACAAGAAGATATTTTTATTTTACTTTTTCTGTTGTTTCCTAACAGTAGCCTTTTCAAAAGGACCTATTTTTGATCAGCATCTCCAAGAACACTGGAGACTCATTCACAGTTCTGATCTTCAGTCATAGTATAGCACCTCCAGTATTACAGAATGCCTTCTATTAAGGCCTTTCTTGCCTTTTAGATCACTATTGCAAAAAAATAATGTCAGGGTGAATTTTTCCAAATCAAAAGGTGTTGCTGTGTCCTTAGAGCCACAAAAAGAAGGCCTGGATATCAAATGCCACAATTGCAGTGTCAACCCCCAAACTGCAAGGAATCTTGTAACAAAGAAAAAAAGGTGCTCTTAACCCCTGAAATGCCATGCTGTGGGAAGCACTCTCCAAATTATTTGGAGGGCTCTCAATTCCTCCCTGCTCCTGGGAAATAGAAAATGTGGGCACTGCTTCATATATACATAAGAAAAAGCTAGTCTATTCCAGCAAGGAAGAGAAAATACAAAGCTGCAAAATACAGACAGATAAGGAAACAAAGGTAAAAGGAGAAACCTTATGAGGTACCTTCCCCTTGTTGAGGTGTTCTTCAGACACCTGAATGGTGTCATCAAGGGTTGCTCATCAGCAACCCTTCTGTGTGTAGCTCCCTTGAAGAGGCCAGTGACCACAGACAGGATTACTCATCTGATTCACAGAGTGTTTCGCTGTCCTCTACATATGTCTTTCTTAAGGTCCTACTCTCTTTTAATCAGCTGTGTCACTGGGATATCGGAATCTATAGTAGGTACATTGATAAAACTTAATGGAGACTTGCCTTCCTTTCCCTTCCCAGTTAAACCCAGTAGTAAACATCTCCTGTATATGCAGGCTGCTAACCCAGTCCTTTGCCTGAACTGGACAGCTGCATGATGGTGACTTGGGAAGACGAATGTCATAACTCTGAATGCCCCTCCCTTTCTTTAATTCTTTCCCCAGCTCTATATGCATGATGCAATACGGTACAGAGTACCCCATGGTTATTTGGGATCAGCTGTCTCAGCTGTGTCCCCTCCCAATTCCTTGCGTACCCCCAGCCCCCTCACTGGTGGGGGGGGGTGAGGAGCAGAAAAGGCTTTATCTCCATGTAAGAACTGCTCAGCAGTAATGTAAATATCCCTGTGTTATCAATAGTTTCCTACACAAATCCAAATCACAGCTGCATAGCAGCTTCTATGGAAAAAAAACCCGATATCCCAGCCAAACTAGCACACCAATTAAAACTTTTTCATTAAGTTTGCCATATATATATATATCTTCTCTAGTGCTCAGATAGGCATAGGAATGGGGTGAAATGCTCACATACTTCCTAACAGCTGGGTAAACATAGAGACAAGACAGAAGAACATAAGACCTTAAGAACCATAAGACAGAAGCCATATAATGTTTCTACATCTCTAAGACAAATACAGTTTTGGAGATCATCTCCTGAAATCAGCCTTATCCTTTAAATCTACTTACAAAAGCAAAGAGAACAAGATTTCTCATGCCAAGACACACTGAAATTACACAGTGCCCAGCAACTTGAAAAAAGAAAAACAGTTGTGTTTGAATTCTAGTCTCTTTACAAGACTAAGCCCTGAAAATTCAGTGAGAAAATGCTACCAAATATCTGTGGAGTTTTTAGCCTTACCCTGGTCACTGCAGGCTGTTTCAAAGTAGCACATGTTAAAAACTGTGAGTAGGGAATGGAGGGTTAGATCTCCCCTCTACTTGTTCCCACTGAGATGTCCTGGACAAGCAAGTAAAAAGAAATGAGCAGTTTCAGACAGGTACAATTTCAAATGCATTGAAGACAGTACACCAATCATCAGTACATGGCACTGGTTCAGTCTTTCAAGTTTCTTCACTGTCTCCCCTCAAAAAGAAAGAAAAAAGCTTCCCATGACTCAGTGGGCTACTACATTGGGATGTGAGGGTTTCTTTGTATGTGTCAAGCCTGACCTGAGGGTAGAACGGTTACTTCTCATCATTTGGGATTTCAGGTTGTCACTTGTTGCTCACTTTTTTCAGTCACAGAAGTTGGCCTCAGGCTGATGACAGAACAGGTTTCCTGGACACCTTCTACATGTCTTGGATATATATATACATATATATAAAATATCATCTATTTCTCTTCCTTGCAGAAGCATGAAATGCCTGGCTTTGTTCCTAAAGGGTTCTGGTAGGTTTTAATCCATTAAAATGAACCTTGGACTTCACACTAGAACATTTCATCTGTGTCCCACAGGTGGTCCATGGTGCATTGCACCCATGTTACTGGCAGAGCCATAGCTTTGGCATTGGCTATTGGAGTAGCCACATTTTTGCCAGTCCATTTAGCTGGTCCTTCTGCCACTTGCTCTCACCCTTGCCTCTTCCAGGCATAAAGCACTAAGACAACCATTTTTTATCTCAAGTCAAAACTCATTCCCTGAAGTAGCAAATGCAAAGACTCCTTCCCAAACTGAGAGTCTGGAAAATTGTAGAATTTCAGTTTGTCACTAAGAATCTTTGTAGAAACTTTGAACAAGTGTTGTTATCAGTCTCTTTTTAGAATCAGTCGTAGAATGGTTTGGGTTGGAAGGACCTCAAAGACCATCTAGTTCCAAGCCTCCTGCCATGGGCAGGAAAGCCACTCACTAGATCAGGTTGCCCAGGGCCCCCTCCAACCTTGCCTTGAACACTTCCAGGGATGGGGCATCCAAAACCTTTCTTTTAGACATGAACACAAATTTTTCTGCCCTAAAATCCCACCACAATCAGATCAATAGCATTCAGATTTTACCTCTATACTTTAAAGGAAATGCTAACATGCTGTAACATAGGATGCCCTGCAGCAAGACAGTGGCATCCATGGGATCAATTTTCCAAGCATGTGCTGAGAACACTCATTCAGTTCACTGTAAAACCGCCCTGTGAAATCAGGATTGAAAGCTCATGTCAAGACTCCCTGCACATTCCCAGGCATCTGGGAAATCATGGGCATTAACAAACTCTGGGTCACTGGAGCTATTGTGTTGTTAACACACCGTTTGATAGGCTGTGTTTACTGAGCTACACAACCATTTCCAACATAACTGCATGTAGTGGTTTCAGTTTACCTCTTTATCTTTTGTGAGATAGGAGATTTGGAGGAATGCAAAACAGGCTCAAACTTAAAGGAAATGAAAAGTTTATTAACAGAATTAAAAGAGAAAAGAAAATAATAAGAAAATCAAAGCAAAATCCCTCTTTTACTCACACCCCCCTCCTCCTTTCTTTTTCCCTAAATCAGCACAAAGGATAACATCAAATAATGTTTAGTCAGTATTCACAATTTTAAGAATCTTTCTATCGAGTAAGGAGAAAAAAGGTTTCCTTTGCAATCCGTGGTCTTCCAAAACCGTATCAGCCCCAGTACAACAGCCCCCGCCCGGGAATAAAGCTGT